>CM052887.1:848020-924090 GCA_028534135.1 Potos flavus | reverse complement strand
CGAGCCTGGTGGTGGGTATTGAGGAGGGCACGTATTGCATGGAGCACTGGGTGTGGTACATAAACAATGAATCTTGTAACACTGAAAAAATAAAATAAAAGTATTTGGGGGGAAAAAAAATAAAAAAATAAAAATAAAAATAAATAAAGCTGAGTGCATTGCTACAGACAGCTTGTGATTGTAAACTCCAGCTTGAACGACAAAGCCAACTGTCCTGCTGACAGAGGGAAACGCGTGCAGGGGCAACTGGAGAGCCTTTCGGACCAGGAGATGCCCTCTGCTCTCAACAGGGTCGGGGTCTTGGGGGGCCAGACCCACAGGTGGCTCCAGCGAGGGCCCTGAAGAAAGCACACTGATCCCTACAATATTGCATGCCATGACATTTTCCCTTCCTTAGGGCACAAAGCACAGAGGAATTCTCGAAGCGCCTTAAAAATAAACAACGGGAGCTTGAATCAGCAGCATGCACAGTTACCACGGGTCCCTTCTCCTCTGCTATTTTAAAAGCCAACTGATTTTCCAGGGAGCCATTTGATGATATGATTGCATCAATATTTTTCGTTCTGTTTGGAGTTTGATTAAAATGCATCTGGAGTTTGCTGTTTCCATTTAAAACACTGACGATCCAGTGCCCAGAAGCACGTTGATCCTCAAGGATTTGTTGCACAATTTTTTTTCTACTTTTTTCCCAGGAAATTCCGCGATGCCAGAAACATAAGGTATAAAGAGGGTTTTGACCAACACGAGGACCTTGCTGCCATGCAGGGAAGTGATGTCAGGGTGGCACGAGTCCTGCCCTCCGTCCAGGCGCCTGCACGACACGTGAGGACTTATTTGCAATATCTTAACGTCGGAAAAATATTTTCTGCCAAAAAGATTTCAAAAGCCAGAGGCATGAAGAAGGGCAGGCACATGAAGCCAGCACGAATTTGGCACCTTCACTGAGGAATGACAGGAAGAGAAACAAGGGGCGGAAGGTGGGGCGTCACTTGCGTCCTTCCCCAAGCTGCGTGCGTGATGCGGACAAGAGGTCACACGCCCATGGACTCCTGGGTCCCGCAGGAAGGTCTGCAAGCACCTGCTCCCTCTCTGCATCCCTGTTGTCAGAACCAGATCACTTAATTGCAGAACACTATTTCTAAAGACGCCGGCTGAGAACATCGCAAGGTGATTAATACACGTGAAAACTTAAGCAGGCTTCCTGGTCCACACGGTGGAGCCTCACCACGCCATCCCGACGACAATAAGCAGACTGAAAAATCAACAACTGTCCCTGGACCCGCGAGACCGGGGAGGACACAGCGCAAGCCGTCGCCCCGAGACCGGGGGGAGAACGCCGGGCAGGTGCATCTCACCGGACCAGGGTCCCGAGGTGAAACCCCCGTGGGAACCAGCGGCGGATGGGAAAACCTGACCGTGTCTGAGGGATTGCTGGAGGCTCAGTGTGGACAATGAGGGCCCTAGCATTGTGAGATTTTCCTCTGGAGCTCGACCAGATTCCCACAGAGCCTGTCACGGGAAAGCCTCTCCTGCTTCAGCCATTCCAACGGGCGCCAGAAGGTTCTTTCTTCCTCACCAGGTCTGCCCTCAGGAGAAACTGGTGTCCGGGGCTGAACCTGCTGGGGATTTATCAGAGCCCAGACTGCCCTCCGGCCAAGGAGGGTCCCAGCTCCAGCCCATCTCGGCCACCAGACCTGAGCGGCTGGGGGCACAGCTGTGCTCCTGGGGGGGCGGGGTGTGCAGGAAATCTGTGCACTTCCCTAAAACTGCTCTGAAAGTGAAATTTTATTTATTTACTTATTTGACACAGAGAGAGAGACACTGAGAGCGGGAACACAAGCAAGAGGAATGGGAAAGGGGGAAGCGGGCTTCCTGCCGAGAAGGGAGCCCGATGCGGGGCTCGATCCCAGGACCCCGAGATCGTGACCTGAGCCGAAGGCAGACGCTTCATGACTGAGCCCCCCGGGTCCCCTACTAATGAAATTTTAATAAAAAATTAATAGTTTGGCTCACACATCAGTGAAGAACTCATGTCCTAGGTTGAGATTTCTTAATATAATTTTTTTAGTAGAATTTTTTTTTTAATTTCAATTGTTTTTGCCCACCGAAAAGTTCAATTATGGGTGAATGCCCCTTATTCTTTGTCTTTTGTTTTCCTCTTTATTTTCCTTCACTTTTCCTCGACACAGCCTCACGCCGACTTTATCATCACAGATGGAACCGCGACAAATTGCCCGTATGCTCACTTGTCCCCAAATGAGGCTCTTGCTCCTTGAACTGGCTACAGCGTAGGAAGCTTTTCCACGTCACTCAGCAACTTTCCATGTTCCCAGCCCGCAGAGCAGCCTCGCCCGGCCCCCACTTCCACGCCTAGCGTCCACCTATATGCCCTGTCCAGCACCTGCCCCACGCCGACCGAGCCCTGGGCTCTCGGGGGACCACACCGGCAACGCCGCCGGGTCTGCTGAGACCGCGGGAGCTTGGAGGCCAGGGACGCCGGGAAACACAGCCCCCTGCAGTGTGCCCCCGCTGGCCCAGGAACCCCTGGCCACACTCTACCCCTTCTCACCTGTGTTACCGAGACCTCTCGCCCGACACCCTGACGGCCCCGGCTGCACCGCGAGCCATTCCCAGCACAAGCCCGCTGGTCTGGTTAAACACGGAACAAAACCAGACCCAGCCTGGGTGGCACCCACCTCACTCGGAGGAAAACCCCATGTCCGGAGGGACGTTTCGGAGCCCCGACCTGGCCAGTCCTGCTGCAGAGCCTCCCGTGACTCCCCATTGCTGCCCCTAACGAGGGAGGGGCTCTAACACCCCCCAGCCTCTGTGTCCACCTCCCACACTCACCTTGCACGGTGCACTCCCCTCCATCTGCTCTTGCTGCAGTCGCACTGTTCCCACTGCTGGTGCAAACTGCCTTCCCCTCTGTTTGCTCACACTGTTGGCGGCAGGCTTGCCCCGCTCTGACTTACTGTGCCGCACCCGCCCCGAGCCCCACGTCACACGCAGCCCCTGCCCGCTGTGTGCCCTCTGTCTCCCTCCACGCCAGCCCAGGTCCCCAGCTCTCTTGAACCCCAGCTCTGCACCCCTCTGAGGCCATTCTCCGGCCATCAGGAGGATGTTTAGAACCCTCGTGAAAGGGGCTGGAGTGTGTGTTTGTGGAGATTTGGCAAAACTACCCCAGGAGTTATAAACATGTGGGGAAGATACTTGGGGGCGATGCGACTGTTCTTTCCCCCCTTAAAAACCAGACACTAACTTCAGCCTTGCATCGGGGCTCATACGTGTTCCTGCCGTGTGCCCACGGGGCCTGGGGCTTTCTTCATTTCTTCCACGCCGGCTGTGCAGAATCCTTCTGTAGGGATGATTCACCCACTTCTCCCTGTTTGCTTATTTAGTCATTTGTTTATATTAGTAGGAATTCATGAACATTCATTTTACCCATTCAGTTATCCGATAATTTCATAATTTTCATTGCTGCTGAAATTGTTTGTGTTCTGGTCATTAGAAACTCTTTCAGGATGTTCCTGAGCCCCAGAAGACTTGAACAGACATTTGTCCAAAGAAGACATCCAAATGGCCAACGGACACATGAAAAAGTGCTCAACATCACTCGGCATCACGGAAATACAAATCAAAACCACAGTGAGATACCACCGCACGCCTGTCAGAATGGCTAAAATTAACAAGTAAGGAAACGACAGATGTTGGCGAGGATGCGGAGAAAGGGGAACCCTCCTACACTGTTGGTGGGAATGCAAGCTGGGGCAGCCACTCTGGAAAACAGTATGGAGGTTCCTCAAAAAGTTGAAAATAGAGCTACCCTATGATCCAGTAATCACACTACTGGGTATTTACCCTAAAGATACAAATGTAGTGATCCGAAGGGGCACGTGTACCAGAATGTTTACAGCAGCAATGTCCACAATAGCCCCACTATGGAAAGAACCTAGATGCCCATCAACAGATGAATGGATAAAGAAGATGAGGTTCATAAATACAACAGAATAGTACACAGCCATCAAAAAAAATGAAATCTTGCCATTTGCAATGATGTGGATGGAACTACAGGGTATTATGCTAAACAAAATAAGTCAGTCAGAGAAAGACAAATAACCGTACGATTTCACTCATATGTGGAATTTAAGAAACAAAACAGAGGATCATAGGGGAAGGGAGGGAAAAATGAAACAAGACAAATCAGAGAGGGAGACAAACCATAAGAGATGCTTAATCATAGGAAACAAACTGAGGGCTATGGGAGGGGAGGGGGTTGGGGGGACGGGGTAACTGGGTGACGGGCACGAAGGAGGGCACGTGATGTGAAGAGCACTGGGTGTTATCTGCAACTGATGAATCACTGACCTCCACCTCTGAAACCAATAATACATTATATGTTAATTAGTCGAATTTAAAATTTTAAAAAAAGGTTCTCCTGAGCCCTGTTCCCCTCTCTCTCTCCCTGCATGTTTTCTCTTTCTCCTCTCTTCCTTCCTTTTCTTTCTCTCCTCCTCTTTTTTTTTTTTTGTTTGTTCACATTTCCTTACTTTCTGGCACAGCAAGCAAGATGCAGGTATTTCCTTTACCCCAAACCCAGACTTAGTCATCTCTCCAGGGAACCCTGATTCTTTTTATCGGAAAGTGACAGTGGGGACTTGAGATCTGGGGGTTAGATATGCTACTTTCTCCCGAGATGTTGCTGCTTCCAGGGCCTCAGCAGGGAGAAGTAAGAAATGTGTGTGCGTGTGTGCGTGTGTGCGTGCATGTGTGTGGGTGTGTACCAACCCATGGAGATATGTAGTTCACTGCTTATTATACGGACATCCGTGACTCTAATCTAGCACCGACGTTGATACTCAAAATCCCAGCATCCCTACATGCAATGTCATTTTAATGCAGCATCAACTATGTTTTATCAGCATCTTCCTGCCTAGACCAATATAGCGTCTATGGCATCTTCCTGCCTAGACGAACGTAGATCCGGTTAAGAAAGGTTTGAAGGAACCCTGGCTCCCTCCCTAATAGTTTTCTTTCTATTTTATAATATTGTATCAGCCAAGATGGAGGAGGCTGTGCTATCTTGGTGGATAACCCCCAAATTACATTAGAGCAATAGCATTTTATTTCTTATTCATACATCGTCCTCTGAGCAGCTGGAAGACTGTGGAGCTTCCATTCATAAGCTCCATTCCTCCCCGGTGTCCTGGGCTTAAACTATGACAGTGGAGGAAAGAGGGGAGAGAGGAGCTAGCATCAGCGATGACACGCTTTCCGGGGGAAAAGAGGCGACTCCACGTGCTCACACGGTGTGAAACACATCCTACAGTGTGGTTAACATCACACAAGCCTGAGGAAAGTGCCCAGAAAGGGAGAATCAGCAAATATTGACACCCAAAAGGGAAAAAAAGGGCAAAGAAAGGAGACCTACATGTGACTTAAATATTGGGAGTTAGCAGCAGACTTTAGAAAAAATGATTACTATTTTCAAGAAAATTGGGTTTACAAAAGTACACAGGAGATGAAAAGATACAGAGATTTAACAGGAGGAAACTCAATTCAATGAAATAGGATAAAAAACATGCTCCACAACTGAAATATACAATATTTGAGATTAAGGACTCAATTTATGAGTTGAGTAGAAATTTGGTTGCAGAAAAACACAGGCTGATAATATAGAAATCAGACTGAGAGAAAATATGCAAGTGGAAAACAGAGGGAAAAAAAGAATCATGACAAATATCACACAGCAGAGTAAAATCTAGCCAAAAGGGGCCATAACTGATGTTCCAGAACGAGAATACAGCAAGAATGAGATAAAAGTAATATTTTTAATGGCTAAGAATTTCCCCAAGCTAATGAATAACAATCAACCTACATATTTGAGCTCAGTGAGCCCAAACAAGATAAAGAAAAATCATAATAGTAAAAAAAAAAAAAAAAAAAATGTAGCTACAACAAATTCTTGAAAATCAAAAGTAAAGAAAACATGTCAAAGCAGCCGGAGACATAAAGGACACATGATATTCCAGTTGGCAGGGAATGGCTGTAGGGCTGACTTCTCAGAGCATCAGGACAGGAGCAGGTGCTGGTACAAATGCTGGGGGCGTCTGAAGCACCGAGAGCTTCAAACCAGGGTCCCTAACGCCAGCAGAGAATCCCAAGGTTCTCAGAGCATCAGAGGATGAGAAAGTAACCACTTGTATCATACCCTCGCTTTGTGACCTCTAGCATCACCACGAAGGAGGAGGGAAAGATGATAAACAAACACAACTAGAGCACCAAGTAAGTTAAATGCAAAAGGTCTATGCACCAACCCCGGCAGGAATCCCAGCTGGTATTTTTAGTGGAAATTGGCATGTTGACCCTAAAAACCTATACAGAAATGTAAGGGCAGAATTTTCATGGAAATCTGGAAGTAGAGGAACAAACTCTGTATTTTGGTTGCTCCCAAAGCTAGATCAGAGCAATCAATGTAAGGAAGGATGGGAGGACAGCGCCTGAGCAGACGGCGGTGTGTGCAACACGGTCCTTGCCTTACACACTGCCAGGTTGATCGCGTCGCCTGGAGATGTTGACACCATTCAGTCCTGCAGAAAGATGGAGCCAACACGGAGAAGACCCAACAGAACCACAGAGCTGGAGCCTAATCCCAGCACCAAATCCCCTGCGACATTTTTAGCGATGCAGCGCATATCATTGCTACAGCCTGTTTAAGTCTGGATTTTTGCTATGCGTATACTTGCAACTAAAAAAGCAACTAAAAAGGTTATGATAAAGCCCTTTATTTAAAACACACACACACACACACACACACACACACACACACACATTTCGACACAGTCATCTTCAAAGTAAAAGTATGCCCGAACCTGATGAGCAAATGTTGAAATTCGGGTGTGATCCTTTGAGGAGTGTAATAATGTTCTGCTGAGAGGTTCTCCCGAAATACAAGGTCATTTGATGAGAGCAAAATCACACCAAAAATCCCTCAAAACAAGGGCATTTGATGAGAGCAAAATCAATCCCTCCCTGGGAAAAGCGAGTGCTGCATTGTACTTTTTATGCATTACTGTCCACCTCCAGACTCTGGACCTCTCCTCCCTTAGGGGCACTTACCCTTCAGACTCTCCTGAACCTTCACAAGATCTTTAGTTATTTTATTCGGCAAGACTCAGGCCATATCTCTCACTACAGCCTCACAAATCTCCTGTCACTTCTTGCCCTCCGTCTCAGGGGGGTGTTCTGCTGACAGCCAGCATGCTGCCCTGAGGAGCCCAACTCATGAGACTTTACATCGAGGTTCGGAACGAGGCAAGGACCTACGCTCTCACTGCAGCAGGTGCGGTGAGCTCACAAATGGAAATAAAAGGACCCAGATGAGAAGGGAAGAAATAAAAGTGTGCCCACAGCAGATAACATCAATATCTGCCCAGAAAGTCCCCAGGAATGTAGGAAAACAAAGACACACACAAACAACTAGCACTATTGGGTCAGCTCGCAAGGCCAAGGTGAATGTACTACAACCTCCCCAAAACCATACTGGAAGATCTTAACACACTTGCCTTAATGACTCTGAGCTATAACGCCAAAGAAGGCAATCATGATAAAGTACATCTGAATAAATCACTAGAGTGTGTTACCTATCACGCATACATAGGAAGTCTCATGCAATAGCTACAAGATGTACATTTTATCAAGCATATGTGAAATATTTTAGGAATTGACCAACAACTGGTCTATAAAGCAATTTTCAACAAACTTCAAAGGATTACATCAAAACAGACTATATCTCTGGCCTTAATACAATGAAGTTATAAATTTGTAATTTAAAAAAAACTAGGAAAATGGCTGTATGTTTGGAAATTGGGAAATACAGTTTTGAAATATCATAGAGGCCAATAAAGAAGCCCAAAGACATTAGAAATACTTTGAATCAACTGATATACAAAATGCCACATAAAATTTGAGAAGCAGCTAAAGCTGTGTTTAAGGGAAATGCATAAATTTAGAAAGGATGAAAGTCTAAATTGTAATATAATAGAAAGGAACAGTAGTTTAAATGATGAAAATAATAAGCCTAAGAATAGAAATTACTGAAATAAAAAACTAACAATAGAAATGACCAATAAAATAAATTGTCATGCTTTTAAAGAATAAGTTAATAATCCTTGGTGAGTTTTATTTAAAAAAAAAACAAAAACTGAAAATAACCATCTTGGGTTAACACCACGAAGGCTACAGAGACTAAAAGTCTGATAAGCTATCGTGAACAAACATAAGTCAGTGATTTCAAATACCTAAATGAAGTGGACAAGGACAAGAGAAATATAACTACTGAAACATGACGCAATAAGAAATAAAATCTCTAAATGCTTTAATTACTATTATATATAATATATATTGACATATATGTATATACACCAGTAATTAGAATATTTTCTAAAAATCAAAGTACTAGCAAAATTTAATGCATATTTAAAGGAGAAGTAACACTAATCCTTATGTAAACTCTTATACAGAATAGGAAAATATGGGACAATTCTTAAACATTTTGAGATAAACATAACTTTGATACCAAAAATGAAATGATCTTATGATTAGGGTCAGCTACAGGTTAGTCTATTCACGTGAATACATATAAAATATAAATAAATATCTAAAAATACTGGTTCCTTAATATAAAGGACAAAAAATGAGAAAGATATTTTTATCTGATGAATGTAAGATTATTTTAACGTTATAAAATCAATCATATGATCTGTCAAAATAACAGATTTAAGGAAATAATATCGTCTCTAGAGATGCATAGAAAGCAAATGATATAATTTCTGAACACCCATTGTTTAATTGAAAAAAACAACAAATACTCTCAGCTAACAGAAAGTCCTTTATATCATGAATGATCCATTAACACCTACAGTTAACATTGCATGTACTGCAAAATATGTTTACGATTTTCCTTTGGCGGGAAGCTAGCTGTATTTTGGAGCACATTTTCTGTGCAATAAGAGACGATAAAATAATGAAAGATATAAAAATTGTCAGGAATGAACTAAAACACTCACCATTTTCAGGCATTAAAATTTGCAAATGACACTACAAAGGGCTGATGGCCAAGATCTATTAAGAACTCCTCAAACTCAACACTCAAAAAACAGATAATCACGTCAAAAAATGGGCAGAAGACATGAACAGACACTTCTCCAAAGAAGACATACAAATGGCTAACAGACACATGAAAAAATGTTCATCATCATTAGCCATCAGGGAGATTCAAATCAAAACCACATTGAGATACCACCTCACACCAGTTAGAATGGCCAAAATCAACAAGACAGTAAACAACAAATGTCGGAGAGGTTGTGGAGAAAGGGGAACCCTCTTCCACTGTTGGTGGGAATGCAAGTTGGTGCAGCCACTTTGGAAAACAGTGTGGAGATTCCTCAAGAAATTAAAATAGAGCTACCCTATGACCCTGCAATTTCACTACTGGGTATTTACCAAATATACAGATGCAGTGAAAAGAAGGGCCATATGTACCCCAATGTTCATAGCAGCATTGGTCACAATCGCCAAACTGTGAAAAGAGCCAAGATGCCCTTCAACAGACGAATGGATAAAGGAGAAGTGGTCCATATATACAATGGAATATTACGCCTCCATCAGAAAGGATGAATACCCAACTTTTGTATCAACATGGACGGGACTGGAAGAGATTATACTGAGTGAAATAAGTCAAGCAGAGAGAATCAATTATCATATGGTTTCACTTACGTGTGGAGCATAAGGAAAAACATGGAGGACGTTAGGAGAAGGAAAGGAAAAGTGAATTGGGGGAAATTGGAGGGGGAGATGAAGCATGAGAGACTGTGGACTCTGAGAAACAAACTGAGGCTTTTGGAAGGGAGGGGGGTGGAGGGTTGGGTGATCCTGGTGGTGGGTATTGAGGAGGGCAGAGACTGCATGGAGAACTGGGTGTGGTGCATAATCAATGAATCTTGGAACACTGAAAAAGTTAAATTAAATTAAAAACATAAGTAAATAAAATTGTACATTTAGAAAATCTGAAAAACCTGCAGTTCAATTATAAGAATTAGCAAGTTTAGTAAATTTTGCAGAAAGAGTTTAACATTAAAATTGTATTTTTTTCCTGAATGCAAAAAATATTTGAAAATGAAAGAGAAAGCACAATTTGCGAGAGCATCAAAAGTATCAAATGTCTAAGAATAAATGTCACAAAAAAGAGTACTAAGAAGGCCAAGACAGGCAGGCGTCTGTGCTGCCCTCTTGAAGAATGGTTTATTTCTTATTTCTTCCTGGGATGAAGGAAACTGTCACTCCCCTGGAGTGCATATCTGTGCCTGAGTCTTAGAAAACCCCTCAAATGTGGGTGCACTGCAAACTCCATTTCTTCA
The DNA here is from genome assembly GCA_028534135.1 of Potos flavus. Lineage (NCBI taxonomy): Eukaryota > Metazoa > Chordata > Mammalia > Carnivora > Procyonidae > Potos > Potos flavus. Next base: position 913,672 of record CM052887.1, on the reverse strand, counting down.
AAGCTCATCAAGGCAGATGATGAAGATCCCCAATGAGTCACGAGAAACTCAGATTGGAGCCGGCCTCGCTTACCTTCTAGCCCTTCTGAGGTGGGACTTCCTGGACTATTGTGGCTGAACAAAATTTATATATCACGTTGCCCTTGATCACTAACATTTTGGAAACTCTGGGGAAAAAAATTCCTAGTATTTTTTTTTAACCTTTGAATTCCCACTCTTTGTGTAAAGAAAAAAGAAAAAAAGAAAAGAAATCTAATAAAACATAATGTGGTAAGATGTGGTAATTGCTTTCAAATGCTAGATTAATATCCTCTACATTTTTCTGTACAAAACTTCATTAGGTACACTAATTAAATCTGAGGCAAAACTTCTAATTCAATATCCATATTTTGATTAAACTTCTTTGATTTAGCCTCCCTATGTTGTTTTAGTAGGAGTGGGAGATGGTGAAGTCAAGATTCCACTTCCACTCCAAAGAGATTACAGATTGCTTTAAAAAGAGTTGTTTGTCCAGTTGGTACCTTAGTGGTCCTTCTCTTCATAGCTGCACTAAAACATTTTTAAATCTAAACTCAGATGTTCTCCTTCCTCCTACTCTCCCATGAAGCACTCATTGGAACAGTTTGCAGAATGGAAGGGTAGAAGTAGAGTTGTGTGATCTGAGTTCTCGATGATTCCACTCCTAGAACACACAAAACAATGTCAGTTTGAGGAGAACCTGGGGACTCTTTTCAGTTTACAGTCATTCTGCATGCTCCTGGAGTGGAATAAATTACTCACATTCCTCCCCCTACTGAAGACAAATACACAACTTCGCAGAGGTGGGGAGTGTATATGTGCATATCTTCCCAAAAGCAACAAAATGCTAGCAATAATAGCCATAAATTACTCATCTAAAACCTAGTTGCAGACCCCAGAGGGATAAGCTCAGTGCTCAAGTCTCCAATGGCGCTCAGGACTTCGGCTGAGCAGCAAGGTTGTAGAGTGATGCCTGGGCTCAGGAAGGTAAAGACTGGGTCGACCTGATGAAAACGCCCTCCCTTCCAGGGCATGCTGAAGGGCCTGTGTGTTCTTCTAAGGGAAAATGAGTGTAAACAAGTCAACACGCAGCCCTACAACCTACTTTCATAAAACTGGGAAATCTCTACCTTGAAAAACTAATAAGTTGGCCTTAGGCCCCTGGAAGAAGCAAAGAACAAAATCTCTACAAGAGGATGAAAACATGACCCTGAGATCCAACTATTCCTACAAACATTTATATGATCAATGTCTGTAAAAGAGCAAAAGGCAAACTGTCACAAGAAACCAAGAAACATGAGTGAGAACCCATGGGGGGAGTTGGGGGACAGAGAACAAAAACAGACTGAACAGATTTAAGATATTAAAATTGAAAGATTCTGATTATAAAACAGCTCGACTTATGATGCACAAAAGAATAGAAGCCAAGCTTTTAATATGGGAACCAGAAACCAGAACAAAGTGACATTGCAGATTTGGGAGAGAACCAAACGGGAATTCTGGAACTGAAAATACTGAAACTGAAGTTAAAAGCACAAAAGCAAGCCAATAAACACAGTTGAAGAGATAACCAGCAAAACTGAATGTGAGTCTACAGCACACAGAGATACATTTGGAAGACAGAAAGAAATGAGGACAGACTATAGAGATGGACAGAGTGGGATAGCCTGAGCTGTATTTAATTACGATTCCAGGAGGGATGAATGGGCAGAGGAAATTTTTGAAGTGATAATGTCAGTGGCTAACTGGTACCAGATCCCACTGCACCCATCCAAGAATTCCAGGAAACTGTCGCAGAGTAGAAGAAATTCACACATACACACATTATGTTGGAAATGCTGAAAACAAAAGGCAAAGAGAAAAGTGGGTAACTCAGTTGGCCGGGACCAAAAGAAAGAACACCTTCGAGGCAGGAAAAGTTCTATGAGAGCTGACATCTCGCCCAGGGGAAGAAGTCAGGATGGTACCGTGAAGTGCGGAGAGGAGACAAAGGGAACACCGAGGTCTGCTCTCAGCAGCGAAATGTTAGTGAAAGCATTTTTAAACAGATAAAAATGGAGAGTTTGCCACGCAAAACCTCACTAAAGAAATTCTTAAATATCTGTTTTGGAAACAAGGAACATGATCTCAGAGAAAGGTCAAAGACAGAAGAAGAAATGAAAAACAAAAAATTGGACACGAAATAAAAACTGGCTCTTAAAATATTAAGTAGATTTAAAATACACTCCAATGACATATTTGTGGAGTGTTGAAATTTATAAATATTCTAAAGTGTTTTATTGTTTTATCAGTGAGAAAGTAAAGGTATTGATTCTCATTAGACTTTCATAAATGATGAATACTTATTGTGCCCACTGACATAATGGAAAACAACTGCATGCCTCCCAAACTAAAGAGAGAGAGAGAGAGAAATTGAGAGAGAGGTGCAAACCAAGAAACAGACTCTTAGAGGACACGCTGCTGGTCACCAGGGGGGAGGTGGGTGGGGGATGGGTGAACTAGCTGATGGGCATGAAGGAGGGCACTTGCTGTGAGGAGCACAGGATGATATTTAGAAGTCGTAAATCACTATATTGTACGCCTGGAAATAAAGTAACACTATATGTTAACTATATTGGAATTAAATTTTTAAAAAGGAAAAACAACAGAGAAAGAAAACTTCAAATATTCTCATTCTTCTCAACTCTCAAGGAGAAGGGACATAGCTCCTCACGTGAGTGTGAACTACGCTAGTGATTTCCTCCCCAGGAGCACAGTTTGGAAAGAGGCGGGGAAAGGGCAGCCTCGCAGGGGAGCAACCTCACAGGCGCCGCCCCCTCCAGCTGAGTAAGGTCACCATCCGCAGAGCAAGTCATGGTGGTCATGTGTACCCTTAGTGGGACATGATCACAATGGTGCATTACCACCATAGTCTTCCCCAGAACTAATGACCCCAGTGTTATGACAAAAAATAAGAAGTCCAAAGGGGAAACTGGGCATCTGAGTGTCTGGCCAGCCCTCCTGTAGACACTCAATGTCATCAAACACAAGGCAAGTCTGAGAAACTGTCACCAACATGACCGCTAAATGTACCTGGTATCCTGGGTGGGATCCTGGAAAAGACAAAGGACATTTGGCAAAGACTAAGGACATACTAAAAGACCAAGGATTTTTGTGAATAGTAATGTATCTGTATTGGCTCATTAATTGTGACAAATGTCCCACACTATTGTAAGATGTTAATTATAGAGAAAACTGGGTGTGGGATATATGGGAACTCCCCATACTCTTTATATAACTTTTCTATAAATCTAAACTTTTTTTAAGATTTTATTTACTTATTTGACAGAGAGAGAGCCAGAGAGCACGAGCAGGGGAAACAGCAGAGGCAGAGGGAGAAGCAGACTCCTTGCTGAGCAGGGAGCCCAACCCGGGGCTCGATCCCAGGACCCTGGGATCATGACCTGAGCTGAAGGATGACGCTTAATTGACTGAGCCACCCAGGTGCCCCTAAACCTAAATTATTCTAAAGTAAAATGTTTAATTAAAAATTCTAATTACACACCAATCCAAAAGAAGACCAAAAGTGACAAAAATAGAAATAGAGAACCAATGGGGCAAATAGAAAACAAAATATAAGATGCTATATTTGTACAAAAATATGGAGATACTTACATTAAATGTAAATATACTAAATATTTAATTAAGAGATGAGTATCTCTTCAGGGACGCTTGGGTGGTTCAGTTGGTTAAGCGGCTGCCTTCGGTTCAGGTCATGATCCCAGGGTCCTGGGATCGAGTCCCACATCAGGCTCTTTGTTCGGCAGGGAGCCTGCTTCTCCCTCTGCCTCTGCCTGCCTCTCTGCCTACTTGTGATCTCTCTCTGTCAAATAAACAAATAAAATCTTAAAAAAAAAAAAAAACCTTATAAAAAAAAGAGATGAGTATCTCTTCAATTAAATTTTTAAAGCCATATATTACTTACAAGAGAAATTTCTAGAACGGAGAAATACAAAAAAGTGAAGAGATAATGTAAATTTTAAGTCAACGAACATTATCACAGACACAAATAAATACTTAGTGAGTACAAAAACTAACTTAGCCAGAACATTTTCATAACTTAATTTTCATTCATTTAATAGCAACAAATAACAATAGCCTCTAAATATTTTGAGCAGAAATAGAGCTACAAAAAGAAATAGATAAATCTATACCTATATTGAGAGAACCTTACATACCACTCAATGTGAGGCTATAAAAGATTTTAAAAATGCATAATAGCATGATTAAGGAGTGTTTACAAATGTTGTACGAGACTCATTATTTTCAATTGTGTAGAGAATATTTGAAATTACAGAAACCACATATGAGGCCATAAGTTAGATCTCTGCATGTTTCAAAGGTTTGGAGCCCCACAGAGCCCATCTCTGACCACAGCTCAAGCTGGTTAGAAAAAATAACAAGGTAGAGACTAGAAAATACTTATCTGTTTCGAGATTAGGAAAGACACACTTAAAACAAAATCTGTGAATAAAAGAGGAAATCATAATGGGAACTAGAAAATATTTTTAACTGAGTGAATAGAAAACAAAAGTACATCTACATGCGTGAGATACAGCTAAAGTTGAGGGTATTAGATGATTTTAAGTTCAAGTGGCAAAAAAACCTAAAAATAAGGTCAGTGTTCATGTCATGGAATTAGAAAAATAATGAAACACTTGCTGTCTCCCTGAAATTAGAAGGAAAGAAGTAGCAAAGATAACATGAGAAATTATTGATCAAGGAAAAATAATTTAATAAACAAATATTGTTTTGTTAAAAAAAAAAGACCTGAAAACCAATGAAAACCACAAATAACCTTTGTCAAAGCAAAAGAGAAGGCAGTGTTACAAATCCTGCAGGCTTCAAGAAATGGATCCTGTGACCAAGTTGTGTCCATTACTTTGAAAATATAGATGGAAAAATAGCATCATACACAATGTTAAATGAATACAAACATTCGACAGAGAAACAGTCAAAGGAAAAAATGTTCATTCAGCGTAAGTGAAATAATCAATGAAAAATATCCAGTGAAGAAGTACTTCTAGTGTTACACAAAATATTCCAGAGAGAAAAAACTGCTGGCATAATGTTGGTAACAAATCATAGTACTCAAAAGAAATTACACAAACTCATTATAGACATAAAAACCAAGTTTAGTTTTACAACCAATTACGGGTTACATTTTTTTATGATTAAACCAAATGATATAACTCACCATGATAATAGTTTAAAGATAAAATTAATATGAATTTGTTCGTGTCATGGAAAAGTATTTCATAAAATCCAACAACTATTCATGATAAAAAATATTTTATCAAATTAATGGTAAGAGAGGATTTTCCTGACCTAAACAGGGCATTTATAAAACCACAGCAAATTTCCTGAAAACTTTTTAAAATTCAGGAAAATAGTATATTCTATGTTATGGTGGATATCTTAGCAAAGGAAGCAAACGTTAAAAGGGTTGAAAACAAAACAACAGCAATATATAGCATATGTATTTATTGGCACATGATAAAGTGTAAACAGAAATTTCAAAGCACCAACAGTTAAATTATTATGATTTTAAGAGTTTACCAAAGATACGGAATAATCATTTTCACACACACAAAAAAATTGATAACCGTCTTTTTAAAGCTCAAACATAAAGATTTTTAAATATCAGTGTTTTATAATAGCATGAAAAATCAAATCTAAAAATAAGTATGTACCATACGTCTATGTGGAAATTTTAAACTGTATTGAGAGACATTAAAGAAAATCTAAACACATGCAGGTGTATTATATTTATGCGATGGAGATTCATTATGGTAAAGTATTCATTCTCCCAAAAGGGACCTGTAGATTCAGTGTATTCTCTGTTAAGATCTCAAGTTGTCTTTTTTTTTAATTGACAAGCTGAGTGTATACTAGTTCTGAAACTTCAGTGAGCCAAAAATAGGTTACCGAATATTGACAAAGAAGACCATCAGTGGGAGGCTTTTGTTTACCAGATGGGGACATTTTGCTCAGGCTGGAGTAATTGTGCAGAATTGGGCTAACTGCAGGGTGAGACTATGGGAGCAGACCCATGTGGATGAGCATTGGTCTGACAGCTTGTGTCTGGGTCAGGGCACACAGGCTGCAGGACAGAACCTCCTGGAAGTGAGACTTGCACAGAAATGGAAATCCAGAGGTCAGCAGAGAGCCCTCCTCGAGTCGTCAGCTGCCTACTAGTCAGTAATATCAGTGCACTTGCAGAGACGTGTGGGGGAAATAGAGACAGACAGAGACAGAGGCAGACACAGAGACATAGATAGCAGGAGAAAGAAAAGACACAAATGATCAATATCAGGCGTGAGAGCAGTGACATTATTACAGATCCTATAGACGTTAAAAGGATAAAAAGGTATAGTATGAAAAACATTATATCAATAAATTTAGTGATTTACATGAAATGGACAAATTCCTTGAATGATATAAATCATCCATTCGCTCGAGAGTAAACAGATAATGTAGGTAGTTCCAGATTTGGTAAGAATTGAATCTGCAGTTAAAAATACTCCCGGGCGCCTGGGTGGCTCAGTTGGTTAAGCCACTGAGTTCGGCTCAGGTCATGATCCCAGAGACCCGGGATCGAGTCCCGCATCGGGCTCCCAGCTCCATGGGGAGTCTGCTTCTCCCTCTGACTTTCTCCCCTCTCACGCTCTCTCTCTCTCTCAAATAAATAAATAAAATATTTTAAAAAAAGAAAATACTCCCACAAAGAGAAAGTCCAGCCACAGATGGCTTCACTGGTCAGTTCTACCAAATACTTAAGGAAAAATAATACACTTTCTAGACAAACTCTCCACTAAACAATTAGAGGGAAATATTTCCCAAATCGTTCTATGACAACATCATCACCCTGATAGCAAAACCAGAGAAATTACAACCACGCCCATACGCAAAACCATATTAAAACTATCAACCAATATACTTCATGAACGTAAATGCAAACATGCTCAACAAAATTTTAGCTGAGTCCAACGACATACCATAAATATAATCTTCTGTGGCCAAATGGAATTTGTTCCAGAATTGCAGACCAGATGCAGAAGAACGACATTTGACAAAAATCCAATATCCATATCCAATTCTACTGAAAACCCTTAGCAAGCTAGGAATAGGAGAGACCGTGCTGAACCTGATAAAGGGTATCTCTGAAATGCCACAACTAATGCTGTATTTGACCATTAAAGGCTGCATGTTTTCTTTCTAAGTTTAGGAACAAAATGATAGTTCTAGCCAGTGCAATAAGACAAGAAAGATGACCTAGGATAGTCAGATTAATGCTGAAAAAGAACAAAATTGGAGGACTTACACTAGTTGATTTCAAAGCATATAAAGCTAAAGCAATCAAGATGGTATGGTATTGGCGTAAAATTAGATACATGGATCAGTTCAACAGAAGAGATTCCAAAAATATATTCCACATTTTCCTGCAAACTGATTTTTGATAAAGGTGCAAAGGAAAGAAACTAGTCCTTGCAACAAACAGAGTTGGAAAAACGGGACGTGCATATTTAAAAATACATGTAAATTTATACCACACATAATAAGTAACACAAAAGCAACTTTCTGCTGTCTTTTTCCCTGGTGATTTAGATGTGAAGGATTCTGAAGACCAGAAAATAATCAAAATGTGTCGAGCAAGCAGTGGTCCATCAGACTCCTTTGGAAAGTTTCCAATATTTCTATTATTTTTCTTCAGAGACGTGGCATGTTTTTAAGGATGTTCAAAGACATAAAAACCTATCTATCAGAAGTCTATGTTTTAGGATGCCTGGGTGGCTCAGTCGGTTAAGTGTCTGCCTTCAGCTTGGGTCATGATCCCAGGGTCCTGGGAGGGAATCCCTGCTCAGTGGGGAGCCTGCTTCTCCCTCTGCTGCCTGCTCCCCCTGCTTGGGCTCTCTCTCTCTCTCTCTCTCTCTCTCTGAGACAAATAACTAAATAAAATCTTAAAAAAAAAAAAAAAAAAAGCCTATGTTTGTATTTAGGAATAAGGAACCACGTCTTGGAAAGAAGCTTCACTGGCTAACTTTTTTTATCTACTTTTAATACTTTTAGTTGTTTCAGTTTCATTGTTGATTTGTGTTTTAATCTAACCTTGGAGTAAAAGTGTGATTTTATAAAAATTGAAATTGCAAGAAGAAGCTTGGCTACTTTGTTGAGTCTCCTTGCATAAACTTCCCTAAGAGGAGAAAATTGTCATTTTGCATTGATCCAAAAGCCACATATTTGCATTTTTTTATTTTTGCTGAATAGAACGCATCCCCACAGCAAGGTGTCTCCCCTTCCCACCCTCCCCCAGACGCCGGGCAGCAGGTGCAGAGGTCTTCCCAGTTCCTGCATACGAGTCTGCGGTCACAGCCTGAGGACCATTTCACTTGAAATCTTTAATAAAACTGAACCCATAAGCCTAGAAAAGGAGCGAATCTTTTGCATCTCTAACAAATCCCAAATCTGAGAACTAAGATAAAGACAGCTTTGAGGAAGCCCATACCATGATTACATTCTGGAATTCAATGTTTAATTTTAAAAGTAAGAATTAATTCTTTTATTCCTCCAGCAACAATTTCCATTCATGCCATGCCCTTCTGCCTGGCATCAGAGAGTTCTCAGACAGAGTTCAGGAAAACCCCGCATTCCTTTCACCCAAACCCCCCAGAGCTAACGTCCTACAAAACTAGACCACACGGTCACGACCTGAATCACATCCCTTTTGCCTAAAGAGCTTCCTCTCCATTTCTTGTAGAGTAAGTCAGCTGGCAATGAGTTCCCACAGCTTGTCTGAAAACTGCATTTCTCCCCACTTTGATGGATACTTTTGTGGGGCATAAGGTTCTGAGTTAACTGCCCTGATGTACACACACACAATTCAAAAATGACACGCACCGTCTTCCTGCTTACAGGAATTTTTTTGTATTGTAAATCCCCCTTTCTTGTAAAAATGTGTCTTCTCCTCCCCCCCGTTTGTCTTTAAGATTTTTACATTGTCTTTGGCGCTCAGCAGTTTCAATATGAAATGCCTACTTATGTGTATGTATACTACTCAGATTTAGTACTGGCCAGCACTGTGGGCGAGCGTTCTCCAGGTCCTGCCTACCCACACTGTCAACGCTGGCTAGGGTACCCCAAGTGAGCCCTGGCTCAGGCTGCAAGAAATGCTGCTCCCAGGGACGCCACCGTCATGGGACCCACAGCAATTCATTCAACATTTCTAGCTGAAGCCTCTACAGGCTTATCGGCATCCCGCGATTTCAGCCCGGGATCAGCAAATATGCGGTCTGAAGTCACCTGTCACTGGATTTCAAGTGGGTCTGCCCTGTGACACCCATTCCCCAATAATTCATGGAAAGTCTCTAATGTGTCACTAGTTTTCTTCTTATTTAAGAGTGAGTGTGACTCAGTCCTTCCCCATCTTTCAACTGGAAGTCACAACTCACTCCCCAGGACAAGGCAGATCTTAATACTAGACAAAGCCCAATAACTATGTTATAAGGATTGGTAATTACAGACCGGTGACTTTCATGCACACAGATGCCAAAAACATAAGCGAATTTGATTATTTAAAAATTACAGACCAATATTCTTGATGAACACAGATGCAAAAATTCTCACCAAAATACTAGCCAATAGGATCTAACATTAAAAGGATTATTCATCAAGACCAAGTGGGATTTATTCCTGGGCTGTAAGGTTGGTTCAACATCCACAAACCAATCAATGTGATACAATACATTAATAAAAGAAAGAACGAGAACCATATGATACTCTCAACTGATGCTGAAAAAGCATTTGACAAAGTATAGCATCCTTTTTTGATCAAAACTCTTCACAGTGTAGGGATAGCGGGTACATACCTCAATATCATAAAAGCTATCTATGAAAAACCCACAGCAAATATCATTCTCAATGGGGAAAAACTGAGAGCTTTCCCCTAAGATCAGGAACACGGCAAAGCTGTCCACTATCACCACTGCTATTCAACATAGTACTAGAAGTCCTAGCCTCAGCAATCAGACAACAAAAAGAAATAAAAGACATCTGAATTGGCAAAGAAGAAGTCAAACTCTCACTCTTTGCAGATGATATGATACTTTATATGTAAAACCCAAGGACTCCACTCCAAAACTGCTAGAACTCATACAGGAATTCCGTAAAGTGTCAGGATATAAAATCAATGCACAGAAATCAGTTGCATTTCTATACACCAACAGCAAGACAGAAGAAAGAGAAATTAAGGAGTCAATCCCATTTACAATTGTACCCGAAACCATAAGATACCTAGGAATAAACCTAACCAAAGAGACAAAGAATCTGTACTCAGAAAACTATAAAGTACTCATGAAAGAAATTGAGGAAGACACAAAGAAATGGAAAAACATTCCATGCTCACAGATTGGAAGAACAAATATTGTGAAAATGTCTATGCTACCTAAAACAATCTGCACATTTAATGCAATCTCTATCAAAATACCATCAATTTTTTTTCAAATAAATGCAACAAATAATTCTAAAATTTAAATGGAACCAGAAAAGACCCCAAATAGCCAGAGGAATCTTGAAAAAGAAAACCAAAGTTGGTGGCATCACAATTCCAGACGTCAAGCTCTATTTCAAAGCTGTAATCATCAAGACAGTGTGGTACTGGCACAAAAACAGACACATAAATCAATGGAACAGAATAGAGAGCCCAGAAATGGACCCTCAACTCTATGGCCAACTAATATTTGACAAAGCAGGAAAGAGTGTCCAGTGGAAAAAAGACAGTCTCTTCAACAAATAGTGTTGGGAAAATTGGACAGCCACCTGCAGAAGAATGAAACTCGACCATTTCCTTACACCACACACAAAAATAGACTCAAGATGGATGACAGACCTCAATGTGAGATGGGAATCCATCAAAATCCTTGAGGAGAACACAGGCAGCAACCTCTTCGACCTCAGCCGCAGCAACTTCTTCCTAGAAACATCACCAAAGGCAAGGGAAGCAAGGGCAAAAATGAACTATTGGGACTTCATCAAGATCAAAAGCTTTTGCACAGCAAAGGAAACAGTCCACAAAACCAAAAGACAACTGACAGAATGGAAGAAGATATTCTCAAATGACATATCAGATAAAGGGCTAGTATCCAAAATCTGTAAAGAACTTATCAGACTCAACACCCAAAGAACAAATAATCCAATCAAGAAATGGGCAGAAGACGTGAACAGACATTTCTGCAAAGAAGACATCCAAATGGCCAATGGACACATGAAAAAATGCTCAACATTACTCAGCATCAGGGAAATACAGATCAAAACCACAGTGAGATACCACCTCACACCAGTCAGAATGGCTAAAATTAACCAGTCAGGAAATGACAGATGTTGGCGAGGATGAGGAGAAAGGGGAACCCTCCTACACTGTTGGTGGGAATGCAAGCTGGTGCAGCCACTCTGGAAAACAGTATGGAGGTTCCTCAAAAAGTTGAAAACAGAGCTACCCTATGACCCAGCAATCGCGCTACTGGGAATTTACCCTAAAGATAGAAACGTAGTGATCCGAAGGCGTGCATGCACCTGAATGTTTCTAGCAGCCGTGTCCACAATAGCCAAACTATGGAAAGAACTTAGATGTCCATCCACAGATGAATGGATAAAGAAGATGTGGTATATATCTACAATGGAATACTATGCAGCCATCAAAAATGAACTCTTAACATTTGCAACAACGTGGATGGAACTAGAGGGTATTATGCTAAGCGAAATATGTCAGTCAGAGAAAGACAATTATGATATGGTCTCTCTGATATGAGGAATTTGAGAGGCAGGGTAGGGGGGTCGTGGAGGGCAGGGAGGGAAAAAATGAAACAAGATGGGACCAGGGAGGGAGACAAACCATAAGAGACTCTTAATCTCAGGAAACAAACTGAGGGTGGCTGGGGGGTGGGGGGGAGGGATAGGGTAGCTGGGTTATGGACACTGGAGAGGGTACGTGCTGTGGTGAGTGCAGCGAATTCTGTAAGGCTGATGATTCACAGACCTGTACCCCTGGGGCAAATAATATATTATATGTTAATTAAAAAAAAACCATTAGACTAGAATGTTACTTTCTAAATCTGATAAAGCATATTTATAAAAATCTTGAGCCATCATCATACAAATGATGAAATGTTACAAACACCCCTGAAATTTCTGTTCATCAAAATATACCACTTAGCATATATGCACACACCACAGAGAAGGGGAAGGTGTATCTGACAGCAGATTCATATTAAGAATATCTGAAAAGACCCTGCAGACCAAAAAGAAAAAGCCAATCGCCTCTGAGATGCGCATAGGACTTGAGCAGGTGCTTCCCAAAAGATGATACCCACACAGCCGATGAACATTCTCAAAGATACTCAGCTTCACCGGTCATCATGAAAACACGAAATGAAACCAGCTGAATGATGCCTACGTTGGAATGGATGTCAGGACAGGAACGGGATGAGAGATGAACAGATAAAGCTAATTTGGAAAACTAGTCACACCGTGTACTAAAGAAATCTCAAGGTACACGTACCCTAAGATGCCGCAGACTTGCCCCTCATTAACTCGAGAGAACGAGGGCATCTACATCTAAGACATCACTTGCAAGAGCGCCCCCAGCAGCACGATGCTAACCAGAAACAGCCCAAATGTTCATCCACGGATAATTTGTGATCTCTCCTCACACTACAATGGTAATCATGATGTGCCTATAACAACTTGAATGAATCTCACAAAGGTCGCATTGAGTCAGAATTAGCTGTGAGAACAATACATCGTCCATACAGTTCAAGGATAAGTCAAACTAGTTTGTAAGATCAGATTCAGGAAAATGCATCTTTGCCACGAGTCAATGATGAAGAAAAGGCTTCTGGTTGTGCTATGTCTTATTTCCTGCTCTGGGTGTGGGTTTCAAGAATGTCTTCACTTTACAAAGATTCACGGAGCTGTAGTGTGAGGGTTTGTGCAATTTTATGAATGTAAGTTATACCTATGATAAAGATATCTTTTTTTAATTTTTATTTATTTTTTTAAAGGTTTTATTTATTTCTCAGAGAGAGAGAGAGAATGTGAGCACAAGCAGAGGGTGAAGCAGGCAGAGGGAGAAACAGATAACCCGCTGACCAGGGAGCCCGATGTGGGACTCGATCCCAGGACCCTGGGATCATGGCCTGAGCTGAAGGCAGATACTTAACCCACTGAGCTCCCCAGGCGCTCCTCATTTTATTCTTTAAACAGAAGTGTCTCACGCCCTACTCTTCTTTATAATATCACACATTTGGACCGTTCCATAATCTTCATTTGGGCATGTTAAGTCGCTAGATGATTTTATGGTCTACAGTATCTGTAAACAGTCCAATCTCAATATTTCAGGGTATACGTAACCTCTAAACATCAGTTATTTCTGCAGCGTGAAACTGAGCTCATTCGGTTTCATCTGCTCAGGTCACTGTAAAAGCTGTGTGACTATCCAGGAAGGATACACTCCCGACCCGCCGTTCTCCCCCACTCCCATCCCTCCACCCTCAGACGCTCTCCTGGAACAGGACCCTAAAATCCTTCCAGAAGCCGCTCTCGGTCATGTATGTCATCTTCAAACCAGTGAAGTCTTCGGGGTCTCCCGCGGAGATCATGAGCTGCCTCTAAAGATAGGCTTCTCCCATGGGGGAGACCCTGTGTTCTCACACCCTCCCAGCCCCACTCCCCGCCCCACCGGCCCTGCCGGCTCCCCCATCCCATTACGGGGCACCTCTCCTTTGCGGACACGTGTCCTGAGGCTGCCCTCCTCACTTACACACAAGCTGTGGTCCAGGCTGGGTCTTAGGAGTTTCCCTGTCCCCCTGCTTAGTAGATGTCTGGTAAACAGAAGCACTCCAAATGTGATTATCGCCCCCCACCCCCGGGCCTGGCAGGACTTGAGCGTTTCGGAAGAGCTGGTGGGAAGCTCGATGAAGCCCCAGAGGATGAAAGCCCCCCAGGACCAGCAGAGGCCGTGCCCACCCTGGGGCTGAGGGGGGCTGTCAGTCCGGGGAGCCTGGGAGGGCTGGCGCTGGGGCAGGGGGAGCTGGGGGAAGAGAGGGAGAGACCAGTCCTCTCCTCCCTGTCTCTGGATCACCTCTGAGTCCCCCAGAGACCAAACACAACCGGGGCGCTAGAGGGCAGGAACGGACAGTTTAGGGAGGGCCTCCATCCTAAGCCTAGGGAAGGGCAGGGGCAGGGCAGGGGCAGGGGCTGCGGGTAGGGGTTGTACAGGAAAGGGGGGCTAGGCAGGGATTAGGGTGGGGGCAGTATGGGGGAGGGGCAGGGCTGGCTGGCAAAGGTGGAGGGATGGGGTTGGGGAAGGGCAGGGGCGAGGCGTGGATCAGGGAGGGGACCCACGCAGAGTCCCCAGCACAGATGCTTCCTAGAGCACCTGATGAATGTATGGATTTTAATAAGTCCCAATACATTTTGCATAGCCGGGGGGGAGGGGGAAATCGCCTACCCTACTGCATTTACAGTTTATGTTTTGCTTCTAGCATTACAAGTCCCTTTAAGCAACTGCCCTGCACCAAGTAAACGGAAGAGGACCTAGAAATTCCAGAGGACAAGACACCACCCCAAGGCAGATTAGGGGGAGTCCAGTTCTGACCAAAGTCTCAGAGTCTGGAGGGGCACCAGGGCTGCAGACCTGTCCCCGTACCCACCCTGGCACCAGCCGCCCCAGGGCTTTCCCTGACTCCAGGCTCTTCCTCATGTCGATCCTGCAACAGGCATGATCTGCTCATCCCAAACCCAGTGGCCATGACCCGTTCTAGCAATGGCCCACTGCACCTTGCCAGGTCAAGTCGTGGGCCACCTGCCGCCCCTCTCTCCTGGTCCCCGTGCGTCTGCGGGGTGAGCCTGAGGCTGCCAGGCACATCAGGACCCAGGGAGAGGACTGCTGCTCGGCCCTACTGGAGACATCCCCACAGATGGGGGAGACAGGAAAAGGGAAACGTGCATCTTTTAAAAATAATGTGACTCTTCCACTGAGCGCATCTAGCATACCTCCTTAAAGCTTTCAAGGCGGTAACACCAGGTGTTGGCGAGGATGCGTAGAAAGGGGAACCCTCCTACACTGTTGGTGGGAATGCAAACTGGTGCAGCCACTCTGGAGAACAGTATGGAGGTTCCTCAAAAAGTTAAAAAGAGAGCTACTGGATATTTGTACTACTAGGTATTTACCCAAAGGATACAAAAATACTGATCCCAAGGGGGTACATGAACCCTAATGTTAATAGCAACATTATCAGCCATAGCCAAACTGTGGAGAGAACCCAAATGTCCATCAACCGATGGATGGATAAAGAAGACGTGGTTCGTATATACACAATGGAATATTACTTGGCCATAAAAAAGAATGAAATCTTGCCATTTACAAGGACGTGGATGGGACTAGAGGGTATGATGCTAAGTGAAATAGGCCAGTCAGAGAAAGATACCATCTGATTTCACGCATGTGGAGTTCAAGGAACAAAACAAATGGACATAAGACGTGGTGGGGGGAAAGAGACCAAGAAACAGACTCTTAACTCTAGAGGACACACTGATGGTCACCGAGTCCTCTGGGTTCAGATCCCACTCTCGACCTTGGGAAGATCTCTGCACTCATCCCAACTATCTTCAGACTGGGCCTGAGAACGCAGCGGGTCTATGTAGATGAGGACGGTCTTTGGGGCCTGGCCAGCGTCATAGCTGAGATGATACTCATGTTCACCAAAGTCTGCGTGGAGCAGATAAAAGCGAAAGCAAATCATGATGGACAGCAAGCTCCTGGCATCCAGTAGGCGGACCCTCTATTACAGCATATTTAGAAATTCACGCTGCTACGAACGCAGCTAAGTTTCCAAAACTATTGCTCTGAATTTGAACAAACGTGGGGGAAAGCCTTTCCAAATTTATAGTCTAGAATGTAGAATGGTGCAATTTCATGGCTTGATGATAAATTATGTGACAGTGATAAAAGGCACTGGACAGGTGTAGGTCACCAAGGGCTGTGCCCTTCATTTGGAACCAACACCCAGAGGGGAGGAAAACGCAGACCCTGAAAGGTGTGGTCTCGTCTCTTCCCTTGGAAAGCAAACTTGAAATGTATGCACAGAAAAGAAATAGGACTGTTTGCAAGGATAGCGAAGGGAGGGTTTAAATATAACCAACTCTCTTAGAAATCCCGACGCTCTGCCCCTCGGTCCCCACGTGGTTCCCATTCCATGCTTCTACTCCTCTGAGTATTTAACCACGATGGCACTGTTCTCGATTTTTCTTTCACCAAAACCCTTTCCAAGCTTCAAATCGGAGCCAAAACACCACGTGATTTTTCTCAGGCAGCCATAACAAAGCAACGCAACACCCCCGCCTTAAACAGAAGAATGTAGTTATTCTCCCTTTTCCGAAGGCTGCGAGTCGGACGTCCAGATGCCACAGGGCTGGCTGGTTCCCTCTGGAGGAAGGGGAGGGGACCTGGCCCAGCTTCGGGGGCACTGGTGACCATCACTGGTGCTCCCTGGAGTGTAGAGGCATCACCCACCTCTGCCTCATGTCCTCCAAGCATTCTCTCTACGTGTGTGTGTCCGGGTCCAAATGGCCTCTTATTATAAGGACACGGGTCATTTTGCTGATGGTCCCACCTTGTTCTGGCAGAATCTCGTCTTACCTGAATGCACCTGTCCCAGCCCTATTTCCAGGTGAGGCCACATTCTGAGGCACTAGGGTTAGGGAGTTGGCTCCTATTCAACCGTTCAACCCAAAACAAAACCCTTCCCTTCCCTCCCTCATTCTCTTCTAATAGAAATGGAGCCTCTAAGACAACTTGGCTTCGAGTCGTCCACGTCAGTGCGCCAGGCCCTGACCCTGGGACTTAACATCGTATTCTTCTCATTTGCTTTTTCCAACACTCTAAGATGGAATTTAAAACCTGTGCTCCCTGATCCACTGGCACACTAACAACCCCAGATCACATGTATGGGGGAGCTACTGAGTGCTGTTCCCGAACATTGCTCATCTCACCGGATCCTGGTACCAGCTGGCAGGTTAGGAATTATTTCCGATTGATAGGAGAGGAAGCTGAGCTCAGGGACTCTAGCGACCACCACCGTGGACTTTATCGGGAAGCACAAATGAGTAGTCTGCATTCCAGAAACGTTGAAACACTTGTAGGTGATTAACACAACGACGTCGATGTTCTCTAGGATTCTTCGAAGTCTTCCCGCCAATGGCCGTTGGGCTGGGAAATCGGCAAAAAGCTACATACATTCCAAGTCCCATCGCCACGTCTCATCTCCGGGGATATTTTGGGTCTGCATGAGTAGGAGAAGAGGCAGAGAGGCACAGTAGCTCACAGGATGACTGGATTCCTGCGGCAACCCCCCACCTACCGGCCGTGTGTGGCGTGAGGAGGAGGATTGTCTGGTCTGCACGAGGGGATAATAACGGTGCAAGGCTCCTGACGGATTCAGTGAGCAGACGTGCTCCAGCCTGACACGGTGCCTGGGACCCCCATCCCTCCGCCGGCCTCTGTCGGAGATGCCGAGCACAGCGGCCAGGTCCGTGGGGGGAACCTGTGCAAAGGCTCATTAGGGGAAGCAAATCTCGGAAGCCAGTCTCTGCAAATCTGCCACCTGTCCTGTTCTTATCTTTGCCACATCAGTGGCTTACGACTGTGTCCCAGAGAAAGGGGATGGTACAGAGGACCCTGGCAAAGTGGTTTCCTCCCACGCTCATCAAGTCTCTACCAAGTCTCTACCAAGACAGATCTATAGGCATTTTGCTTGGAAAAAAATATTCAAAAATGTTTTTGATAACGAGTAAGGGGACGTCCCCCCTCACCGTTGAGCCAAGAACACTCCTGGGCTTTCGTCGGGCTGTGCCATGGCTCTTCTCACCGAATCCTTGTCCTGACCACATTTCTGTCTTCGGGGACCACACTGGCCTGAAGTCAGAGCTTCGGGCTGGAATGGCACAGCTCGTACCTGGGCATGTCTAACAGCGTGTAGCCTTTCCGCAAGGCGGATCATTCAAAGCAGAATCCACACGGACGCAACGCGTTCCTGGTTCATTAGACCGTCGTACAAGCACGGGGGCACGGCTGTGCCTCACAGACAGCAGGAAGGGCCGAAGGCGGTACGGGCCATGGGAAACCCCATCCATCTCCACTGCTGAGTGCCGGCTCGTGAAGCGTGCTTGGAAGATCGCTCCCTCTCCCTCTGCTGCTCCCCCTGCTTGTGTTTCCTCTCTCAAATAAATAAATAAATAAAAATCTTTAAAAAAAAAAAAAGACTGTTCATAGTCACCCCAAATCAGAATCCAAATGTCCCTCAAAAGCAGGTACACAAACATACCGTGCTGGGTTGGAACAGGAGTGAACTACAGCTGGGGGCCGGCGTCCACGAATCTCATGGCCATCATGTGCATGCAAGAAGCCAGACACAGAGGGACACAGAGGGGTTCTAGAACAGGCAACCGGATCTTACTGAGTGCCATCCCCATAGAATGTGAGTCTATCAGCAAGAACCTTCGAGCTCCTGGACTGGACCCATCCTCCTGGGAATCCCATCACAGGGGCCATTCAGGGTAACGTTCTCTACAGCAAGGACGATGTTTTCCCTCCTAAACAGGAGTTCCTTCACACGATCTGGGAACAGGACAGATGTCTGACATTTCTGTGGTCCGGGGACATGAGCGTGAAGGCCATGCTGCCCTCGGCGTAGAGAAGATAGTGCTGGAACGGCGAGTCAGAGGGACCTGGAGGAGGGTCGAAGCCACAGCTTCCAGCCAGCCAGGGAGGGAAGTCCCCTGGGTCCCCTGCTGTGTACCCACCGGGCGCCGGCATGAGTGCACCCTTCCCGCCACCCTCGGTCCAGCCCAAACTGCTACACCCGTGGTTTCCTGCCGTCTACGCTGTGGTCAGGAAGCCTCCCCCATCCACGCATTCTTCCCCCTGCGTCCAGGGTCCCACCAGCCACTCTGCAGAAGTAAGCGCATAAACCTGGACCTGCCTTCTTAGAAGTCAACTGAATATTTTACCCTTCCTGATGTTTCTTGAGGATTATGACTCAGGTACTCATGTATTACATTAAATACATAGGAAAATGGGTATCATCCGTGCCCGAGGACCCCTTGAGGAGTGAGGGGATCCGTGTGCTCCATGCGGGGCTCCCTCTGGGAGGCACTTCCTGCCACAGCGTGTGCCACTAGGTGCCAGTGTTGGGCTGTCGAAATGCCCATCGGACCGCACAGGTGGTCTGTGCTCGGATACGCGCAGGTTCTTGAAAAGAGACGTCTTTAAAAAGAATGCAAAGTGAATGCAAAATCCAGTCGGCAACTAAATGGTTATAACTCGTGTTTTATATTTCAACGTCATCACGTTGAACACTGTGATGAACGAAAGATGGACTGAAGGAAATACAGGGGCTTATCAGGCTTATTAAACCAGCCGAGAGGCACACAGCAAAGGATCATTTCTGTCGAAATCGTCCTGACTTCACAAACCACAGGTTAGTCCTTGCTCACTGAGTAAAGTCAGCATCCAACTTCTAACTCTGTTTCCAGGATGAGCTTTATCTCTCGCGAATGTGTAGATTTCCCTTTGAACCCACCAATCAAACTTTCCGCATCGCTTGTTTCAACACATCTTGTACCAGAATAACTATGTGAGAAACCCTGTGTCTAAAAGTAATCAACAACAGCCAGACTGATGCTAAACTCATCTGCACAGTTGCAACTCACTTGCAAACTCACTTCTACTCACATGGAAAATCTACAGGGACCAACAATCCTGCAACTAATTGAACGACACTGGAGACAATCGCAGCAATGCCAACAACAGTTGTACCGAATGAGTGACTTGCATCAAAAATGCAAGGACATAAAATCCTAAGTATACACGGGCCTTTTCTGAAAACAAAACAAAAAAAATAGAAAAATTCCCAAAAGAAATGTTAGAAGGTCATACAATTACGATTTAAATCCAGAATCGAGTGTGTGGAGAAGGAAACCTACAGACCACATTGTCTGTGGGCACAATGGCCATATCCTGAGAGTGTCAGCAGAACTAAGCCAAGAGTGGGACACAAAGACAGTGTCCCAGCTGAGTTCCTCCCAGGCATGCCTTCTAAAGTAGACCCTCTATTCCTCGGAGCCACTGCTTTTGAAATTAAAGAGAAAAAAACACATGATTCTTACAGTTTATGCAAAAAAGCATCTGATAGTTAAAAGTTAGGAATTAGTTTAATAAGATATTACTCCAGATAATAAGGTTTTTCAACATGAAAAGCCTCCTGCCTCCCAAAGGTGGTGCCAAACCACGCACACATTTTCAAAGGATAGAGCCACTCTTCAAGGCTTCACCTACAAGGGTAAAAACTGGGGACACAGTACAGTGTAGACAAAGATCCATGCACCCAGTCCAGAGGAAGCCCAAACGTGAACAGACAGTAGCAATCCCTACCACATAACTCCAGCCTTGGTGATCACTGGGGCCATGGCAGGGGAGTGACTGATGCTGTTTCATTAACACAGGACAAGAGAAAGGATAGGCGATTGTGGAGTGCAGGCAGCCTTTCTGTAAACTGAGGACGCATTTGTTAATGCTGAGAAAACTAGGACGTGTCACTACCATGCAGGCCTCTGCCTGCATCTCCTGGAAAGACATAAGGACACGGGCTCGAGAGCATCTGCAGCCACAAAGGGAAAAGCTCCAGAGGAGCGGCGGCAGGAGGAGGATTGAACGCATTGGTGCGTCTTCATTCCATGGGATGTGCTGAAAACAGATGCCTTAGAAATGCACATACCAATATGACAAAGTATGAAAAATAGAAGAAAAAATAAGCAAGTGAGAAAAAGCAGCATAGGATAACGCGAAGGAAGCTCTTGGCAGGGGTGGGGCTGTCAGGAGCAGCAGAAGCAGGTGCGAGGACCTTGCCGGCGGCTGCTGTTCTACACACATGGTGGGACCCTCTCGGTTCCCGCACATGCAGCCCTCCAGGCCCTGCTTCCTTCGAGAGAGAAGACAGGAGAAGCGGACGTTGAAGGCCACAAAGGATGATGTCACGGGCATGTTTTAATAGTGAGAGTGAGTAATGAGGTTTACCGTATGATGCTTCCTAGGTGTGTGTATTTGAAATATTTCATAATTTACAGACAAAGCATGTGTCAGTCTGCAGCTGTCCTCTACAGGACAGTCCTCTACAGCCCTGCTCCCTAGAGCTCCCTGCATGGCCTCTAGAGCCTTCCGGGTGCCTGTGCGCTGGGGGTCTCTCCACCCACTGCTCGCCCTCCCCACCCCACCCCACCCCACCTCTGCCTCTACGTCTGTCTTTCTGTCTCCAGCCCTTTCTCCACCTTTATATCTACTTTAAAAATATATATATATTATCAAAGATACTCACAAATACACGTAGATACCCTGCTTTTAAAAACATTGATCATTTTATAACATGATAGAGGTTCTAATTATCTCTACGGTGGCAATCATATTACCATATATAAATGTATCCATCTGAAAAGTTGTACACATTAAATCTACACAATGTTACATGTCACATATATTTCAACAAAGAAGCAAAATGTATGTTCCCTGCGGCGGTGGTTCCCATCCTCACACAGGTCAGCACGGCCCATCCCTCCTGGCATCGACGTCATCGTCCTCGGAGCGCACACATCATGGTGACTTTCCCTAACACATATCATCTCCTCATCACCAGCCTTTTCTATTCCAAACAGAACTTCCTGCGTCTGTGCTCTCGTGCATGGAATTTATAAGATAAATCGAAAGGAGTGGGATTGCTGTGCTGAATGGATTGTAAATTTTCATTGAAAATAACACAAAATATTATAAAAGTTCTCAAATGTCGCTGATGTGAGATAAAATGTGTCATTACATTGTTATTTGAGTTCCACTCCTTTATTTTTTTAGTGGAAGCATATTTTCACATATATTTTATTCCGTTATAAAATTTACCCATGAGCCTATCTCACCTGGTTCGTATTGAGAATAGATCTGAAAGATTTCCACGTTCCCCATCACTAAGGGCTGTCTGGGGGGTCATTTTGGGCATTGACGGTTCCCGAAAGCCCGCAGGCTGTTCCCATCTGTGTGCACACGACAGAGGACACAGTCATCAAATGTCGCTGGAGACGGTTTCCGTTCTCGGCTCGTCGGATTTCATGTGCTTGGTGATTCTTTTTTCTGAATGTAGCTGCAGCTCGACTATGTTAGTGCTGTCATTGTCCCTAAGGGCCTATGTTCGTTCCCCCCAGGACAGCGTGCGTCCCAGGGGAAGCCTTCACGTCCCACCACCTCCACAGCGCCCAGAGGAGCCCTGCTCAGCGAGCCCGCGAGGGGTCCATGCAGCCACGCGGTTTTACATTCGACTTGGCAACAGATTCCTCGTTGAGGACAAGTGCTTTCAGTTACTAATGGGGAAAAGATGAATGTCAGCCTCCATATACGTCTCTACAACAAGGACATTTAGGCCACTCGGAGACGTGACTCATTGCTCAACACCGAAAACATCATTGACCCTGACATCTGACTCTCCCATCCTCTCGCCGCTGATGGACTGAGATCCAAATTGCTTTACCGCCCTAACTGCCTGGGTGACCACAACGCCTTCCTCCACATTTCTGAGCCTTACTTGCCCATTTCTGAAATGCAAAGCTGTATGCGACTTTGAGGAAGATGCATTATTTGAAAGACGGAGCGTGTGGTCTGCACGGTACATACTCGGCGTGTGTATTCGCTTTGACAATGACCGTTGGGGACCCATACCGCCTTGCCACCAGGAAGAGCCTCACACATATCAGCCAGGCTTGGTGCTTTTCCTCTCCGCACCAGAGACTGTCGGCGATACCGCCGCACGCGTCCCGAGCCTCAGGGACCCGGCACTGCCTAGCCGGGTCTTCTGCACGGGGTGAACCACGCACGGAGGCAGTCTGTGGTTTTCCCTGTTTTATTTCTTTTATTTAAAGATTTTATTTATTTATTTGACCGAGAGAGACACAGCGAGAGAGAGAACACAAGCAGGGGGAGTGGGAGAGGGAGAAGCAGGCTTCCCGTGGAGCAGGGAGCCCGATGCGGGGCTTGATGCCAGGACCCCGGGATCATGACCTGAGCTGAAGGCAGATGCTTAACCAACTGAGCCACCCATGTGCCTAGTTTTCCCTGTTTTAACCCAGAAACTTCGGGGGTGGTTTTCCTGGAACAGTTCCGCTCATAACATTGAAAATCCTGCACCTCCGAAAACCACAGTCCCCGGGACAAAACCTAGGTCGGCACACCTGCAGCCGTCCAAGGTCTCCTTGCGGGAGGAACCCACCTCCGAGCTTGTGGTTGTTGTTGGGAAGACCCACCACCATGCTGGTCCCCTAACCAGACTCTCCGTTCTCGGCCCGTGGGCCCCTCCAGCAGGGCAGCGCCCTCATTGGAGCAGGGAGACCAAGAAGGGGACGGGAGACCCTGTTGGCAGAGCCTTCTAGAACATGATTGTGAAGTGGCATCCCGAAACTCCAGCACACACTCCGGGGGGAGGCCGTTACACCCCGTACAGGTCCCACAGGGGTGATGGCTGGGGGTCGTCTGGGAAGTGTGCCCAAGACACCTGCCTCCAGGAGCCTCTTTCCAGAGCTACAGCGAGATCCCAACACTTCCAGGAGACTTTTAGGGAATTTTGTTTTGGGGTGTCTTTTTTTTTTTTTCAGATTCTTCACTGATACCTGGAATGCCCCTTGTCTCCCACAGGTGACTGAAATCATTTCTAAGTAATCCAATCCACTCTCATCTCCCATTTATAAATATCCCCGACCATCGTGCCGTCCTAATGCCCGTAATCCTCGTAACTGATTATTCAAGTCCTCTTCTCTCACGGCCTCGTGAGCATTAATTTGCTCTCTGTCCTAGCAGGTAATTAACTGTTAAAGCATTTTTCTTCTCCTCTGGACCTTCAAGCCCCGAAGGAAAGATCTTTTTTTTTAACCTGCACAACTTCTTCCACATCACGTCTATCCCATAAATACTCCCCCCAAACCTCAAAAGTGACGCCCCTGGTGACCATCAGCCCCACGACGCAGTTTGGAGAGAAGGGACGGTAGGGCTGGGGGCATCTCCCCGGAGGGGGTCATATGTGCCAAGGTATGAATAATGGAGGGGAATTCCTCAGAAGCCAGCGTGACATCAGGGGTGTGATTTCGCGCTGACTCACCCCTCTGGGCTTTCACGCCTTGTTGTTTCAACCCACTCTCCCCAGAGCGGCTAATCCTTCTGGTGTGACGGTGAGTCATCCATCCTCGGACTCAGCTGCCACTCACAGGGCGGGAGGCCGTGCCAGCCCCGGGTCGGGATCTATCAGTCAACGCACACACCACCCTTGGCTCTGTTGAGGGTGGCAGAGGGCTCGTGGAGACACAGACGGGGCTGAGGGCCCTTCGCTCCCACTCGGGATGTTGACTTATAAACGTGTAGCACAAGCAATAGCTCCTTCGGCATACATTTCACAGACCCCCGGAGTGACAGAGCCCCAAGTCAACCACGCCAGTGACGCTCAAAGAGCCCCTCTTGTGAGGTTTTTTATCTTCTGCTTTAGAGATGGTCCCATCGAAGCCATTCGGGGAAATTCAAGACCAACTCATAAACACGAAGATGTATCTTTCTGTCCCTGCCAGGTTAGTCAGAGCTCGCCGTCGGCAGCCGCGGCGAGAGTTTCTGGTGTGTGTAACACCCGTGATCACGGCGAGACCGAGAGAAAGGTATTAGCGGGTGCGGGAGGTCGAGAAGGTCCTCGCTGCCTGCCACAGGGGACGAGGGGTGTCTGTCCATGCCCAAGTGTGCCGACACTTGGAATTTGAGTCACCCTTTACCCCCCAGACACACGTAAGGTTGTGTATAAGGGTAATTAGCCTATTAATGGGTTGATTTAACATTGTGTTATAGAACACTTTACGTAAGTCTAAGCAGCTGTTGAGAAAGCATGGGAATCATTGATATGAACTGAAATTTCCCTGGTAAAGTGTGTTCCTAAATGAGGGAGGCAGATGCCAAATCTCCGCCTGTCAAATGGCTGTCCCTGTTGGTATGCATAATAGATAATAGAGAGGTAGATCATCATCCATCGAGGAAATAGCGACCCACAGCAATGCTATTTACAAAATGGTCTAAAGAAAGAGATTAAACCCTACACCTCCGTCTATACCACACAGCTCAACCAACGAAACCCCCATAAAATCCCAAAAGGACGGGGGCCGGAGAGCTGCCAGGTTGGTGGGCAGGTGGAGATGGGGGGACCGTGGGCCCTGGAGGGCATAGGAGCCCCGCGCCCCCTTCCCAGACCCCGTCCCCCGGGCAGCTCTTCTGTTGTTCCTGAGTTAACCCTTTTATAACAAACGGATGATCTAGGGAGTAAACCATCTCCCTGGGTTCTGTGGGCCGCTCCGGCGACGTCATCAAGCCCAGGGAGGGGCCGTGGGACCATCTGGCCTGTGGCTGGTCACTCAGAACCTGGCCGTGGGGCTGGCATGGGGGAGGGCGGTGCTGGGGGACCAACCCCACCTGGGGGTCTGACCGTGTCTCCGAGCAGACGGTGTCGGGGTCCAGGTGGGTTATAGGAGCCCAGCCGGCTCTGGAGGGCTGCGTAGTGGGGGGAGCTCCCTCCAGATGCACGTCATGGCACAATGCTCTACGGTTTCCGCAAACGCGCAGGAGCCTGTGCTCACCCCGTCATACCACATAGGACAGCTCATCCCCTTCAAATTTGTCTTTGGGAGCTTTCTCTCTCCCCAAAACTCTGGCAACCATTCATCTGCTTTTTGGCCCCTCTATCCTCCCCCCACCCCAGCCCCCAGAATGCTATGTGAATGGAATCATAGCAGCTAGCCTTCTGGGTCTGGATTCTTTTGCTTAGAGTTGAGAACCACCTGTGCTATGGTGTGAATTAGTAACCCTTCCTTCTTCTTGCTGAGTGTGGATGCCCCGCGCTTGTCTACTCAGCCTTTACCGGAGAGTATCTGGATTGTCCGCGGGTTTGGCTGATGATGAATAAATCTGCTAGAAACGAGTACACACCAGCTTTGTGCGTGAGCGTTTCTCTCTTCAAAAGCTCTGAGGTGCTCAGTCGTGCGGCGTGTGTCCAAGGTCAGCAGAGAGTTCCGCGGGACGGTCCCATCCACGTGCGTTCCCGCTGCCCCGCGTCCTCTCCAGCATCTTGCATTGCCGTGTTTTCAAAGTGCCTTCAGCTATCCTAACAGGTGTGCAATGTGATCGCATTATGGTTTGGGTTTCCTTTTTCCTGATGATTGACAATGGTGGGATTCTTTGCATGCGCTTTCCTCTCTCCCTGGAGCCTCTTGGATGAACATGCATTCACGTAGCTCGCTATCTTTTTGTTGGTTTGTTATGCTATGGTTGAGCATTCCATGTCCTGTATCCTTCCCAGAAACATGCCAGTTTTCAGACGTCTGAAATGATCAACTCTTTTTTCATGGATCTTACTTCCAATGTTGTATTTAAACACCGATCGCCATATCCAAGGTCCTACGGACTTTCTCCGGTATCTTGGAGGCATTCTGTAATTTCATGCTTGACGTGGAGGTCGGTAGTAACTTCCGAGTTTCTGCTGTGAAGGAAACAAGGCTCCGTTTTTCCAGCATTTGGACGCCTGGTTTTCCCAGAAGCATGGCTTGCAGAGACCAATGTCCTCCCTTGAGTAGCCTTTGATGACTCTTTAAACCCGAGTGGACTTCCTGCTATGGGTCAGTCGTGTGTGCGTGCCTCCTGCTCCCTCCCCCGAGACCGCGTCCTTCCCTTTAAGAAGGTGCAGCCCTGCGGGCGTCTTGGACCCCGCAACGGGGACACTCTTTGGGAATGGCTTTGCCTGTAGAAGCCCCTCCACCTTCCCATCTACATTTTAGAATCCCACGGAATTCTACATTTAGAATTTCCCACGGAAAACCTCCCTGGGATCTTCATTTGGAGGACACCAAATCTGTAGATCCAACTGGGACAAAATGACTTCCTCGTACTTCTGAGTCTTCCGATCAAAGAACACGGTCAATGTTTCCATTTATTTAGGTTTTTTAAAAAATTTCTTTCATCAGTGTTTTGGTTTCCTATAGTTTTATTTTTTTTTAAGATTTTATTTATTTATTTGACAGAGAGAGAGATCCCAAGTAGGCAGAGAGGCAGGCAGAGAGAGAGGGGGAAGCAGGCTCCCCGCTGAGCAGAGAGCCCGATGTGGGGCTCGATCCCAGGACCCTGAGATCATGACCTGAGCCAAAGGCAGAGGCTTTAACCCACTGAGCCACCCAGGTGCCCCTCCTATAGTTTCATTTTTCATTTATTTCCTTTTTTAAAAAATTTCTTGGGAGCCCTCCTCTTAACCCCACGGGTAACGTGAAAGCGTTATCATCCACTTTCAAAATCCTCAGTGTCTCATAGATATCATTTTGTTACAGATTTGTTCCTGATTCCGGTGTAATTCTGTTGTGGTCGGAGCACATACCCTGTGTGGGTTTCGTGCTTTTAGGTTTGTTGAGGTGTGTTTTGTGGGCCCTGGAGAACGTCCCACGCACACTCAGGGGAGGAAGTTCCCTGCCTTCGGCTGGACGGAGCTGCCGACAGCGCGGCTGCAGAAACCCACGCCCCGGATGGCGTTCCCTTCCCGCTGCGCCACCGCGGAGAGCGCTGTCAGCCCGGGACACACGCGTGCTCCCGTTTCTCCCTTCGGGTTCATCTGCTCGCTCTCAACAGCTGTGAAGCTCCGCGGGGAAGAAAATACACAGTCAGGGTCCCTGTTTTCTCCGAAGGCTCCAGGTAGGAGCCAGATGGGGGTGGCAGCTTTGTTCCCAGACCGTGTTTGTCTTCGTGTTCCTGGATGCTCATGATATTTTGTTGAAAGCGGGGTACTTTATATGGGATGACCGGTAACGGAATCAATGTTTCTGATGCTTAGATGTGAGCACGTTTTTTCTGGTGGGGGGGAGGGGGTCCTGTTCCTGTCTTCGAGAGCGGGGCTTCCCCCGCGTGTCCGCTAGAGAGATGTCTTGGCGGCGGCACGCTTCATCCCATGGCTGGGTGAGCGGCGGTGGCGCCAGGGCTGGGGAACGCGGGTGTGCGGTCCCACAAAGCCTCGGTGTCAGCGGGCGTCTAGAGGCTGAGCCTCCTGGCGTGGCATTCACCGGCGTTCCCAAGTCCCATCCAGATGGAATGTGGGGCCAGCGGATCCTGGGACTTCCCAGGGTAGAGCTGGTTTTCTCTTGTCTTCCTCCACGTGGATCAATTTCCCAAGTGCCCACAGTACAGGCTTGCTGCCTTCCCGTGGTCCACAGAGGACGTAGGAGCGATGAGTCTTCATGGAGACGTGGCTGCTGTCCCCACCATCACAAGCCAGGGAGGCTTCTCAGGATTCCCCTAGGGTCCCATCTTTTGGGAAGTAAAAGTATGCAAGCGGGGTGAGGGCAGGACCCCCGATGTCTGAAAATCTCAGGGTCCCCACCACCAGGCTAGCCCACACTGCAACTGGAGACGTTCACACAAAATTTCCAGCTCAGGCATCCTCCCATCTTAAGTGCCGTCGGGTGCACCTGCCCAGGGAGCGAAGCTCGGGGACCGGTTTCGCATCGGCCGCTGGTGCTATGACCTCACTTCTTTCCTGGGTCCAGCAACAGTCTGTCCTCAGCACACTATGCAGGTCTGTCCTTGTAGTAGGAGTGGGTTCTCCAGCCCCCCCGTGTCCGGCAAGCCCACCCACTCCGTCACCCGTGAGATGCTCGGTACAGAGGTAATGCCGCCAACCCTCCCAGTGTGTCACTTTTCAAAGATCCCACGAGACGTGTTCATGGTGAACACCGTGTGGTACAAACAGCATTGAACTTAGGATCAAGTTCATTTCCGCCATTTGCCAGATCGGTGGCATTAGACATTCTGCTGTGGTACTGCGGGCCTCCACCGCGTCCTCGGGGAGCGACCTGCAGTCCCTGCCTCGTGCAGAGAAAGTTTGCATGGCCCCTTGGTTCCCTGCTGCCCTGCCGTGTAGACAGACGGGGTGAGGATGCCCGGCTTCGCTTAGTAGGGAAAGTAGGCCACCTGCGGCCAGGGTCATGCTCAAGGTCGTCCACACGCTCGTGGTGTCCCAGCTCAGCACTCCCTTCCCTCGCAAAGAAACACCGAAAATCTAACTCTGTACCTTTGTGGCTACGTCGTCCCCGAGAATGCATGACCTCCTCTAACTAAATCAGGAGGGGTTGGAGGAGACGGACGCGCACCGCCCGCTGAGGAGGCTGGCAGCTCCCCCCACCCCCGCCCCGCTTTTCCCATGCACACACTCACTTTTCCGGAATCCACAGCCCCGCGGCACATTTCCTCGTTGCGGTTATAACTGGGGACAACTTCGTCTCTAATTCAATCTGCATTTCGTGGGAAAAACAGCCTACAGACGGTTTTTCAAGTATAAAAATAGGAAGCAAGATTCCATGACGACTTGGAGTCAAATTAAGGTAAAATTAAGGCAGTTAAGTCAAATTAAGCAAAGCTGGGCTAATGAAATTTCAAAAATCCTCATGCTGCTTGAGAGACAAGGACTGAGCAGCTTACTGTGAGTCCCCATGTCCCCCGGGTGGGTAAGACAGACGGTCGGAGCCCCTCGCCTCTGCACCGCCGCCCCCCCCCATGTCCGGCCACGTCTGGGCCACGCGGCTTTCTGCCACAGGTCCGTCAGCCAACTCCGCCCTTGGAGAGGCTTCAAGGGGAAGCGATGAACTCCACGAGGCTCAGGAAAGCAGCGCGGTGGGCCAGCTGAGCGGACGTGTGGCAGACGGACTCCTCTCCGAGGACACGTTCCGTGGCTGTGCGTCTCTGGAGATCCCCCACCCAGCTTAGCATCCCCGTTGTCCCAGAACAAGCGCATCGCAGCAAAATCGCTGGGCTCGCAGGTGTGTGAGAGCAGGGATTTCTTCATGCTAACGTAGCTTATCTCCACATTAGAAATGTTGAAGAGTACAAGTAAGCAAAAAGAGGAAATAAAATGATTCAGAAGGGCCGGATATAGATTATAATCCATCGTTTGAGCCATTTAGCTTGACTCTGTTTCTGGACCTAGTTATATTCTGTGACATGGTCTGTTTTATATTGGCTTTCCGAATAAATCAGAGGAGATGTATCTAAGTCCTCTCCGTGTGGAGGGGGCCACCACTGGACGTATTTTAAGGGACTATCAACAGTGGGACAGTCACCGTGACAGTGAGTGGGGTGTGGAAAGGCAGGAGGGAGGGGGCGGCAGAGGGAAGGAGACTCAGCCCAGACCTGGGGAGCCATGGTGCTCCGGTAGGACCCAGGAGGGACTGTCCCCGAGGCTAGACACAGCACCTATCATGGTCCCAAAGAATGCCCTGGCTTTGCGGCCGGCAAAGGTGATACTGAGATCTCGAGGAACAGGAAGGTACTTGTAGGTGACTGGTTTGCATTTTTCTTTGTTTGGATCTTCTGTTATTTCTGTAAAATAATCTCACGGAAATCAAAAAGGACGATTTGGAATTCTTTATACACCCAGTTCTTCAAAACGTAGCTCACGATCTCGTCATGGTTTATGTGGCATGAGTCCAGCGTGTGTTTTTGTTTGGAGGGGAAAATGAAATGCAAAACAGCATATGTGATGCTATGCTCAAACCCAGGACTAGAAAACGTGGAAATATCCATTTTAAGATGACTTTTGAAGAGTAAAGCTTCACGAAAGCTGCTGGGAGTGAAAACACTAAAGCAATCCACCACGAGATGACTCCCAAATCTCGCCGTGCAGAATTGAAGCAAATAGAGAAGCAAGTAGAACTCTACTTCCCTTTGGGAGATTAATCAATCCTGTGTCAGGCTGTTTGTTGCAGTTTCAGAAGTCTTCATTCAGCTTTGCACCTGTCCTCAACGTACCCTTTACAGCCAGAATACCTTTTACAGCAAAGCATTTCCCTGTAGATTTCGATGTAATGCTCCTTATGTTTTAGAAGGCTTTGCATATATACATATAGTCAAATTTATTTTAAAAAGTGTATGTGATTTTTTTTTAATTGCCTCAATGGTGAAAAGATATTTCACAGCACCTGTGTTTTCTGGTGCATTTTAGTATAAATGTCGTTCATTGTTTCCTTGACACTCGGGCCCACCAACTTATCTGGGATGCAGGACTAGATTTGGTTTCTGTTCTAATTTCCAAATGTGATGTAGACTGATTTGTTTACTCTATGTGCAACGCTAAATCACTCTGGAAGTTCTCGTCTTGCATTTTTCTTGTCTCTAGAGCACACGGGAGCGCACAGGAGCGCTGATCGGCGACCCCCAGCTCCCACCATCTGGGGAAACTCTTCGAGCACCATTCACGATGTGGTTGGAGGAGAGAGAGTGCTCTTCACCCTCACCTCCCAGAGTAACTTTGCCCAAAGTCTCAAAAATTCCATCCCTAGAAAAGCCCTGATTTTCCTAGAATGCACGAATCCCTGGAAAAAAGTCCTACAGATTGCAGCCCCTCCGTGCTCATTAGCTGATTTTATTGTGACAACAACCCATTTCAGTTGGCAGGAGGCCACTCGTTACCCCACTGACAGCCCATAAAACTTGTCTGCAGGTAGCTCATCCTACGCCTTTAACGACAGTGCCAAAGCCAGGCTCAGGCACGAATGTCTCCAGGCTCTGCAGGTTTTCCTTTTCTGGTAGGATTCCGACCCAAGATGGTACATTTTGGCTTCTACTCTTAAAACACAGAAAACGTAGGGTGAGCCTGTTTCTTTAGATACATAACGATGAAATTATTCATTGACTTCCTTGGCCCGCTCCTCTGCGATGGAATTTATGGCTCAGATGTTTTTAATCATACAAGTTTGGTGCTAGAATGGGGGAAGATGAACATTTGCCCCAAATTCCCCAACACTTAGGAAATGGATGTGCCATTGTCTCATAAGACGCTTCTGCTGTGCGATCGGGCCTTGGGGCCTTGGGGCCACATCCACCTCTCCGCAGAAGCCATGTGGCTCTGGGCGGGCCAGGCCACCTCTGCTCTCAGAGCCCCCTGCAGCCTGAGGTCTCTGCCCGCGGCCCCTCGCCCCGCCTCAAAGTGGTCCCACAACCGTGCCGTCCTGTTCGCTGTGTCTGCCCCTCTCCCCATCCTGCTCCTGGTTCGGCTCATCCTCTCATCTCTCTCTCTTCAAGGACACTCATTCCCTCTGTGGACTCCAACCCCACACACCTCCTATCCGATCTACAAATAACCCGTGTGGGCTGTGTGGACGCTTCGTCCTCCAGGTCCGTACTGACCTGGACGCCCGACTCTCCTGCTCGTCCTTCTGAGCCTGGAGGCTCACCTCCTCTCTCTCCCGCCTCCGAGAAGCATCCAAGTCTAAATATTTCCAGCCAAGGTGACCTTTATTAAACTGCGCTGGGGCCGAGGAAGGCATCCCGGGAGCACGAACCTGCAGGTCAGGGCTGTCATCCTTGAGTGGCTGGTGGGGCCATCCGAGCTCAAGGGTGAGCAGGTGGCCAGAAAGTTCAACAGATGGGTGAGCCGGAAAGACAGACAGGGACAGTTCCGGTGGTGGGTTAGGGACAAAGGTCAGGTGGCACCAGGCTGTCATGAAGGCAGCATAAGCACGTAGAAACAATTAATATGGGAAAGTGGTTTGGTAATTTGGGCTATGAAGGGACAAGAGTAGCAGAACTACTGAGGGACGAGAGCGAGATGAGCCCAGAGCAAGGAAGACGATATTCAGAAAAGTTTAATGATGTCTTAGCAGAAATTACAAAAACGGGAGCCTTCTGTTTTCGATCTCTATTTTACACCTTCACGACTTGTTTTGGAAAATCCCCCATCTCAATAACGTCTACAACACGGCTAATAGAAGATCCGTATTGTCTTGGATGGAGGAACCATGTTTAACTGATTCCCAATCCAACAACTGGGTTACTTCTCACTCCTGCCGTTCCCCCAACACTGCCGCCACGGGCACATTCCCAAATCCCACCTTCGCAACAAGAAACGAAACGACTGATTACAACAAGAAGCAGGTTGGAGAGAGCGTTATGTCTCCCTAACTGCCCTTCCTCTTTCCTGACCTTGAAATCATCACTTGAACATGCATTAACATACTTGGTTAAAGACGTGGTTTCGCTTTACATGGAGGTTTTTTAGTTATGAATGGTATTTTTGTACCATTATAATTCTCCGAATTTTTTTTCCTGATTTTTTTTTTTTGTTTTTCCATAGAGATTTCATTGTGGCTATTAGTCTACAAAATTCCTTAAGATTACTAAGCTCACTGTTAGTCATCTTGTTTACTGTGAGTGTCAGAAGGACCTGAGAGATGAGTGGCTCCACCAAGACAGGAATTAAACTCTCTGTGGAGTGCTGAGTTCTGGCGGAGGCAGCTGACCGCTCCCACGGTGGCCCCTGCCTGTACCTTCGGCTGTGGCTTCCACATTCAAGAGGGCTTCATGGGCCAGCTCGGATGCTGGAGCTCCAGCCATCACATCCACCTTCCAGGACACCAGCTGAAGGAAGCTGGAGAGTGGGGAAGGACAGTGAGCCTCTCTTGCAAGAACCTCTGCTGGGAGTCCTCCCTGCGGGCCCCCTTCCTGGATGGAGCTCGGTCACTGGGCACTCACAGCTCCCACGGGGCTCACAAAACAGACTTCGTCCAGTGGGCTCTGTGTTCAGGTAGAAAGTGGAGCTCTGCCACTCCCAAGTCTCTTATACACATATTGTGAGGGTTTTTTCCATATTTATAATATTTGATATCTTTATATTATCTTGGGTGATACAGAAGCATTACTTAAAAATGTTTTCATACAGTCAATCTCACGTTTTCTGATCTAGAGCAACATTTAGAGATTTCCCATCATGTCGAGATTATATCAACATGTGTTTTTCTCTCGTTGCTTTATAGGTATTTTTGCCACCAAATCTGAACCTTCGATCCACTTAGCCTGTATTTTGGTACATGGTGTAATGCTAAGTAAATTTCTCTGTGAAGGTTGACCGCCCTCCCCAGTGCCGTTGGTGATATAATCCACCTGTACGGGGACACCTGCTCATGGACTCCCTGGGCCAGACCAAAACCTAGTCTCCCCCAGGAACTGTGGATCCTCCTTCCAAACGCTCTCCCCGCCGCTCTCCTGCCCCTGCCCACAGCCACAGTGGCTCCGCTGAAGCCACACTGTCCCTCACACCGAGGGGACCGTCCCTCCGGAGTTAACAAGACCTTGCCACGTGAGGACTGATCCCGTCCTGCAGTCACGCTGCTCCCCTGGTCCCCGTCCGGACCAGGGCAGCCGACCCCATCCCCTCCACTGTCGGTTGCTTCCCGCCATCCTCAGAGTTACAAGAACCGGACATAACCAAGAAACCTTGGGTTTTTACAGGACTTGGCAAGTCCTTTGGGTTTTTTTCATATAGACCCTATTTGTTTCTCAAGAAATGTGTACTATACTTTACGCTTCTCTGCCCATCCTGCATCGTTTTATTGAGGAAAAGAGTCATTTTATTGCCTCGTTGTCCTGTGGATCATGACAAGAACATAAGGAAGTTATTTATGTTTATAGATTTATTTTTAACTAGCTGTTTTACTGAACTCGATCACCGTCATTGTCGTCCCATTTCCCTCCAGTTTTCCAGGAGGATCGTGATATCATCTGCAAACAATAACCATCCTCTCTCCTTCTGGAATGAAATTCGTCCAGTTACGGCTTCCGTGTTGACTTTCATCCCGTGGCGTTTCTGGAGCCACGGTGACAGGAGGCCTGTGCTGCCGCGGGTCACAGGGTGGTCATTACGTGGATGACGTGGAATGGCAGAGGCGCCCTGGCCCCTGATTCCTGGGGTTTCCACCTAGAACGGCTCCTGCCTCTGCTGCCCTTCTGGCCTCGACCCCGGAGACTGTGACCTTGCACTAGTTTTGGGAGGAAACTGACGTTTGCTGTGCTGATCACCCCCGCTGGCCATTTGGACAGTCCCTCCCTCATGCTTGAACCACCTACACGACGTCCAGAGCTGCTGTCATGCCTTGACGGAACCTTCTAGAAACCGCCTAAGCGTCAATAAGAAGATCTGTGTGCATTCCAGCTGGCTACCAGGGCTGCTGACGTGACCAGAGGACGCAGCAGTGGAACTCCAGCGGCGGGAGCCACAGCGTTGCCGAGGACAGAGAGGAAAGGCGTCTGTGAGCCTGTGGTGTCCGCAGAGCGGCCCTGGAAGAGGTCACATGCTCCGCCTCTTTGCACCTGTCAGGGGCCCCGAAGGTCAGCAGGGGGAGCCCACCTGCTGGCCCCAGGGAGAGGCGCCCCGAGCTGACCTCCCAAGCCCATGGCCGCCCACCCCGGCAGGTGCTCGCTGACCTGCCTTTCTCCCGGCCAGGTTAAGCGTTCCCCAAGAGCAAGCAGTTTTGCTCAAGCGGTAAACACACCCCTAACCCAGCACGTGATGCCCCCTCGTATAGTCAGGCACATCCGAATACATCTACGGTTTGCCCGCGTCCCCTAACCTCGCCCTCCGAGTTGATCAATCTTATTTCTTCTACGATGACATGCAAATGCTTGTCACCCACTTCCTAGTCTGTGCTTTTTTAGGAGGAGAAGAAAAGATGAGACAAGGGAAGCTGTTCAAATAAGGCGAGTGTTGCCTGGGTTCCCTAAGGGACCCTGGGTCCCTGGAGGCACGAGTCCCCAGTGAATGTGGTCAGGCCTTGTCCCAAGCTGCCGGGACGAGGCGGCGGCTGATGGGCGTGCACCACGGGGGAGACGCGCCCGCCCTGCGTGCTGCACGGCTCTCTGCAGAGGAACGTCCCCCTGCCAGATGTCCCCGGCCTGGGTCCTCTTCCCGTGCGTTCCTACTGCATCTTAACAAGAAAACCCAAAACTTAATGCTTAAAGAATGATTAACTGGCGTCTCTCACGGTTCCGTGGCCAGACTGGGCTCAGCAGGGCATTCCGCGTCG
The DNA here is from genome assembly GCA_028534135.1 of Potos flavus. Classification (NCBI taxonomy): domain Eukaryota; kingdom Metazoa; phylum Chordata; class Mammalia; order Carnivora; family Procyonidae; genus Potos; species Potos flavus. Next base: position 877,624 of record CM052887.1, on the reverse strand, counting down.
GGGTCCAGCGGCCGCCCGTGTGGACCGGTGCTGCAGCCACGGGACGGGGAAGGGGAGCGGGCCGCACGTCCCAGGACAGCGGAACTGTCCCGCATCCCGAGACAGCACCTCTCCCGTGAGACAAGTTCTGTTTTCAGCAATGAGCGCAGAAGACAGGAGGGAAGCCCAGAATCAGGGCTGAAGGCAGCCATGATGTTTACTGTGAAATCAAGGGCATCACCAGCTGCCTTCCACGGTTGCTCACACCGTCTTTTCCTCCAACCGCTAACGTTGGTGGCTGGGATTTGCAGTGCCCACCGACGGGGCCACCTGCTACCTCCGTCCAAGGATGCGGTGTGCCGTGGTCAGCGGTCTGTCTGGATTACCCACTGTGTTTTCCACTGAGCCGCTGCCAGGTTGATTTCTACCACGTAAACCCCGTGGCCGTGCTTTCTAAGATTCAGGTAGCAAAGATGAAGGTGGTGACAACACCAACGTCGGCGGGACCCAGACATCGCCAGACATGCAGGCAAGCGACAGCGCCGGCTCGGTACAGGTGGGAGGGGGCACACAGCTTGGGGACGGAGGTAAACAACCAGAGCTCACTGCATGGCGTGCGCGAGGGAATTTGGAACCGTCGATAGATGAATGCACAAAGAAGAGGTGGCATAGGTACCAATGGAATATTACTCAGCCATCGAAAAGGATGAAATCTTGCTGTTTGCAGTGACATGGATGGAACTAGACACCGTTAAACTAAGCGAAGTCAATCAGAGAAAAACAAATACCATATGATCTCACTAATATGTGGAATTTAAGAAACAGAGAAACAAAGGGAAAAAAGAGAGAAACCAAGAAACAGACTCGTCACTGCAGGGAGCACACTGCTGGTCACCAGAGGGGGGTGGTTGGGGGTGGGGAAGCAGGTGGTAGGTGACGGGGATGAAGGAGGGCACCTGCCGTGATGAGCACCGGGGGACGCAGGGAAGTACTGAGTCTCTGTATGGTACAGCTGAGACTCATACTACACTATATGCTAACTATACCCCAGTAAATAATTTGGATGCCTGAGCACATAGGAATACGGAAACTTACAAGTCCAGGATGAGATGCACCGACTCGGAAGGATCCTCAAAAGGTCATTTTCTGTCTCCACCAAAGCCAGGGATGCTCGGTTAAAAACAGCAGCTTTGTGCTCACATAGACGTGTTACCACGCCATTCCCCAGTCTGCTCTGCAAAACGGAGCAGAGCTCCGTTTCCTGATTCAGAGTGCACTTAAGATGGCCCATGCGCCTACGGGAGGCACGTGGGGTCTGAAATGTGTTGGCACCTCGCAGGTAGACCCGACTCCACCAGATCTTACTGACAATCGTGCTTTCCACGCAACCCGACGGGGTGCCTAGGGTCCTGGCAACAGCAGGAGGCTGCCCCTGGCTCACAGGTCATGGCATGAGAAAAATGGAGTCTTGAACTGTCCCCTTCACTTGTATGATCATTTTCACGAACTGCAGAAAACAAGAACAAAAGATTGTTGGCATCTTGTCCGAATGCATGCTAGATTTTGCTCACGTGTCCAGGTATCTGGCAGACGGGGTGTGTCATTGATTTTATTGACTTCTTAGCAAAGAGAATGAGGAGTTCGTACCTGCCAGATGCGTGACGCGCACACCTTGAACTCAGGGCTCCTGTACCAGGCAGGAGAGTCGACGTCTTAAAGACACAGCGCTGCAGGGAGGCAGCGGGAGAGTATTTGACCCCGAAGGAGCAGAAACTGAATGACGGCACTGCTTTGCTCTGTGCCTGGTGCTGTGCTCAGAACTCTGTGTGTTTTATCTTCATCCAACCGACTCTTTCCTCCAGTCAAAGTTTCTGGGAACCAAACTCAGCGCAAGCAAAGGTAAAAGACCAGCGCCGTGCTCAGAGACGTCAGGGCATCGCACCCCGGGCACAGATGGTACCGTGGCCCCCGGAAGCTCTTCCGAAATCCTGTGAGAAAGATGAACACATCACCGGAAACCGGGGGCGTGAATGCACTAGCCACTTTGGAGTGATGGACAGTAAATAGGAGATGAAGGAAAGACCTCCCGGCTGCGGCCGGGACCTCTCTGATCTGGTTTCCTCGTGTGGAACCCGACCGCTCCGGCCGTAGGGGCCGGGTGAGAACCAGACCTGCCCCACGGAGGCGTGTGCCCACACCTCCAGCGTGCCTGGGGTCTGGGGCCGTCAGCAGAGTAAGACCCCCAAGGGCGTGTGCGGGTCAGGCAGGCACTTTTTTACCACGAACGCATGGTATTGCTTCTCTTTCTAGAATGCCCACTTCCCTCCTCGTCCGCGCTCCTCTGGTCGTGAGGACGTTTGGTGCTGGTTGGCATGCAGCCTGGAGGGGGCGCCGCGGAGAGGGGCCGGAGATGGAGCGGGTAAGGGGCCGATCTCACATGAGTCTCCACCATGACTGAAGCCTGGCTACGGAGGCTCATGACACGGGAACGTCAAACCGGGCGTGGAGGCCAGCACTGTGCTCGAGAGGGTCACTGTCCATTCATCCCGAGCCCAACGCAGAAACCCAGCAGGAAGATGGGCAGCCTTGGTGGGCGCGGACCGAGTCCCACATCCACGTGCCCTTGGTCTGGGACTGTGAAAGGTTTAGTTAAACAGGTAAGCTTGCTCATCCATACACAGGTGAGTCCCTACGCACCAGGTGAGCCCCTACACACCAGGATTCCAGAGGGTCAATAAAATAAGGTGTCCAGAGCCGTGTGGAGCCGTACGGAGCCCAGATCTGCCTCCACTGGCCAGACGGGAGTCTCCCCTGCAGATTGGTCACTTCCATGTAACATGAGGATGGCCGTGTCCCCCTCCCCGCATCGTCTTCGTCGCCCAGACTCCCAGTGGGCTCCGAGGGCTGGAGGGAGCGAACGCCAGCATTCCTGGAGGGGGGACCTACCAGCCCTGTCTGTGCCAGACCGTCCACCCCGGCGCCACAGATGCACCACGGACCATCATGGAAACAATGACGGGGCTCCGAGGGGCCGAGAGAAACGTAGCAAGCGATATGTAAGCCAGATGTGTGTTGTCTAGACAATTTAACATCATGACCAAGTCCAGTTCCACAAATCAAATTATCTGCAGTGCCCCCTCCCACGTTTCCAGCCTCACAGAGAATCACTCAGCAGGAGACGCCGTGCCAGCATCTGCCCCCAGATCCCATTCTGCTCCCGAAGCCGGAAGGCCTGACTCTGCCTCAAATTGTTAACATTTTTTTTAAGATTTTATTTATTTGATAGAGAGAGACAGCAAGAGAGGGACCACAAGCAGGGGGAGTGGGAGAGGGAGAAGCAGGCTTCCCGCCGAGCAGGGAGCCCGATGCGGGGCTCGATCCCAGGACCCGGGATCCTGACCTGAGCCGAAGGCAGATGCTTCACGACTGAGCCCCCCAGGTGCCCCAGAATTGCTAACATTGAACTCAGTTTTGCACGCTGCCCGTGAAAGGAATGAGTGAAAGTCCGAGAGGGCGGAGGGGAGACGTGGCCCGTCCGCGACTCTCCAGGAATGATGGAGAGTCGAAGTGTCCTGCATGCGGGCTCTGGAACATTCCTCAGGGCTGAATCAAACAACCAAACAACGGGAGAGCCGTGGGTGTTTCTGGCATTTCTGCCGGCTTATTCCACCCATGCCAGGCCGGCACGGAGACGTCTGGGGAGCATCGGGGCAACGTGAAGCCTGGGAGTGCACAGAAGATTCGAGGTCTGTGTGGGATTAAAAGAGACAGCTGGTCCGGAGCCGGTGTGGGAACGTCAACAAGGCCGTTCTGGCTCGGAGCCTGCCTTCCCAGAGGTCAGAAGGAGACCAAGCACGTACAACACGGACATCAGAGGAGTTACGCTCTGTCATATTCATATGCCGTGTGTGTATACGTGTATTTCTGTTTAGACGCCTAGCTGCCCCGCTGGGAACGTTGTCTGTGTCTCCCAGAACGAAGTGGCCTCAGAGACAATAAAAATACATCATGACAAGAAGTGACCGAACGGCAGCGATGTGCGTGGGAGATTTGCGGGGTTCCCTGGATTGGGGACCACACTGAGCAGGCTTTCTCTGCATCTTAGGATGCGCTAACAGAGAAGAAAGATAAAATACAGCTTTTCTTGTTGATGCTTCACCTGCTTCCAGGACTCTCGTGGGTTCAGTTACTGAAACCCATTTCCCCACTGAGAACCGCTAAAAATGCTGGATTATAAGTGAGGACAGTACAAACACATGACAGAGTCTCCAAGATAAGGAAGGACAAGACCGGGTCCAGAGAAGGGCGGGGGGAGGCGGAGACACAGGGGCAGGGAAGCGACCTCGGACTCAGAGCCTGTTTATTCCGAAAGACCAGAACTTCAGATGTGGCTCCTTGTGGCCCTGGCTAGCTGAGGTCAAAGCCCCAGAAGTGAGCCCACGTGGGGAGTCCGTGAGGGCCTTCTCCTTCAGGTGAGGACAGTCAGTGTCCCCACCCCGCCCAGGAGGGGCCCACAGGGAATGCCCCAGGCCTGCCCAGAGCTGTGTGTGTGCACGCGTGCATGCATGTGTGTGCAGTGGGTAGGCACTGTCTGTGTGCAGCATGTGTGCATGTGTATGCGGTGTGTGCATAAACACGTGTGTGCACGGGCGCGTGTGTATGCATATGTTCGTATGTGCATATGTGTGCGTGTGTGTGAGTTCATACATGTGTGGGGTTGTGTGGTTTGTGCAAGTGTGTACATGTGTGTAAACGTGGGGGTGCTGGGAGGGGAATCACCGAGGGACTGCAATCAAAAGGTTCCATGTGACCGGTAGCCCCCAATCCCAGCACTAGAGCTGTTCGGGGGGGAAAAAGAGAAAACATTCTCGGTGTATGGAAATGCCCCATGCCCACGGCATTGCTCGGGGGGCACTGCGGGAGGCCAGTGTGAGCACCGTGGGCATCTATCTGGACACAGCTACGGGATGGAGCGTGGAGACCAAGAAGGGGGGGGAGGGACAGGGAGAGGAGGCTGGGAAACAAGGGGAAGACAGACGGGCCGTGGCCACAGGATCGGATGGATGATGATAAGCGTTGAGAATTCTCCGGAACTGACTCAAGAATCCTTTCAAATCCCCAAGACACACACAAGACATTCCCACCAAGATAGAGCTTGGTCAAAATACAGGAAAAAAATAAAAATCAAAGAGGAAGAGAAATCTTCAAAAGGGCTGTGTGGGAGAAAGAGGCGGGGTGTCTGCCCAGAGCTCACGGAAGGTTCCGGCCAGACCAGAGTCCTAGCGAAAATATCTCCCAGGAACAGGGGCAGATAGAGAGGCAAGCAGATAGCGAGTGTGCCTAGCAGACTCCCATTGCGAAAGAGTCTCAAGGACACACTTGAGGCCGAGCAGAGCAGTCCCGGGTGGCAGGCCAGAGGTACCAGAAGGAATAAGGAGCAGAGAAAGCGGTGGGCATGGGAAGCCATCTGAGCGAACACTGGCCACCCGCGACAATAGTAGCAATACTGATGTGCACGAGCTTAAACAGAAGGCAAAATCCAAATTCACCTGGGTGACAATAAGGAGTGAGAGAGGAACAACAGTCAAGATGCTGGGATGTGCAAAGGCCCTGCGGCACCCGGCTGGGAGAGGACAAGGCTTATGGCCGGCATCCTACGCAGGGGCAGTCTCGGGCAACAAGCCCCTGATCTACGGGGTTCGCACTGACCCCCAGTGATTAGTGTCAGAGTTAAGTTGGATGTTGTGACACATAGGGCAGAAATGGAAAAGCATCTGTTGAAGGCTAATACGGCCACCGCCTCCTAAATGAGATCCGCCGCCTCCCAGGGTCTGGCCCCTCTGAGCCGCAGGTCCTTCGCTATCCCTTCATCTTACCTCTGGAAATTCCATTTCTCCCCTTGTGCACACGTCCTCTGAGCCAAGCCCACCTTCCCACAGACTCTTATGAAGAACTCACGTCCACCGCCAACCACTGGGAGACCGTCTACTTGGCTGCACTGCCTGTCCAAAGACGGGCAGCTCCCCCCTCCCCAAAGCATCCTCTGCTCTGTCACGGCTTGGGGAGAGCTGCCAGAAAGGGGAGCCAGGGAAACGCGGCCGGCCTCTGCCAAGGGCCCTCCGAATCGCGTGAGGGGCTCCGTGGTCACGGCGGAAGAGGCGCCATGCCCCAGTGGCCCCGTGTGCAGCATCTGTGTCCCCGGCGGCTTGCCAGAAGCGTGGGCTCTCCATCCCCACCCAGGCCCCCTGAAAGAGCTCCCCTGGTCCATGCACACCCTGTGGCGGGGCGAGCCCTGCTCCGGGGGCCGCAGAAGGCAAAGAAGAGCCCCCCCCCCCCACAGACCCCCATCCCCCGACACTGGAGGTTCAGCCCCGGGCGGCCCTGGCGCGGCCACGCGGGCACATTCCCAACTCCACGATGGGAGCTTCCTGACATACGCATGCAAAGGCAGCCCCCGGAGCGCCCTCGCGACAGAAGCCGCCAGGCCACAGCGTGCCCAAGCGGCCGGGAGGCCCCGAGCCATGCACGGACACCGACCTGGTGCAGCCCCCCTCCCTGCAGGCTTCTTCTCGGGTCAGGACCCCTGTGCGGTCCGGCCCACTCTCTACGGAAATCCTTCGTGAGAGCTTGTAGAGGCCTACGCGGGGTCATACAGAGACGTCCTCGTCCGGACACGTTGCCCGATGTCCCCGGGCGGTAACACTGTGCCAAATACAGAGCCTCACGTCACGGCCAGGACCCTCACGTCCACACAGTGCATCGATCAGAGCTCACACTCCTCCGGTCTTGGGGGATCGCGTGTGTGTGTCTGTGTGTGTCTGTGTGTGTCTGTGTGTGTGTCTGTGTATGTCAGGGACTGTGTGTGTCTGTGTGTCTGTGTGTGTCTGTGTGTGTCTGTGTGTCAGGGACTGTGTGTGTCTGTGTGTGTCTGTGTGTCTGTGTGTGTCAGGGACTGTGTGTGTGTGTGTGTCTGTGTATGTCAGGGATTGTGTGTGTCTGTGTGTGTGTCTGTGTGTGTCCGTGTGTGTCCGTGTGTGTCTGCGTGTCTGTCTGTGTGTCTGTGTGCATGTCTGTGTGTCTGTGTGAGTTCTGGTCTACACAGTGCTCGCCCCGGGGGACTTCTGTGCACTCAGCACCACCATGGACACACGGAACCGCCCACACTGCACATCCCCCGTGCTGACCCCCCATCCCCGTGGCCGTGTCTCCGGCGCACAGATCACGGGCCACCCACTGGGAATCCCATCACGTGAAAAGCACTAGTAGGTGGAATCATAAGGTCTGTGACCTTAGGGATTTTCCCTCAGCGCCATTGGCTGAAAGTCCCCGTTGGTGTCACTGGTTGGTGTCACTGGTGTGCCCCTCTCACCACCGAGCCATCTTCCGGAGCACCGACGCGCAGGGACGTGTCACTGCTCGCACTCGGCACCCGTCGGGGCTGCTTCCGAGGTGGCCCCGCGGACCCTCCGGCACCCATGTGAGTGTGTGAGCGCGTTTGCACACCCGCAGGACAACTGCCCCAGAGCGCGGTGCTGGGTCCCGCGCTCGCTGCGCCCTCTGTGCCCAGAGAACCTCGCCGACGGTTTCCCGGAGCGCGGGCCCCACAGCAGGCAGCACCGCCCGTGTCCCCACGGCCCCACTGGCACCCGGGGTCTCTGTTTCCACCCAAGCCGATCTGGGACGGGTGTGCCCTGTCTCTTCCCATGTGGACCCCTCACTGCCCAGCTTGCTGTGTGCTGGAAGGACCGTCCTTTCCCCACTGAATGGATTCTGCCCTCTGCACTGGCCGGGTTTGCTCGGGTCCGTTCCTGGCCGTCCGTGCCCTTCCCTTGCAGTGTCTCTCTGTCCCTCGTCCAACACCACACGGGGCTGTGGCAGCCACGTCCTAAGACGCTGTTAGATGTGCGGCTTCCTCTCGTTCATTCCTCTCGATCACCGTTTCTGTCTCTCCGGAGGCCTGCCCTCTTCCGTAGGGACTCAGGAGAAGGGTTGCGTCTTCAGGACACCTGGCAGGGATTTCACGGGACGCGCATTCAACCCACACGTCCAACTGGGGCGCGCAGACGTCCTCCCTACGTGGAGCCTGATAATCCACAGACAGGAGACCTCTCTCCCTTTAATTTGGTCTTCGTTTCTTCATCGTTGTGTCATTTTTGTTGTACTGATCCCACACCCGTCAAGAGCGCATACGATCTCCCTTTCTTTGGAGCAATTATAAATGGTGTTGGGTTTTTTATGGCATTGTTATTTTCAGTGTGTATTTAAGCGACTGATTTCCGTGTGCTGATCTTGTCTTCTGCGGCCATCCTGAGTCCACTCATGAGTTCCGGGAGCTTTGGGGAGACTTGTTGTAGATTCCTTGTAACCGTCAACGGAGACAAGCGTGTCCTCTGTGACAGGAACACGATCGGTTCTTCCCTTCTTCTCTGAGTTCCTGTATTTCCATGTTCTGACCTAATGCTCCGAGCGGAGCGTCCAGTGCCGTGCTGGACAAGAGCGGTGAGGAGGACACCCGTCCCTCGTGCCGAGTCCTCAGGGAGAGTCCCACCGAGCCGTAGACGGGCCACAGATGTTCCCGCCGAGGCGATGCTGCTCCCTCCAGCCCTCCTGTGCTGAGAGCTCGACCGAGAATTTCAGATTCTGTCCAATGCTTTCTGCACAGCAATTACCGTGATCACGCGATTTTTCCTCTTTTGGTTGATGATATGGGTGGATTGCATGGCTGGATTCCCAGCCGTCGGACCCGCCTTGCATGCTTGGAGGGAATGCCGCTGGTCATGCCATGTAATTCCTTTTGGGCGTTGTGAGATCTGGTGTGCTAGCGCGTGGTTGAAGAGTCCCACGTTCATGACAGCTAGCCTGTGGCTCTCCGCTCTCCCCTGCCGGTCCTCCTCTCTGTCTCTGTCTCTCTGTCCCTTTCTCTCTTTCCCTTCCCTGTCTTTTCTGTTTCCACGATCAAGGCAGTGCTGCCTCGTGCACTGAGTTAAGAAGTACCACATCCCCTTCTACTTTCCAGAAAAGGGTTTATAAAATTTATGCCGATTTTTCTCCTAATGTTTGGTAGAATTCTCCAGCGATCCCATCAGGCCCTGGAGATTACTTAGCCAGGTGCATTTAATTGCAAATGCAGTTTCTCTGATGGTCAGAGGGCCTGTTCAGACCTTTTATTTCACCTCGGTTATGATTCGGTAGTTTGTGGTTCTCAAGGAATCTCAAGGAATCAAAGCTCAAGCTATGAGCTTACGAGCATGCAGTTGTTTGCATTTTTCCTGTATTATTTTTTTCCTCTATTTCCTAGAGTATTTCCTACATTTTCCCATGGTATTTTTCCTGCAGGGCTGCAGAATCCATTGTGTTCTGCCGCATCGTATTCTGAGAGTGGTGATTTATGTGTGGTCCCTTTTCGTTTCTGTTAGTGTCGTTCCAGGTATCAGTTTTACTGATTTTGAAGGGAAATGGGTTTTTGTTCTACAGATTTTTCTCTAGTGTGTCCCATTTTCAATTTCATTGACTTGTTGCTCTTGCCTTTATCATCTTCTTCCATCTGCTCACTTTGGGTTTATGCTGCTCTTATTTTTCTAACTTCTGGAGCAGGAACTTGGGTAACTCTTGGGGTCTTTCTCAGCTCTCCTTCCATTGTTTCCCACAACTTGGACACGCTGTGTTTCCATATGTATTCAGTGCTGTGCGTGCTTTCACTTAAAGCTTTCTCTTTCCTCATGCATTTTTTAGAAACATATTTAACATAAAACATATTTAATTTTATTTAACATAAAACATATTTAATTTCCTAGAGTGTCCCGGGGTCTTTTGTTATTGATCTAAAATTCTATTCCATCCCGCTCGGAGAACACACTACATCGTTCCAATTGTTGGAAATTGTTGGGGTTGGTTTAGGGGCCAAGATATCACCCCTCCTGGTGCATGGTCCTTGGGCACCTGGAGAAGCATCTACTCCCCACCGTGCATGCGACGTCGGGGGCGGGGGGAGGGGTCCTGTTGAGACAGGACCTGTGCTGTTGAGACAGATCCTTGCATCATTTCCTTTTAGGCTGAAGAACATCCCTTAGACCATCTTTGGAGTCAGGTCTGCTGGCCGCACCTCCCGTTACTTTGCCTTCGTCTAGGAAAGGCTTCTACGGCCCCCTTGCTCCTGAGGAACGGTCTCGCTGGATATGGAGTCTGTGGCTGACGGTTCTTTCCCTTTGACACCTGCAAATGCTCCAGTGTCCCCGACCCTGGCGGTTTCCGACCCGCAAGCCCCGGCCCCCAGAACAGCCCCTACAGTCATGCGTCATTTCCCTCCGGTTTCTTCAAGACTTCTTCCTTTGACTTTAATATCCAAAAGTTCATTTATGATGGGTTCCTGGGTGCATTTGGGTTTCTCCTACCTGGGTCTGCCTGTGTGCGATGTGCGGCCCTGGGGAAGCCTGACCCAGCCCTCCGTCTGCCCCTCTTTGTCCTCTACTCCCGAGACCCATCCCCGGGAAGCACAGCCCGCACTGTGTCCCTCGTCCCCGAGGCCGCGCTCCGGTCTTTCGGCTGCGTCATTCAGATCAACCGATCGCTATCGATCACCCCCAAGCCCATCAGTTCTGGCCTCTGCCATCCCCACCCCGCTCCGGAACCCACCACTACATTTCTCTTTTTATTTGTTATTTGCCAATTCCATATTTTCCCTTGGCTTTGTATTGTTTTGTTGTTATTGTTAAGAACTGCCCTTTTTTTTTTTTTTTGGCTGAGATTTTTCTGGGGGATTTTTTTTTTTTTTCAAAAGAATTTCCGATAGATTGTGGTAGCATTTTTTTTATTATTATTATTTGAAAACTGCTCTAAAACCCTTGCCGGATAATTCCAGGGACTGATTCATCTTGGCGTGGGCGTCCGTTGACTGTCTTTTCTCCTCCGTGCTGTGATTTCCTTGGTTCTCGGTCGTGTTTACTGTGTCCTGCATATTTGGTGGGTTATGTAAGTAGACGCCAGGTCTGACTTAGTCTGCTCAGCAAGCCGTCACCCTGCGTTGGTTCAGCCCTTCTTGGCCCGCTTGGCGGGCTGTGGTTCCAATGGCAGTTAAATTTTCAGAGCCTTCTGTGTTTGTTCTTGCCGGTTTATCTGATGCTGCCGGGTTCCCACCGGCCCCCGTTTGTTCTGCCCGCGGAGTAGACACGCTTACCCCGCGTCTGGCCGTGGGAGGAGGGGGCGGAGTGGGATTTCACTACCTGGTCCCCCGCTCCCGTCTGAGCAGCGTGGAGGGCTTGGGCTGAGGGGACAGTCCCCTGGACTGGGCTGCTTGCTGCGAACAGCACGCTCTCTTCCTCGCCTACCTCAGTGTCTCCAGGTAGAAACCAAGGCTCCAGCCCCTTAGGGAAAGAGGGCACCTCTCCAGGCTGCAGGGCTGTCCACCATGCATGCCCAACCTCGCTCACAATGATGGAACCGAAGCAGGGACAAGTGTCGTGCTTCGCTCACGCTGCAGACACCGCCACGCTCGGTGGTGCCATGTGCTTTGGAAGGTACTGGAAACGCTCCCCCTTAATGACCGATAACCTGTGTGCGCACACATACCGTGAGCTCAGGGAGACTCACACCTGTGGACGGACAGGCTCCACGTGGTAGGAAGTGACTGAGGAACATGGCAAATATTCAGCAGTGGGCTATAGACAGTGGCTAAATAATTACAGTTCACTGAAACAATGAAACACAATAGAGTCAGGAACATATTCCCCAGGTGATGAAATGAGCATCCCCCAGAGATCATTCCCGAAAGAAGCCATGTGAGAAAAGTGCACAAACGGTCCACTCCCACTGATGAGAAAACGGGAAGCAGAGCAGGACGTTCAGTCTCCTGGGGCCCGCAGAGTCGCGTGTGCGCCACACAGAAGGCGGGGGCTGGGGTGGGCGCTGGGGCGGCGGGCCGGCCTGGAGGCATGCTTGCCCCCTGCACCATTTCTCATACACCTGAATCTTCTACTTCGAGTCAATGTTTTTATTAAAAGCAATACGTTCAAAAACGCGATGTTTTGCAACTAGAATTTGAAACTTCATCAGATAAAATGAGAGAAAAATAAGAGAAATAGAGAACAGATCCTATTTCCAAACTGAGCTATTTTCTTTTTTTTAAGATTTTATTTATTTATTGGAGCGAGAGGGAAAGTGAGAAGATCACAGAGGGAGAAGGAGAAGCAGGCTCCCCGCTGAGCAGGGAGCCCGATGTGGGGCTCGATCCCAGGACCCTGCGATCATGACCTGAACCGAAGGCAGACGCTTCACCAATGAGCCCCCAGGCACCCCCCCAAACTCACTTATTTTAGACAAGCCGTGATGGGGGGCTGCCCGAGAAGCCCGGGGCCCAGCACCTGTCAGCATGACCTCACTACAACGGGCCGTTTAGAAAGCCTTCTCTCACCTGTAACAGCGGAGCCACGTAATTAACGTAAAATGCATTTCTTGCATCTGTTCATTTACGAGGCTTTTAAGTTTTAAATTCCAGCCCAAATTTGAAAGCCCGCGTTTCAGGGACACAGTAGGTGCTGCTCTGTGGAGACAGGGCAGTGGCAGACCCACGGGAGGAAGGAACACAGCGCGAGGGCCTCAGTCCCTGGCGGGTCCCAACGGCTGCGAGGCGCACGCGTGTGGACCTGTTGGAGCCGGCCCGCGGGCCCCCGGGGATGAGCCCTGCTGACAGAGGCCAGGGAGTCCCTGTTAATTAGGGACAAGAACGCTGCTTTGCAGCAGAAGGATGGGTAATCCCAGCTGCTGCCGCCAGACCCGGCTTGTTCTCCGTGTCAGGAATTCTCTCTTACGCACGCTTGTTATTTTTAGATCTGGGCCCTTGGGGCATGACCAGCTGATTCAGTGCTCCCCAAACTATTAGCACACCGCGGTCACACAGCACGTTTTGGTGTGATCGGTCAGCAAGGACACTGAAAAGGGCCTGCAGGGTGTGCTCAGAGGATGGACAAGCCAGGCAGGGGCTTTATCCTCAGGCCGGAGCAAAGTGGGTTCAGGATCCTTCAATGACACCGTTAAGGAAAAGGCGATCCACCAATTAATTCATGTGAGCGTCTTTTTCTTAGAGCAAACAGGCCGCGCCAGATAAAATCAGGGCCCGCGGCTGCGTCGTGTCGGTGCCTGGTGGGACCCACCGGCCTCCCCGAGAGGTGTCACCTGGGCGCCACGTGCGTCCGCCCGGGCGTGGCGCGGGACCCTGGGGTGACGCTCCTCGGGGAGGAGTAGTCTGAGTAATGGTGGCCGGCGCCGGCCCTGCTGGGTGGGGTGTCCGCCCTGGCCGCGAGCGGGAGTGCAGTCTTTGTAGATGAAATCGACACCCTGCATCCCGCCCTGACGCGCGCGGGGCTCCATCCAGAGCTAGCTCCGGGGGGAGATGTGCCGGCTCTGCTGCTCCCCCCGAGCCCAGCCAGCCTGTGAACGGGGGTCTCGCTGCAGCCTGGGGCCTGGAGGTCCCGGGGGGGCCCTCAGCGCTCACCCAGACCCCCTGAAATCCAAGGCTCCACTGAGCATCGTAGGAAGGGAACGATGGCCCCCATGGGTGTTTGATAAACATTAGCACCCTCCTTCTGCAGCAGGTACAAACCCTTGCCTGATGGAGGTCAAGTTTGCACAGTCCACATCTGACTCCGCCCTTGCTGAGCCTGAGGGTTGCCGGAGGAAAAGCAGAGTGAGGGGCCCAGGTCTCATCACAGAGGTGAAGGTGAGCCCTGTTCGGCGGACAGAAGAGAGGTACTTGCAGGACAGCTGTGGTCCCAGAGTTGGGGGTTGCTGCTCCCCCAGCACCAGAGGAGTAAAAAGCTGGCCTGGGAGGTCTGCAGATGGAAACGAACAAAACGATCTCATGTCTGTTCTCCCAAGGGCAAAGCGGCGAGAATGTCCCCCCGGTGCAAGCAATAAGGGGTGCGTTGTCTGTGGGAAACTAAAGAACCACAGCAAAACTCAAAAAAAGTCAGGGTGGTTTTATTATCACTATTCGTGGGCAACGTGGAAAGGGATAACACGCTCCTCTCCGCTGAAATCTGTGGTCGGGTCTGTGGTTGGGGGATTCAGCCGCAAGCACACCTTTCTAGAGAAAAACGGTAAGGCTTAGAAACCCCTGAGGTTCAATCTGAGTGTGGGGTGTGCGCCCACATCCGACAGAGCTTGTCAAAAGCAGTCTGCTTCGTCTGTCTTGCGCGTAAGGCACGCCACTGGCCCCGTGGTCGGAGTGCATTTGAAGGTTATTTTATAATGAAATTAAGGCTAGGTCAGGGAAGTCAGTTTCCTGGATCACACCACGAAACGGTGCCATTGCAGGGCTCTGATCTTGATGCTCTGCGCCCCAGAGATCAGTCCCTAAAGAGAAAATGCCAAGCGAAAGTAAGGTCAACGATGCTCATGTGTTCTCTGTGCTCAGACACTGGATTTGGAGCCGCGTGTCCGAGGTCAGACCTGGCTCCACCACGTTTCTGCCCAACCCGGAGCAGGTGACCTGAGCTGTCGGAACCGACCTCAGAGCCCTTCCGTAGGTGCCATCTGGGATGCCTCTCCCATCCATCGCTCTGCACCCTGGGTGCGAATGTACCCTCCCCTCGTCCCTTGTCTGGCATAGAGCCCAGCCCGCAGATGTCACCTAAGTACATTAAAGACCAGCTGGCGAGAACTATGGCCAAAGACATTTTGCAGAAAGACAAAGATAGAGAAACTCCTTCTTTACGTTTTCATGTTGTAGTTTCAACCTTCTGAAAGCAAGAAGGTGGGGCCTTCTCCTCCTTCTCCTCCTCCTCCTCCTCCTCTTCCTCCTCCTCCTCTTCTTCTTGGCAGAAACAGCTGAATATAATTATCCCACTGTCCCAGTTGAGACACACATAAGAGATGGCTTTTTGCTATCATGTTTGGACAAGCCAAAATGTCACTGTAGAAATAATTAGAGTTTTATTTAGCTGCTCTAGCAGCATCAAGTGTTTAATCTCGTGCGGTCTCGCACGCACAGAGAGGAGGCTGCAGGGAGGGTGGAGCTCTGTAGGGGTGAGAAGTGGGTTCTGCTGGGTCACGGCTGTGATCCATCTGAGAGACCACGGAGGGGACCCCCCCACCCAAGTGAGGCATGTGTGGGCATCTAGGTCTAACTGTGCAGGGAAGCTGCTTGGAGCCCCCTCGGATGCGGCGTCAGCGGAAGCAGGGGCCAGGCAGGCTGTAGCAAGCTGGGGGTGGGAGGCACCCATACACTAACCTGGGGAGTGGACCCACGCAAGTATAGACACGAAAAATGCCTATTTTATTTTTTAAAAGGTTGTGTATTTTTTCTGATGTTCCACTACCCTCAAAGTAGTTTTGATGTCTTCACTCTTATCCCTAACGGTAATTTATGTTTCCCTAAAAATCTTCTTTAACGGACCTGGGAGAGTAAACGGTACAAGGTGCCTCCCTCCGGGATCCCACCGATGGCCTGACCCCAACCCACTTGCGGCATTTTGAGGAAAGTAGGATGAATTCAATGCCATGACTTGTCCACAGTCACTCAGTAAAGTGAGAAGCTGCCTGAGCAGAGACCTAGAACGGGGACTGAGATAAAAGGGAGGAGAGGTAGCATCAGGAGATGAAGGCGGGAAGTTTCCCAGAACCAATAAAGAGATAGGTGGTGGGAATCGGTTCATCCATGTAAGACACATAATAAGAAATCTACTCCTAGACACACTGTTTGAAAACCATAGCAGACAAGAGGAATCTAGAAAGCAGACAGCAAGGAATTGCAGACTTCCCCAAAAATACCAAAAGTCAGGATACACGTAGATTTCTTGGTAGCAACAATGGAAAGAATAACAGTCAAATAATATCTTCAGAAAGAAGTGAGAGAGAAAAAAAACTGTCAATATAGTATGTAGACAAGGAAACTATCCTTTAAGGAATGAAATGAAGACACTGACACATAATGCAAAAAAATGGGGTTTACAAAAAAAAAAAGTTACATGAAAGAAACCTCTGCTGCAGGTGCTTCATGAAAAAGGAGAATTATCCAGAAGAAAGGTTGAGAGGCAAGAAGGAATGACGGACGAACAAAATGCTGCCCCGTGCACAAACGCAAACAAATATCTTCACAAAAATAGTAGCAACTGCAAACCTGTGTCGATCGAAGTGCAGAGCGGATTCCTCTGCAGTAATGGTACTTGACTGTGGAAGGATGGGTCTCACGTTCTTTCAGTGTTCTCACAAAATCCTCTCAGACCTTGGAGAGCCCCTAGCAACACCGCCTCCAGCCAGGTGCACTGGGGAAGAAGTCCCTCCTCGTTCTGCTCACCTGTCCTCCTCGCCTGCACGTGGGCGTCCCCCACCTGAGGTCAAAAGCTTTTATTCCCACCAAGACTCCAGAAGTTTGACCTCCACAACGATAGACTTCTTGCAGGAGACCCCTCCCAGCAAAGACAACCGAACCATCCCAGCGCGTTATAAATGCTATATTTCCAAACACCTGACACACTTAACGAGAAATAAACTGGCAGTTGCATTGCGTAGAAAAACCACACCATATGCCACGCCCAGCGAGTGAAGGGTTTGTGACCACGTGGGGCAAATGCCCCGTGTGTCTCAACCACGTCCTCACTCGGGAAACCCGGGCTGGACACACAGATTTCCCCTTCCTCGCTGCAGATAAGTGAACTCTTTCCACCAAGCCCCGGGTGCAAAGAGAGTGGCACAAATCAGGGCAGCGGAAGAAGTAAGTAAAAGATAAATATTTCTTCATTTTGTTTTCCTAAAAAATAAAAATTAAAAAAAAAAAAAGTACTAGAGCCCAAGTGGCCCCACCAAATAACCAGTCTTGCTTCAGCCACGAGAACTGCTCACAGCCTCAAATCAAAGCACGTTGCCCTCTGCTTCTCTCCACGTGAAGAAATGGCTTTACAGTCATTTCTGAGATTCTCTGTCAATACATGTGATTTTTTGCACTGAACTCCACACTATCCTAAGTCTTGAGAGAATGGGTACTATGCCACTACTCAGTCCGGGGCTCTATTGTTTTCTACCCAGAAATGTTTCATTGTTTTTCTTCTTCATCGTTAAGCTCAGCATGAAATTCTTATGTGCATCCCAAGAGCAAATCCTAAACACTTACTATCACAGCATTATTGTCATGTCTCACTGTATTATAAGCGTCATCTACGGGTCTGTGGCTTAGAAAGGAAGAGGATGAATTTTTATTTCTGTAAAACTAATCAAGAAGATAAGCTAGTTTGGTTCCTCTCTGTGCCCAACCTTATGTCAGGCCTGTTATGGTCCCACGTACCCCCTCAACACCCTTCTAAGCAGATTGCTTGTTTCCACTTAGTTAAAACAACTAGCTCAGAGAAAGATGAAAAACTTGACCAAGCGTGCGTAACTGGCCAGGGGCAGAGCTAATTAATGTGTGTTCTCTCCTGTCCCTCAGCTCGCCAGTGGTTCACTTGGTCTACACAGCAAGCCCAGAGAGAATATGTCACTGTCTGTACTCATGATCACGTCGCAGGCCAGAACATCAACCAATGTCTTTTGGTCTATGTAGAAAGTGTCATACTTTGTTTCAACCCATCCTTCCAACTGCTGTGTGATCACTTTTGTGATATTAGTTGATCCTCTCACCAGACGATGCACAGACAATGAAGAAGTAGATTCAACCTTTGACACGTGATTGGACATTTGGGGAACTTGAAACATTCTCTGTTACAAATTCTATGTGATTATCAATTCATCTGTGCACAGAACTTACTCTGTATGTGAAATTACTGCCTCAGGCCAAATGTATATGAGTAAGTGTTTATAACTCTGGGGTAACCACTAAAAATATTTTTTTAAACTAACTAATAGCTCAACTAAGGAGACAAAATGAAATCTTACCAAATGCTCGATAAAACCTGGCAAAGGAACAAAGAAGGAAACAGGAACCAAAAAACTAGTGAAGCATGGGGCGCCTGTGTGGCTCAGTGGGTTAAAGCCTCTGCCTTCGGCTCAGGTCATGATCTCAGGGTCCTGAGATCAAGCCCTGCATCGGGCTCTCTGCTCAGCAGGGAGACTGCTTCTTCCACTCTCTCTGCCTGCCTCTCTGCCTGCTTGTGATATCTCTCTCTGTCAAATAAATAAATAAAAAATCAAAAATAAAACAAAACAAAACAAAAAACTAGTGAAGCAGATATAAAAACACGAGTGAGATGCAGTCAATCCAGTCCGATCAATAAACATTTTAAATGTCGTGAATACGCATATTAGTGAGAGGACTGATTAGAATTTTTAAAAAACCAAAATGTATCTTTATGGCGCCCACAAGAAATGCACATCAAATACGAAGGCACAAAGAAGGGTAAGAGAATGAAGAAAATTATACAAATACTAAATAAAACAAAACTGGAGGAGCTGTATTGGTCTCAGAAAAAGCAGAGCTCACAATAAGGAAGATAATTCAGAGATAGAGAGGTGCATGACCTAAAAACTCAACAACACCAAAACTGATTTTGTTGTTGACTCAATGACAATTGATTCAACAACAACAAAAAAGAAAACAATCCTATCCACATAGGCATCAAATAAGAGAATTTCAAAATTCATGAAGCCCAATGAGTAGTCATGAAAGGAGATATCCACAGGTCCACAGTGATGGTCCCAATGTCAACACTTCCAGTATTTTATATAACATGTAGGCAAGAAGTCAGAGAGGATATACATCACCCAGACAACATTATCAACCACCTCGACTTAAATGATGTTAATAAAAAAAATCCACTTAACAGCAGCAGAATATACATTATGGCTCAAGCCCACATGAACATTCACCAACATACATCATACTGGGTAATAAGACAACACTCAACAAACTTAGAAGAACGAGATCATATAAACAGAACGAATGGAATTAAGCTAGAAATGGTAATACCAAAAATAAGTGAGAAAATCCATAAATATATTGCAAGAAAAACATACATTTATAAATAACCCATGGGACAAAGGAGATTCCAGCAAAAAAAGTCATTTGAACTTAGTGAAAACACAAAACACTGAAATTTCTGCAAAGCTTCTAGGGCAGTGCTTAGTGAGAAAAGTGTAGTCTTAGATGTCTATTTTAGAAAAGAAAGAAAAAATCAGAAATGAGTAGCTTAAAATCCCACCTTAAGAAACTATAGAAAGAAGAGCAAATTTGACTGAAAGTAAGCAGAAGGCAGAAAGTCCTATAATTAGAGGAGAAAATAGTAAAATTGGGTACACAGATAAAGAGAACACCAACGAAAGCGAAAACTGATTCTTTAACAATATCAATAAATTTGATAAATTTCAAGGAAGACTGTCCAAGAGGAAAAGAGAGACGAATGGAAAAGGCACTGATCGTGATCATTAGAGATGAACAAAAGCACATTGCTACTGAACTCACAGACACTGCAGAGATGATAGGGAACGATATAAACCAACATGAATGAAACATAAGTGAAATGGCCCAATTCATTTTAAGTCACAAATTACCAAACCTCGCTAAAAATCACTAAAGAAAAAATAATGGAAACAGATAAACTGCAAATTATATTTTTTTCCCATGAAAACCCTAAACAACAATTCCATAGGCTTCACCATACCAAATATTTGCAAATCTCTCCCAGAAAATAGAAAAGAAGTGAATGAATTTCCCAACACACTTTAAGAGGCCAGTAATATCCTAACACCAAAATCAGAAGACAATAAATGCAATATGAGAGACAGAGAGAGAGAGAGAGAGACAGAGAAAATACTCCTCATGAACATAGTACATGAATCCCACCAAAAATATTAGTAAATTCAACTCAGCAATATATTTAAAAAAGTAACATATATCACCAAGTAGGATCCATCTAAGGAATGTAAGACTGGCTCAACATTTAAAAATCAATCAATGTACTTCACTGTGAGAGCTATCTAAATAAGAAAAAACATGAAATTTGCAAAAATAAAATGCAGGAAAATCATTTGACAAAATCCAACATCTATTCATGACATTTGCTCTCAACAAATTAAGAATAAATGTTCATAGAATGGAGGTCAGCTAATGAGATTCTAGAGCTAAAACCAATAGCTTAAATCCTTTTCTCCTACAATCAAGAATGAGGCCAGGACATCCCCTCACTACTGCTACTCAACATCATTTTGGAAATCCTCGTCAGTGCAATAAGATGAAAATAAAAAACAAACAGGAAACAAACAACATAAAAATCAGAGCATACAAATGGAAATAAAACTTTATATTCTTACGTGACATGACTGTTTATGAAGAAAATCCACAAGATTCAACCTAAAAACCTTCCAGAAAGATTAAATGAGCTTAGAAATGCTTTAGAAATGAAGCAGGATACAAAGCGATATTTAAAATCCAGTTGTATTTCCATATAAATACATGGAGGCTAAATAAGATGCTGCTAAACAATGAGTGGGTCAACCAAGAAATCGAAGAGAAAGATCAAAAAAATACATGGAGACCAATTAAAACGAAAATGCAATGGTCCAAAATCTCTGGGATGCAGCAAAAGTTGTTCTAAGAGGGAAGTTTAGAGCAACACAAGCCTACCTCAAGATGCAAGAAAAATCTCAAATGAACAACTTAACTTTATACCTAGAGGAGCTAGAAAAACAAAATAAAGCACAAAGCCAGTAGAAAGAAGGAAATACAAAGAAATAATAAAATAGAGACTAAAAAAAAATAGGTCAAGGAAAGCAGGAGCTGACGCTTTGAAAATATCAACAGAATAGATAAAATCAGAATTGTAGGAGGAAAAATAACAACTGACAGCACAGAAATACAAAGGATTATAAGAGAATATTATGAAAAATTATACACCAACAAAGTCTATACTTTGGAAAAAATGGGTAAATTCCTAGAAACATATAACCTTCCCAAACTGAATCAGGAATAGAAAATTTGAACAGACTGATTACCAGTAATAAAGTTGAATCAGGTATCAAAAAACTCCCAACAAACATCGAAAGAAGAGTTAATACTTATTCTTCTCAAACTATTCCAAAAAATAGAAAAGGAAGGAAAACTTCCAGACTCAGTTTACAAGGCCAGCATTACCCTGATAGCAAAATCAAACAAAGACGCTACAAAAAAAGAAAACTACAGGCCAATATCTCTAATGAACACAGATACAAAAATCCTCAACAAAATATTAGCAAACCAAATGTAACAATGTATTTTAAAAAATCATTCACTACATCAAGTGGGATTTATTCCAGGGATACAAAGGTGTTTCAATAACAGCAAATTAATCAACCTGATATATCACATTAACAAGAGAAAGGATAAAATATATATTATTTCAATAGATGCAGAAAAAGCACTTAACAAAGTACAACGCCCATTCATGATAAAAAGGTAGGTTTAGAGGCAACATATCTCAACATAATAAAGGCCATATATGAAAAATGCACAGCTAACATCCTACTCAATACTGAAAAACTAAGAGCTTTTCCTCTCAGATCAGGAAAAAAAACAAGGATGTCTACTCTCACCACTTTTACTCAGCATAGTACTAGAAGTCCTCACCACAGCAATCAGATAAGAAAAAGAAAGAAAAGGCATTCAAATTGGTAAGTAAGAAGTAAAACTTTCACTATTTGCAAAAGATATCATATTATATGTAGAAAACCCTAAAGACTCCACCAAAAAACTGCTAGAACTGATAAATGAATTCAGTAAAGTCACAGGATACAAAATTAATATACAGAAATCCATTGCATTTCTATGCACTAATAATGAAGTAGCAGAAAGAAAATTTAAGAAAATATTTCCATTTACCATTGTACCATAAATGATAAAATATCTAGGAATAAACTTAACCAAGGAGGTGGAAGACTTGTCCTCGAAAACTATAAACAATAAAAGAAATTGAAGATGACACAAACGAATGGAAAGATATTCCATACTCATGGATTAAAAGAACAAATATTGTTAAAGTGTCTATAGTACCCAAAAATCTACAGATTTAATGTCATCCCTATCAAAATACCCAGAGCATTTTTCACAAAACTGGAATAAATAATCCTAAAATTTGTATGGAACCATAAAAGACCCCAAAGAGTCAAAGCAATCTTGAGAAAGAAAAACAAAGCTCGAGGTATCACAATCCCAGATTTCACAATATTTTACAAAGATGTAATAATCAAAACAGTAAGGTACTGTTACAAAAGGTACTGGCACAAAAATAGACACATAGATCAATGGAACTAAATAGAGAGTCCAGAAAGAAACCCACACTTACATGGTCAATTAATCCATGACAACAGAGGCAAGAATATGCAATGGGAAAAAGACAACATGTGGTGTTGGGAAAACTGGACAGCTACATGCAAAAGAATGAAACTGGACCACTTTCTTACACTATGCACAAAAATTAACTCAAAACAGATTAAAAGCAAAAATGTAAGACTTGAAATCATAAAATTCCTGAAAGAAAACATAGGCAGTAGTTTCTTTGACATTGACCATAGAAATGTTTTTCTAGATATATCTCCTTTGGCAAGGGAAACAAAAGTAAAAATAAACTATGGAGACTACCCCAAATTAGAAGGCTTTTGCATAGTGAAGGAAATCATCAAAAAAATAAAAAGGCAACCTGTTGAATGGGAAAAGATATTTGCAAATGATAGATTCAGTAAGGGGTTAATATCCAAAACATATAAAGAACTTATACAACTCGACACAAAAAAAACCCAAATAATCCAAATTAAAATGGGCAGAAGACCTGATTAGACATTTTTCTAAAGAAGATAAACACATGAAAAGATGCTCTACATCACTCATCACCAGGGAAATGCGAATCAAAACCACAATGAGATACCACCTCACACCCGTCGGAATGGCTAGTATCAATACAAGAAACAACGGGTGTTGGTGAGGATTCGGAGAAAGGAACCCTCGTGCACTAGTAGCAATGCAAACTGGTGCAGCCACTGCGGAAAATAGTTTGGAGTTTCCTCAAAAAATTAAAAATAGAGCTACCATATGATCCAATAATTCTACTACAGGGTATTTACCCAAGGAAACAAAAACACCACTTCCAAAAGATATATGTAGCCCTATGTTTATTGCAGCATTATTTACAAGAGCCAAGATATGGAAGCAGCCCAAGTGTCCATTGATGGATGAATGGAAAAAGATGTGGTGTATATACACAATGGAATATTACTCAGCCATAAAAGAGAATGAAATCTTGCCATTTGCAATGACGTGGATGGATCTAGAGAGTATAATGCAAAGCGAAATAAGCCAGTGAGAGAAAGATAAATACCATATGATTTCACTCATATGTAGAATTTAAGAAACAAAATAAATGAACAAAGGAAAAACAAAGCGACAAATTACATGGGTGAAATAGATAAAGGGGATTAAGAATACACTTGTTACGATGAGCACTACAAAATACATAGAATAGTTGAATCATTAGATTACATACCTGAAACTAACATAACATTGTATGTTACTTAAACTTCAATTAAAAAATTGTTGTGTTTCATTCAATACATCAAAAATGTACAATTAGAATTTGACATTCACAAAACATATCATTTAAATAACACTTAAAATGAAATATTTAAGTACAAATATCACAAAATACATGAAGGCTCTGTAATGCTGAACACTGCAAAATACTGATGAAAGAAATTTCTTTAAAACATTCTAAACTCATGGAGATATATATCATACTCATGTACGGAGAGACTCAGGGCTGTTAATATTGTAGTTCTCCCTGCACTGACCTATAAATTCAACTAAAACACACAATCAAAACCTCAGCACTTTTTTTGTAGAAAGTAACAAGCTGACTTTAAAATGTATACAGAAAATGCAAAGAAAGTAAAAGAGTCAAAATCATTCAAGAAGGAACAAAGTTGGAGGAATCACATTACCCAAATTCAAGACTCTCTTTAATACTACAGTAATCAACTATATAGTAACTCTGCAGTAACACTACCATAATCAACTACTGTAATCAAACCACAGCACTACTCGATAATATTCCAGTCATATGGCAGTAACTCCATAGTAACACTAGGTAACACTACAGTAATCAAACTCCACAACACACACTATAATAACACTAAACTAATCAAACTATTGTAATGCTTCAGTAACACTATAGTAATCAAACTACAGTAATGCTACAGTAACACCACAGTAATGCTACAGTAATGCTAGAGTAACTCCATAGTAACATAGCAGTAATGCTAGAGTAACTCTATAGTAACATGACAGCAATACTGGAGTAACTGTATACCAACGCTAGAGTAACTCTATAGTAACACAACAGCAATGCTAGAGTGACTATAGTAACATGACAGCAATACTAGAGTAACTCCATAGTAACACAGCAGTAATGCTAGAGTAACTCCATAGTAATACAGCAGCAATGCTAGAGTAACTCTATAGTAACACAACAGCAATACTGGAGTAACTGTATAGCAATGCTAGAGTGGCTCCACAGTAACACGGCAGTAATGCTAGAGTAACTCTATGGTAATACTATAGCAATGCCAGAGTAACTCCATAGTGACACAGCAGTAATGCTAGAGTAACGCTATATAGTAACGCTATAGAGTAACTACAGTAACACGACAGTAATACTGGAGTAACTGTATAGCAATGCTGGAGTAACTCCATAGTAACACAACAGCAACGCTAGAGTAACTCCCTAGTAACACTGTAGCAATGCTAGATGTCGGAGGGCACAGCACGACCTTCCGGGGGCGGCGTCCGTGGGAGGACACAGCGGGTGGAAGCGCAGGAATGATGCATGAGCTCTTCGACTGCTCTCCGTTCTGCCCGTGCCCTGCTTCCTGGCGACGCCTGCTCTGCTGTCAGCACGCATGATACCCTCCGGGCGCACGGAGGCTTCTCCTTCTTCCTAAAAAGGTCACCTTCCACTCCGTCCCTCCCAGCAGACTCACCAACAAAACCTATCTTCGTTTTTATGGGTTTGTTTTGTGCCTGGTGCATTTAACACTTCTAGGAAAAGAAATGAGTTCTAGTTGTCCTCAAATTCCATGAACTTTCATATAAAGTTTCCCTGGAGACTGCAGCTTTTTTGTGGACTTCCAAAAGCCAAAGGCTACATGGCAATTTTATGAGCTGTCATGACGTCACATTTTTAAGAAATGTGGGCTGTTCCTGAGGGGATATACCACGGATGACACCAGGCACAGTGGACCCACCGTGGGATGCACATTTCCAGGAACTGGTGAGCCAGACCAATATTTCTTATATCAGGAGTGAATATGGGAAGAAAATAAAATTCACATTTAATTTCATGGAGCTGACAATCATGCTTCGTGCAAAGTTTGCACACATTTCACATTTTCTAATCATGATGTTTTGCTCAGCATCCTCCAGTTGGGGTGGGTGTCGGCCACGCACAAACTGACGGGTGCACACGCATTCATGAAACACACGTGTGTTTGGGGGCCTGGCGTACTCCGCCAGCAGACCCGAGAGCCTTGCCCTGGGGACCCCACATCCAGGATAAGGGGCTTCACGACGTGTTTGCTAGAATTTGGCTGGAGCGAGCCTCTGGATTTAAGGCAAGGCTCTGCACCCCCAAGCGTGGGGAATTGGGTCACCTATGAGCCTCTCGGAGCCTTGTTTTTCAAATCTGTGAAATGGTTCTACGCACTGAATTGTGTGCCCCCAAACCACAGGTTGCAGCCCTAAGCCCAGTGTATCGGTGTTTGAGGAGGTGGGGCCTTTGGGAGCCATGGAGGCACCCCAGTGGTGGGTTGGGAGTCCTTCTAGGAAAGCTCAAAGCAAAGCTGGATCCATTACAAATGCAGGCTGGAGGTCCGAGATGCAGGCGTGGCAGGGCCGGTCCCTCCCGAGGCCTCTCCTGGGTGTGCGGACGGCCATGTCCTCCCCGCGTCCTCGCAGGGTCGTCCCTCCGTGTGTGTCTGTGTCCAGATCTCTTCTGATAAGGACACCAGGCACACTGGAATAAAGCCCGCCCTAGGGACCTTGTTTAACTTCAGTCACCTCTTTAAGACCCCTCTCCAAGTACGGTCCCATTCTGAGGTCCCGGGGATCGGGGCTTCACCCTGTGGATCTGGGGGACATTGTCCCACCTGTAACAGTGCCTCAGGTCAGTGGAGAAGGGAGATACAGCAGCATATGTGTTCTGCCACAATGAAGGAAAGGAAGGAAGAAATAGAGATGATACGTGCTGTATAAATATTGGAACAAAGTTCATTTTTTGCTTAAAAAAATAAATGCCACTTTTGGCCAAGACGGAATACCAGGGACCAGATTTACCCTCCTGGCTGAAAAAAATTAAAGGAGCTGACAAAATGCATGCAGCGGCGGTGACGCAGACCCCGGCTCCCAGGCGGCGAAGACAGGATCCCCAGGAGGGGAACGTGAGTCCTCAGCACACCGTCCAGGGCAGGTCCCCAGCTCGGGACAGGCCGCGGAGCCCAGAGGCCACATGGCTGTGTGCAGGGCCCCGGGGAGGGAAGAATGCACAGACAGAGGCTGGGGGTCTGCAGGGGGACCCCTCACCCCCACCCCCAGGTGAGCACAGGTCTGTGCCTGCACGTAACAAAGAGGCCGGGTTGGGAACAACCCCACCACTCACAGGGAAGGGATGGGCAGAGACGGATCTGTTGTCCACCAGCCGGGGTGGTGGCTTACGTTCTGGTGACAGCCCCAAACACATCAGTGAGTGAGCTGATCTTAGGTCCAGGTCTGGCCCCACATCTCGAAGCTCTAAGATCTGAAAGAATCAAACTCTATTCGATCACTTATTACATCCAACCCAGAACAAGTCTCAAAAATCAATCTAGCTGCAAAACATACCCAGTTCCCTCAAGATCTAAGACTCACCGTGTCTGTCATCTGATAAATAAAAAAAAAAAAAAAAAAAATCACCGGTATATAAAGAAGCGTTAGAACCGATAAGGACACGATGGAACCGCCCAGAAGGCCTGATGACACCGCAGAAGGTGCAGAGGGCAATGCCACTTGTTACAACGTATCCCACGTATTCAAAAGGCCGGAGAGAAGATACAATTGCACACACAACAATGTAAAAAGGGCAATACCCAGCCTCCTCGCACTAGCGGGATCATGCCGGAGATGGAAAGTGCAGGGCACAGCATTAACCCAGGGAGGCACGGCTGCGGACACGGCACGGCAGGCTCCGTGGCTCTGGACCAGTGCACAGGCTGGCGGCTGCGCTGAGCGCGCCTCGCACGGTGACACGTGCACGAAGCTGGGATTGGATCTCTTGCATGTGTGCTGACTGCACACAAGGGGCTCACTGGTTTCCCCCTCTGGCCACCCTTTCCCGCCTCCAACAGAGAAGGCACCTCCGTCTCAAGGCACGGGAGGAGATGTGTGCTGGGACTCCTCTTCAGGAAGCCACACACGGGTAGAGCATCCCCACGATGTTATCTGGATGGCTGCTTCCGTAAGAAACCATGCCTCCAAGTCCTGCAGCCTCTCCTGGTGAGCCCGTGCCGAGCGCCCCAATTCTCTTACCTCTGCACTTAGTCGGAAATGCTTATCCTGAAAATAACCTGCGTGTGCTCTTTCTAAGACGGTTTCTTTGCAGATGCTGTGCACGCTCAGGAAAGGAGAGAAGGAGGGAGGGCGGCGAAGCAGAGCCCCGGGTCCAAACTAGACTAAACAAAAATAGACTACCCTTCATTTGCCTCCAGCCCCGGCCCACCACACGTACATAAATACAGTGTATTCACTAAAGGACAGAAGTCAGAAGTGCACTCGGAAAAGTCCCCCACCATCGGACAGTAACGGGGTCAATTTCTCTGTGCAAAAACCAAACAAAACCCGTGTCCCAAAATAAACCGCGTTTGGTAAATCGTCTAGGTAAATTGCAAGCTTGCAAGGTGGATATCACTTCATTTGAAATTAAATCACATGGCAGCCCTGTGGCAAGGACCGTCAGCCCCAAAGCCACGGGTCCCAGGTTGATGCTCGCCGGCATGGGAGGTGGCCGAAAGGCTCAGCAGGGTCCCCGCTGAACAAGGGGCAGTTGTCATACAGATCTCATACGCCTGCCATGGAGACGCCGTGTTTTAATATTTTTAAATTGCTGGGAACAGTATGCACAGCCCTGGAAATGACTGTTAAGGACCAAGCAGATTGGATTATGCGGGTCCTTGCAGAACAATAGAGAAGCACAGCGTTCTCCAAAGTCAGTCATGGAGGAAATGTCTCGGATGTTTAGGGCGGCCCTAACGAAGGTCCGCAGACCGGGCACTTCTGGAAGCTAGATGTCCGGTTTGGGGCGCTGGCAGATGTGATTCCTATGAGGGCCTCTTCCTGGCTTGCCGATGCTGACCTCTCGCTGCGGCCTTGCGAGCTGGGGACAGAAACGGCTTTCTCTTCTTACAAGGGCACAGATCCCATCACACAGGCCCCACGGTCATGACCTCGTAGAGGCCATCACACGGGGGATCAGGGCTTAGGAATTCGGGGGTGGGGGCATAAACATTCAGGGCACACAGCAGGCCTGGGTCTGAATATGTGCGTATGTGCCTTCAGTCATGGGAGCTGGGGACAAGGGACAGGAGGATGGACAGCAACGTCTTCTCTATAAAGCGTGCGGGACACCTGAGGGCCAAGCCGGGGATGTGCCTGCAGCCATCACAGCTGGTGCTTTCTGCCCAGAGCAGCCGACCCCAGGGAAGGGATGTGGCCGGTGTGCGAGGCGGGTGCTGTTGAGCCCGGACGGCTGTAGCAGGAACCGGCCGCGTGGGCGGAGATGGGCTTGGAAGCCCGTCCCAGGGAAAGGAAAGCAAACTAAGGGGGACGTGTCCTCTTCCT
This sequence comes from Potos flavus, assembly GCA_028534135.1. Lineage (NCBI taxonomy): Eukaryota > Metazoa > Chordata > Mammalia > Carnivora > Procyonidae > Potos > Potos flavus. The sequence goes on along the minus strand of CM052887.1, from coordinate 848,838 downwards.
CCGACTGCAAGTCCTCAGGGCCTGTCCTCCCTGGGGGAAGGGGACTCCGGTACTTCTTCAGGGGCAGAGACTCAGAGCCCCGTGGGTCTGAGCTCAGCTTCTCTGTATTTCCGTCCCACATCCCTCCTCAGAGTTGTCAGAGGTGACGGCCTGCTTCTTCGGGAGCAGTGCAGGGACTCCCCCGGATGGAGTAACGGAGAGGGGAGCAGGGTCGTGTGGGGTCACGGGCACAGCACAGAGCCCACCTGAGCCTCTGCACGACCGAGAGGCCACAGGCCAATGTCCCAAAGGAGAGATGCATTCGTCAAATAAGGAGAAACCCACATTCTCACCCCTACCACAGTCACACTTGTTTTCAGGAGACCCGAGGAAGCTGGGGACTCGTCTGTTAACTCAGAGGTTCCCAATCAACTCTGGGGGGAGAGACCGAACAAGGGACAGTCCTTGCTGCAATGTGTGCTGCTCAAAGCCACCAAGTGTACACAGAAACGGGAAAGAAGGCAACAAAGACGTTCTAATTTTGGAAGTGCCAGAGCTCAGAGGAGGAGCAAGATGGCGAAGGAGTAGGAGGCTGAGATATCATCAGGTCCCAGGAGTTCAGCTAGATACTTATCACACCACTCTAAACACCTACAAACTCAACAGGAGATCGAAGAGAAGAAGAGCAGCAATCCTAGGAACAGAAAATCGACCACTTTCTGGAAGGTAGGACTGCGGGGAAGTGAATCCGAGGCGGCGGGAAGAGAGACCGTGGGGGGAGGGGCCGGCTCCCGGCAGCCGCAGAGCAGTGAGCACAGAATCGGAACTTCTAGAAGTCT
>CM052887.1:829743-847520 GCA_028534135.1 Potos flavus | reverse complement strand
ACTCTAAACACCTACAAACTCAACAGGAGATCGAAGAGAAGAAGAGCAGCAATCCTAGGAACAGAAAATCGACCACTTTCTGGAAGGTAGGACTGCGGGGAAGTGAATCCGAGGCGGCGGGAAGAGAGACCGTGGGGGGAGGGGCCGGCTCCCGGCAGCCGCAGAGCAGTGAGCACAGAATCGGAACTTCTAGAAGTCTCTCGGTCTAGAAGACGCTCGGTCACAGGCCGGGTGAGCTCGGAGCGCGGCCGGAGACCAGGGAGACGGAGGGACGGACGGCTTTTCTCTGAGGGCGCACTGAGGAGCGGGGCCCGAGCGCTGGGCTCCTACCGGCCGGAGACTGGGAGGCCGCCATCTTCATTCCCGGCGTCCAAAGCGGTACGGAAAGCGTTCAGGGAACAAAAGCTCCGAGCGCGAACCCGAGCAGATTACCTAGCCCGGCCCCTGGCAAGGGCGGTGCGATTCCGCCTCGGGCAAAGACACTTGAGAATCAGGGCAACGGGCCCCTTCCCCAGAAGATCTGCAAGAATATCCAGCCAAGACCAAGTTCACTGATCAAAGAAAATGGCGGAACTCCAGAGTTATGGGGAAAGCAATACATAGAATTCATGGCTTTTTTCCCATGATTCTTTAGTCTTTCAAAGCTAAATTTTTTTCATTTTATTTTTTTCTTATTCTATTTTTTTATTTTATTTTTCCTGTTTCCTATTTTAACGTTTTTTAACTAGTATCTAATCAATACCTTTTTAAAAATCTTTTCTAATTTTCACTGTTACATACATATTTTATCCCCTCATTGTATTTAACCTTATTTTTTGTATATAGGGTTTGGGTTTTTTTTCTTTAAAATTTTAAAATTTTTCTTTAAAATTTTGGGATACAATTTCTTCTAATAGATCAAAACATACCCTAAACCTAGCACACGGCTTGGATCTAGTCTCCAGCCCGATCACATTCTTTCCTCTTTTATTCTTTTTTTTTTCTTCTCTTTTTTCAACCAACCTCTTATCAATTCCTTTTTTAGAATCTTTTTTAATTTTTATCTTTACACTCATAGTCCATCCCCTCATAGTGTTTACCCTTATTTTTGTATATTTATAATGTTTTCTTTCTTTAAAATTTTGGGAGGTAGTTTCTTCTAACAGACCAAAAACACCCAAAATCAGGTGTGGGGCTCTGTTTTAATCACAAGTCTAATATAGTTTTTTTCTTTTTCTCTTTTTTATTTTATTTTATTTCTTTTTTTTTTCTTCCTCCTCTCTCCCCTTTTTTCTTCAACCCCTGGTTTCAGCTCCCTTCTGATTTTTCTGGGGTTGTTGCTACCCTTTTGGCAAAAAAAAGAACAAGAGGCAGTACCAATGGCTAGGGACCTAATCAATACAGACATTAGTAATATGTCAGAACTAGAGTTCAGAATGACAATTATCAAGGTGTTAGCTGGGCTTGAAAAAAGCATGGAAGATATTAGAGAATCCCTGTCTAGAGAAATAAAATCCCTTTCGGGAGAAATAAAAGAACTAAAATCTAAACAAGTTGAACTCAAAAAAGTTACTAATGAAGTACAATCAAAAATGGAGGCTCTTACTGCTAGGATAAATGAGGGAGAAGAGAGAATTAGTGATATAGAAGACCAAATGATGGAGAATAAAGAAGCTGAGAAAAAGAGAGACAAACAACTACTGGATCACAAGGGGAGAATTCAAGAGAGAAGTGATACCATAAGATGAAACAATATTAGGATAATTGGGATCTCAGAAGAAGAAGAAAGAGAGAGAGGGGTGGAAGGTATATTGGAACAAATTGTTGTAGAGAATTTCCCTAATTTGGTGAAGGGAACAAGCATCAAGATCCAAGAGGCACAGAGAACCCCCTCAAAATCAATAAAAATAGGTCTACACCCCATCATCCAATAGTAAAACTTGTAAGTCTTAATGACAAAGAGACTTACAGATGGACATCACAGATATATTCAGAACATTCCATCCCGAAGCAACAGAATACACATTCTTCTCTTGTGCACATGGAACATTCTCCAGAATAGATCACATCCTGGGTCACAAATCAGGTCTCAATCGGTACCAAAAGATTGGGATCATTCCCTGCATGATTTCAGACCACAATGCCATGAAACTAGAACTCAATCACAAGAGGAAAGTTGGAAAGAACTCAAATACGTGGAGGCTAAAGAGCATCCTACTAAAGAATGAATGGGTCAACCAGAAAATTAAAGAAGAATTTAAAAAATTCATGGAAACAAATGAAAATGAAAACACAACTGTTCAAAATCTTTGGGACACAGCAAAGGCACTGAAAAAAACACTATAAATGTACTTAGAATACTAAAATGAAACAAGAATCCAAAGGAGAGTAATAAAAGAGAAACAGGAAAATGAGAATCAGAGGAAACAAACAGGCAACAGATAATAAAGTGACAGTTGTAAACCCTAACTTATAATTACAGTAAATATAAACAACATAAATCTTCCAATTAAAAAGCAGGGTTGGGCAAGCAGATTAAAAACACAGCTGATTTGCTATTGTTTATTAGAAACCAATTTCAAACTCAACAGCATGGATTGACTGAAAGTGAAGAGATGGAAAAAATACACTATAAAAACGTTAAGTTTTAAAAATTAGACAGTAACTATATTAATATTACATAAAATAGACTTCAAAGGAAAAAATTATAAGAAAAAACGAAGGACATTACCTAATGATAAAGGATTGAAACACCAGGAAGACATAGGCTAACGGATAGGTTTGCCCTGAATATCTGAACCAAAACATGGGAGAGTCAGAAGGGGAAATGGACAAATCCACTGGGGTATTGTCAACCTCAGTCCTCCATCTCGGCAACTGTTGTATCTACTTAATTGAAAAATAGCAAGGGTGTAAAAGGTCCAAGAAAAACCATCAACCCATGAGATCGAATATGTATCTCAAACAATAGCAGAACATGCGGGTCTTTCAAACACTTTGGGAATATTCACCAATCTGCACCATATGCTAATTCTGGACCATAAAACAAACAGCAAATTTAAAGCAACTGAAATCACACACAGTGTGTTTCCCTAACCACAATGGAATCGAACTAGAAATCACATGTAAAGACAAGTCTCTGAATACATGCATGTGAAATACCATAGTTCTAAATAGTCCAGAGGTCAAAGACAAGGACTCAAGAAAATCCTATATATGTGCGTACAGCTGACCCTTGAACAAGGTGGGGAATGGGGGCGCCAACCCCCTGACAGGCAAAAATCCATGTATAACTTTTGACTCCCCCAAAGCTTAACAAATAATAGCCTACTGTTGACCAAAATTCTTACTGATTAACACAAACCATTGATGAACACATATTTTGTATAAATTATATGTAGCATATGCTGTATTCTCACAATAAAGGAAGCCAGAGAAGAAAAAGTATCATTAAGAAACTCATAAGGAAGAGGGAATACATTTGCTGTGTCGACCTGTATTTATCAGGAAAAAATCCACTTATTGGTGGACCCGTGCCGTTCAAACCTGTGTTGTTCAAGGTTCAACTATGTGTATAGAACTGAATGAAAACAAAAGCACAACATATCAAAATAGGTGAGATGCAGCCCAAGAGGTACCGAGAGAGAAATTCACAGCACCAAATGCTCATATGGAAAAGGAAGAAAAGTCTTAATGAATAATCTCAATGTTTGCCTCAAGAAACTAGAAAAAAGGAGCAAAATAAAACTAGACGTAAGCAGAAGGAACAAAATAGCAAATGTAAGACTAGGAATTAAGGAAATAAAAAAACAAAACAAAACAGGAAAGCAGGAGAGAAAGTCCATGAAGCGAAAACCTGGTTCTTAAAAAAAAAAAAAAAAAAAAATCAATATAATTGATTAGCTTCTCATAAAAATGACAAAAAACAGACAAATAAATGGTCCCCAATATCAGGGATGAAATAGAGACCGTCTCTACAGAACCTGCAGCCATTAAAATGATAACAAGCTGGCACTAAAAAAATTGTCCCCTCATAAATTCAACAACTTAGCAGAGATGGGAAAATTACTCAAAACCATAAATGGCCAACACTCAGCAGAGGCAAAGTAGATCATCTGAATCATTCTATAACCATAAGAGAATTTAAATTTATAATCTGAGGTGTCCCAGAAAAGGAAGGTCTAGGCACAGGTCATTTCACTGGAGAATTATACCAAATATTTAAATAAAAATGTAGATGAATTTTACATAATCTCCTCAAAAAATGGAAAAGGAGGAAACACTTTACAAGTTATTTTATATGGACAATATTATTCTGAGACAATAATACCCCTAAACAATTCTAAGGCACTACAAAAATATCAAAACTGCAGGCCAATATCTCTCATGGACTTAGATGTAAAATTCCTCCAGGAAATGGTAGTAAGTTGATGCACTGATATATGAACAGAATTACACATCGTGGCCAAGTGAGACTTATTGCAGGTGTGCAAGCGCCATTCACTATTCCGAAATCAATCAGGACAATCCACCGGACCACCAGGTGACATAATAAAAACCAGATAATCGCATTTTTAAAAAATATTTTATTTATTTATTTGACAGAGAGAGAGATCACAAGCAGGCAGAGAGGCAGGCAGAGAGAGAAGGGGAAGGAGGCTCCCTGCTGAGCAGAGAGCCCGATGTGGGGCTCGATCCCAGGACCCTGAGATCATGACCTGAGCCGAAGGCAGATGCTTAACCCACTGAGCCACCCAGGTGCCCTCAGTTGCATTTCTATGTACTAACAATAAATATGTGGAACACGAAATTAAAATACAACACAATTTATGATTATTTCAAAGAAAATTACATATCCAGATATGCATAACAAAACATGTACAGTGTCTCTGATGAAAATGACCAAATGCTAACAAAGGAAATTAAAGGTCACCGGAGCAAATGTGGAGAAGTACTATTTTCATGAATTGGAAGACCAACATGGTAAAGACATCAATGATCCCAAATGAATCTACAGGTTTTACTAAATTCCTATCAAGATCCCAGCTTTTTAGTCAATTCTGGAAATTCTTACCCATTTCAGTTTTGTGATCTTCAAGATATCAAATACATGTATTTGTCCCAAAAAAAGGTCCTTTCTTTTTAAATCTCCTTGAAGACAAAACTCATTTCACAAGAGCATCAGAACAGTAACTATAAATGACAAAAACTCAGAAATGGACATTGTTAAAGATCTGCTATAAGAGTCCATTACCATGTAGCTGAGAAGGAAATCTGGTTATTCCTGTGACACACGACACTTCAATAATCAGAATATCAAGTGATGACCTTGTACCAGAACATACCACACCAAATCAACAATCTTAATGAGTCAGAGGCTTAGTGTACATTTCAAATCTCAGGGAGGTTGGTTAAAACCCTTAGTTTTCAAACACACGTCTGAGAAGGATTAGGGATCATCAAAGACTTGATAAAGACAAAACATAGCAACTGGCTTTTCTGGGCAGATAAAGAAAAGAGAAAACAACTTTGTTTACATTTTCTTATCAAGAGTGGACCGACAATCCAAGAAAACTTGTCTTTTTGAACAGAGAGAAAGCAGACTTTCAATCTTATACCAGTGACCTTTAAAATGCATTCATTTCGATCTTAGTCTATCCTGACCACACATGAAATTCCTTTCCAAAGATTTCCCTTCACAAACCTTCTACAACTTTCCGCTGGGTTCAGATTTTGTCCCAACCCATGTTTCTCCAAACAACCATCTCATTTAGGACAAAATTACCTCCTTTTACCTTCAACAAAAATGCATTCCCATTTCTTAGATCTTTCTTACGTATCTCCCACTTTTCTACATACAGAGTTGTTTCCCTTATTCCCATCAGTCTTAATCGCATCTAGCAGAATTTTAACTCTTAGAAACCTTATTAGTCTCTAGTAAAAACTAAGTAGTAACCAATCATGAACTGTCACTCCAAAGTTCTTTAGATGGCAAATTTGTAAATCAGTTAAGCACAAAGCACGTTTTCCAACGGACCCAAATATCCTTGGTTTCTCTACAATAAAAAGCCAAAAACGCAAACCAACGTTCGGTAATCAGTGCTTTAGCTTTCCATCCTATTTGGAAAAGACCTAAACGTCCAATGAATTTAATTCCAATTTAACATCCAAGCAAAACTTTAAAGTTTCAGGTTACCAAAGACTTTGAAAGCTATCTTAACAATTACCCATGAAAACCTTGAGACAGACAAAACCAACGATCATTTTAAGTCATTGTTTTGTGACAAATTGCAACAGAGATAACTTGAGCTTATTTGACGTTCGGCAAACCGGGGTAGAATAAAAGTTTCATATTTAATGCTGATAACTCTAAAGACATGTCTATCTTAATTAAACCAGCAAACTTGAATGAGCTTAAATTCCGAATTATGTTCCATCTGGGTCCACTTAAGAGTCAACCAATTTGTTCTCCATTGTCAGGGAGCCCATGCGGAAATCTGAGTCCAGGGAGGGGTGCTCTTTGCCCTTGACTGCAAGGGGAGGGGGAGGCACTAGGATGGTTTAGGAACCAGGGATGCAGGCTTGCACCAAGGTGGTGCAAGACCAGAGGAGACAGAGAGGTGAGCGCCCGCCAGAAGGCAGAGCAAGAGGATTCCTGGTTCTAGACCTTGTCAGCCCGGACAAAGGGGCAGGCACCATGTTTTTTCCACCAAACTGGAAATATACAATCACGTCAGGCTGGAGAAGACGGGGAACTTCCCCAAAACAAAAGGAGTTTCAGCAGCTGCTTGGGAATATTCCTCAAGTCCCTGTCTTGAGGTAGACTCACCACAGTTGGCTCCAGTTACAGCCATGAACCCGGGAGATGAATGAGGGAGAAGCCCCCACATCTATTAGGAGGAGGAACAGTGAGAGAGGGTTAGTGTCCCCTTCATCGGGGGGGCCTGTGTTTCCTCCAGCAACCTGGGTTTAGGAGGCCTATTTAGACCATTATTATCCCATAGATCAGGCCTGGTTAAGGGGACAGACGTGTTCTGCAAGAGGTCCTTAGGTGGGGGTGCTGGCTTAGGGCCACGCAGGGCTGGACCTACAGTAACTCCATCCACCCGCCCTGTTTCTTACAGGAGATCTACCTGACAGATCCCACTGAGGTCACGCAGTGTCGCTGGAGCTCAGTCCTTTCCCGAATTTTGCAATCTGAGTTGTTTCCGATGGGTTAAAATGCACCCCCAAGAGAGAGTCCTTGGGAACCGAAGGAAAGAGAAAGCCCGTTACCCAGAAAATGAGCCCCAACTCCCAGGTGGTGTCCCACGGAGGATGCATCAGAGATTCCTGGTGTCAAAGCAACGCGAGGCGTCCCCGGAACGAAATCACTATGACCACGGCCACCATAAGGGCCCCGGAGGACGGATGCTAGCATCTGCCCGCTTCCCTTCTAAGCTACAGATGGGGGCTGGCATATAGACCAAGGGACCGTGCCTTGTCTCGCCCTGCCGTGAAGGCCGTGCCATAAAGACCATGCTGTGCTGTGAAGAACCTGCCATTTGTAACCCAAGGAGAACACTAGAGTTTTACCAGGGGAAATTACCGAAATTTGTAATTTAAGTAGTTAGTCGAGGACATTGACGGAAGACCGTAAAGATAGAAACCCATCGTGATTCTAAGCGACGTTCCAGCACCTGAGGTCTTTACAGCCAACTTCCCCAGGAAACGGTCCCCGGTTGGGTTTGAATTCCATCGGGGACTGGTTTCGGCCGGCTCCCAGTGGAGGTCCCGCGGCCAGAAGCGGCTAGACCAGGGATGTGCAGGGGATCACTTAGATCAATTAGGAGGAAACCTCACACGGGAGTCTTAAGATTGGCAGCCGTCCTGGTGACTTAGGGGGCTGTCCCGTGCCCAAGACAGACAAGTTTGTATAAGAAGAGGAACAGAGAGAGGGCATCAAGTTTCTGGGTCTTCTTACCATTCTGGCCAGGGGACTGACTTCCAGCCAAAAGGCAGGCTTTCTCCTCCCCATAAAGTAGCCATGGGCTACAGGATTGCAGCCTCAGCAATCGGCAGGAAAGTGTCCCATCAAGACCGCACTCCTTGAAGGGCCCCTGGAATGAGAGGAAAGGAAGAGGAGGGACTACTCACCAAGTTTGCACCGAAGCTCAGAGTCCAGAGGAGAAGACTGGGTCCCTTTGTGGGCACCAAATGATATAGGAAATGATATTAGGTTTCAGAGATAACAGTCGAGAAAGAATTCTTGAGACGTCTTTGGTGCAAAAAGGTAGTTTTACTAAAGCACGGGGACCCGTGGGCAGAAAGAGCAGCACCGGGGTCGTGAGGAGTGGCCCATTATATACTTTCAAGTTGGGAGGGGATTAGAGATAGTGTAAGTCTCTAAGGAATTTAGAAGCAAAGTTTCCAGGACCTCGAGGGTCTAGTTATTGTTGGGGAAAGGTCATTTATTACCCTCTAATAAAACCTTAGTCATGAGACCCTTCAGCTGTATATCAGGGGCCATATGCTGGGGGGAGAATGATAACATATATCTTGGGGGGGGGGGGGTAGAGGCAAAGGAAGCTTCCAAAGGGATTTTTATAGGATCCTGGAGGTCTGGCTAAGGTCAAGCTAAGGCTGCCTTTTGCCTCTAGCAGAGTATTACCATCGAGGCAGCTGAGATCCTGGAGGAAGGTCACTCTGCCTGTCCCGAGAACTTGTCTATAGGCTGTAAGGACCCTGGGATCATGACCTGAGCTGAAGGCAGATGCTTCACCGACTGAGCCACCCAGGCGCACGGTTATAAAGAAGTTTAATTTTTTTTCTTTTGCCTTAGTTCTCCGCTTCATTCCTCTCGTCCTTGTTCCCCTTCCCGGGGGCAGCTGTATCCTGCCCTCTTCTCAACACGATTCTTCCCTCAAACTCAGCTTTGATTGGGTTACTTTTCCCAAAATCCTGTAAATTCTCCTTTAAATCCAGAATCCCTCGTCTGACATCAAGCTCTCCAATGTGACCACTATTTCCTATCCGGAGATCTTATGTCTCATTGCTCGTGTCGCATTCTCTAAAGCAAGTACAAATGGGCCCATTGTTCCCCACTGCGTCTAAATTTGACTTGCTCCTTGCACCACAGATCTTACTCATCCTTCCCAAGGGCATTTCAAAGGACCTTTATTGATGTTTACTTTGACTCAGACCCCACCCTGAAGAGACCCCCAGGCCAGTAGGAGATTAGACAAGCAGGTAGTCACCACTCATTGCGCAGTGATGGCACAGGACCCGATGTGAGGACAGCCACTGTGAGATTATGACATGACGACATCTGGGGACGCGACCTGATCCAGCTTGTGATGAATGAATGTGTGGAGGTCATGCAGAAGAGGGGGTGAGGACCTTAGAGGCAATGCAACAGGAAAAACTTAGTATGTCTGGAGACCTGCAAGCTGATCAGGGTGGGGGATAGAGGAGTCCTCGTGTAAGGGTAGAAAGAAATGAGGCCGGAGGTGCCATCTGCAAGCATATTATCAAAGATTGTGTGATCATGCTTTGAAGCTCAGACTTCATCTCAGAGACAGTAGGTAGCTTTTGAATACTAGTAGTCAAGAGAGTAGCACAATAAAATTTGGACTTTATGGTGTTGTTATACGAATAACCCTGCAAAGAATAAATTGGAAGGGATGGGGATTGGACACCGTGAAGTAGAGTCAGGAAGCTATTATGAGCCTCTGCTGAAGCAGCTGGCTGCAGAGAGGGGACCGTGTCCCCATCTCCAAGGGACACCGTAGATAGGAGACAGTGGGAAAGGTCTGGGTTGTACAGCTGAGGCATTCGGATGGATAGCAACTGAAGAGAAGCAGATTAAGGGGAATCTGAACTCAGTCTGGGACTCGCTGGGTCTGAAACTTTGGCGATCGGTCCAGGGGGACAAGTTTAGTGGGCAGTCGAGTACGGGTGTGGAACCAAAAAGAGAGACTCAAGTGGAAAACATTGATTTGAGGAATACTGTGAACCAGGGACAGATGCTCATAATAGATCTTGAAATTATTCTTAAGGAAAATTTATGTTGCGGCAGAGTTCAGCCATGTAGAGAAGATATGAAGAAGGAGGAGAAGAAGGAGGATACGATGAACTAAGGAAGCCGAGGCAGGAGGGAAGGGCCAACCCTCAAAAGCAGCAGAGGAGCCCGAAAAGCAAACCGGGAGGCCATCCGTGATCTTGGTGAGCAACGTACCAGCTGAAAACACGGAGCGAATCTTCTCCGACACGGCTGCCCACCATGCCCTTCCTTACGGCACGTTCCCAGCCCAGGCATTCCTCAGACATGCTAGACAGTCATGCCTCACTCTGCAGACGAAATTAGATCCACTCTCACAAAGCTCATCATCTTCAAGCAATTCAGTGCCTGTCAAAACAGAACTCAACACACTTTAAAGAAAGAAGTCAAAATCCAGTCAGTGAAGAATGCAACATTCACCCTTTCCAGCATTCAGCTGCAACTTATTAGTCATATGAGAAAGCCGGGCGCGGCGAGCCATAACCAGAGAAGAAAAATTAGTTAATGGATATCGTCTAAAACCGCAGATGTCGGAGACAAGGGGACGGTAGGCAAGACTTCGAGGAAGCTATCACGAGTCTGTTCAATTATTTAAAGTGAAGCATGAACATAATAAAAGGATAAATTGACGAAGCAAAAAAAAAAAAATAGTCAATGCAACTTCTAAGGGGCAGCGATGTTCCTGAAGATTCTGTCCAGCAGTTTTCGGCTGGTACTCTTCTCACCGAGGTCACAATGGCCTCATGGTGGCTGAATTCAAGGGTACATTTGCATTCCTTTTGCCTGCCAGTCTCCTCTGCTGCATTTCACGTTAAGATAAAGACACTTTTCAGACAAGTAACAGCTGCCCCTCCTTGCAACACTATCCCAGTTAGAGGTCCTCACTAGTCTCATCAGGCAAAGAGAGAAACACATATAAAAATAAAGCTTTGCAGAATTTTTAAAAAATACTACCTAGCATACCATGAAAACATGAAATACATAAGAATAAATTAACAATATGTGCAAGACTTCTATGCTAGAAATTGTTCAAACATCACAGAGAAAAATGAAAGAGGATTTAAGTAAATGGAAATGTGTATCAAGCTCACTGGTTGGAAGACTCAATTAATGAAGGTACCCTTTGCCCCCAAATAGGTCTGTTGATTCAACACATTTCCGGGAAAAATCCCAGCACCATGATGGCTAACTCGGTAAGGTAATCTCACACTTAATGGAAATGCAAACATTTCAGAATAGCAAAACAGCATTGGTGGGAAAGAACAAAGTAGGAGAATTTACATCATGTAATTAAGTCTTACGATGAAGGATGGACACACAGATCAATGGAATGAAATAAATGACCCCGAAATAGACCAAAACATCTATAGTCTAAAGATTGTGACAGTGCTGCCAAGGGAATTCATTGAGGAAATGATAGACTTTTAAAGAAAAATGTCAAAAGTGGTGGATAATCCTACAGTGGAAAATAGACCCAGCTCCAACTTAGCCCCCGACACACACACACATAATTGGAGCATGTCATGGACTTCTACGTAAAAGTTAAAAGGTAAAACCTCTAAAACATAAAACAAAATAGAAAACCTCGAAAAGAAATCAGAGAAGAGTATCTTTGCAATGTCAGTGTTTTGTGGAGTTTTCTACTCAGGTCCTTAAAGCACTAACCCAAACCAAAAACAATTTTAAAAATTTTAAAAATTTGAAATTTAGACTTTATCAAAATTTCAAACATTCTGCTCATAAACGGACACCATTAAGATAATAAAAAGACAAGCTGTTGACTGGGGGAGAATATCAGCAAGAGGTCTATCTGGAAAAGATTTGTAAAGAGAATATATAAATAATTCATATGTTACAAAGAAAACGACAAGAAACACATTGAAATTCGCAGAAACTTGAACAGACGCTTGACGGTGACTGAAAGACAAATTATCAATGAACGCTAACAATTTAGTCATCAGGGAAATGCAGACGAGAGCCACAGGCTGGGGCGCCAGGATGGCTCCGTCAGTTGAGTGACTGACTTGTGATTTCGGCTCAGGTCACGATCTCAGGGTCATGGACTTGAGTCCTGCATCAGGCTCCGCGCTCAGCAGGGAGTCCGCTTGGGATTCTGTCTCCCTCTGCCCCTCCCCCACTTGCACACTCACACGCGAGCTCGCTCCCTCTCTCTCAAATAAACAAATCTTTAAAAACAACAACAAATGTTCGTAGTAGCCAAGACTGAGAAAAAAAGGAGGCAATTAGATAAAACACCGTATATCCATACGATGGCATAGCACTCAGCCATAAAACCCGAAAGCTATGGACACACGCGGCAAGATGAACCCCGGAGTCGAGCAAAAGTAGCCAGACTCAAACAAAGGCATTCTCTCTGAGACTGTCTCTGGAACCCACAAAGTCAACCGAAAACACCCAGGACAGCAGCTGCCTCTGCTGGCGGGGGTGGTTGTCTCAGAGGGCTAGGACGGAACTTGCTGAGTGAGGGAAATTTGGGGGGGCGACTGCAGGGATATGCCCACATTTAATACGTCAACATTCGGTAAGCTGGACACTTAACATTTCTGCATTTTGCTGCACGTGAACTGTACCTCGGTAAAATCACTCAGAGAAGTTAAATTAAATGCTTGGTGCACGTGAAACAGGGCGATGCGGATTCGAACCCCATGGAGGTTGGAGGGTCCTCGGGCAAATCCCCAGATCTGCCTCCCCGCCTTTGGGACAGGAGCACCCGAGTGTGGAGGGAGCTGTGGGGTAAGTTCTTGGAGCAGCGCCCACAGGGAGTGAGCTGTGTAGACGTGAATTACTCACATTGTTCCTACTGCCCTGTCAACACCCAGTTACACAAAGTGTGAGAACAGCAGCTCCCCCGCATCTTACTCCAGGGCGCGGTCCCCTCCTGGAAGGGAGATCACCCCAGGTAATTATGCAAAAAGCACCCGACCTCAAGCCACTTCTCCGGCAGCGCAAGTTGCAAAGAAACCCTCCTTTGAAAAAGGAAGCCTATTTAAGAGACAACAAACCAACCACCAAAACCAAGAGACAGCATTAGCATTTATAGCAAAAATAGCCAAACCAAAAAAAAAAAAAAAAAAAAAAAAAATGCAGTGGGTTTACATTCTCCATAGACGCATTTGAACAGTGTGGACAGAACGGCGGTGGAGAATACGAGAGCAGAAAGAGCGAAATCCATAAAAATCTGTAAACGTGACTGTAAAACACAGGCTCTCGAATATGCAAAATAAGTCAATTCCCGCACCCAGGAGTAAGGGAGGGAATTTGACCGATTTATCCTCATTCCCGGAAGTTATTGAAATTCACAAATGGGATTTGAAAATGTCACTGAGAGCCCGGGGTTTTGCACTCTGAGCACAGAGGGCGACTTTGGCAGGTAGAAAGGGGGGTGCCTGGAGGGGTGGGGGTCTGCTGGGGGCCTGACATGCAGGAAACCCCTCCTGGTATTTCTGGGAGGGCAACTCCCCCTCTTCCCTTTCCACCTCGACGGCCTTCTCCTTGCTCAGGCCACCCGCACACCCCTGCCGAGGACTGTCCCCGGGCGTTTATTTATGGGCACACTCGATCTACATTCCCAGCTGGAGCACGCTGGCCTGGTATGTACTGAACCAGCACAGGATGGAGAACAAGAGAACAGAAGGATGGGGCCCCAGAGGCAGCAGGACAGGCTGCAGGGACCTGGGGGGTCCCTGGGTTGGTTGCCGGGCTGCACGGGGATGGTGCCTCCCAGCCAGTCCTCCCAACGGCGGGCTGATCCCTCCCGCGGAAACCGCACACAGCCCTCTGCAGGGGGAGACCAGGCAAATTCAGGTTTCCAGACGCATTTTTTTAAAAGCCTGGTTGGAGAACAAGGAAACCGGGATTACAAGTGGCTACATTTCTATTTGCTGTCTTTTCATGTGGCTACGTTTTAGACCACTGCTCTGGCACCCGGAAACGCGAGGAATGGTAATCATTTCAGCGCAGAGTCTCTCAGCGACTCCGCCTGCTTGCGCGGGTCCCCAGGGCCCCACCTGCCTAGTGGCAGAGACCGCGGGGCGCACTGCAGGTGCCCCACGGGCAGCCCCGCGCGGTTCGAAGGGGAAGCTGACCGCCTCTCTCTCCAAAGGCTCATCGCAGAAAAGTATTTGCTCCAACAACTCACAATAAAAGTTTGACCCACAATTAACCATCCGAATTAGAAACCGGAATCAGTCCCCTTCCCCAACCCGGCAAGAGCACAAGGAGGTCTCGAGGCCAATGAGCTTCTGCTGTTGTCCCGGGACGTCCACGGGGACCCACACGCTAAATGTGCTGCACGGAGGGTGGTTGGTGTTCAACTAAAGTATTTGCAGGAGTTTTATGTCGGTGAACAAGAGGGTGGCCACGGAACGTGAGAGCCTGGCTGGGGCCTCCGATGCCCTAGCAATGCCTTATGGGTTTCCCCGCTTAGCCCAATGAAGTGCAAGTATCTTGTCTCTGCAACGGGTACTATCTCGTCAGTTAGCGATCCTGCCTGGTGGGTGGAGGAAGCTCTCCAGAGGGGTGGGCTCACGATTTGGGTTAAGCACTGGTTAGATCATCAGAAAGGTTTTCCAAGGTCGGGAGTGATGGAGCCCACACTACTTTGTCACCGGTCCCCACTCGGACCCCGCCCACAGGCCACCACACTGCTTCCCATCACTACAGAGCAGTCTGCCTTCTGCAGAGCTTCACGCAAACGAAAGCGAGCAATCCCTGGTCCGTTTTGGCCGGCTCCTTTCACGAAGCATCATCACGTTGACATTGATTCGTTTTTATCCCTGACTTTGCACGACACGTGCGTGCATGCGTTGCGATTTGCCTTCTCCATTCACCCGTCGAGCGACATCCATGCCGTTTCCCAATGTCTTGGAGCCGATACAAGTAAAGCAGCCCTCTGACCACCTGTGTGTGCCTCTCCATGGACACACGTTTTCGTTTTTTCTTGAGCAAAACCTGCGTGAGGATGGCTGGGTCACAGGCTGTGTTTAGCATCTTCAGAAATGGTCAAAGTGTTTCCAAAAGCGCTTGTACCATTTGCATCCCGGAGTGTCGGAGTGTTCCAGCTTTTATGGGTAAGTTTATCATCAATTTTGAGTTAATTCTTGCATATGATAGAAAAGAAGTTTATTTTTTGGTGTACAGATACCCACTTGTTTTAGCGTCCTTGTTGGAAAGTTAATAAATTCACTGCACTGCCCGTTTGCGTCCGTGGAAAATACATCTATTATATCCGTGGAAAATACATCTACTATATTTCTACGGGGAGGTCTGTCTTGGGTTCATTGATGTATCTCTCTTGTTGCCAATCCTACACGCTCGTGATTACTCTAGGCGTCAAACAAGGTGCAAAGCTGGGGAGTAGAAGCTCTCCAACAGTGACCCCTGCAAAGTTGTTTTTTCCTAGATTCCTTGCACATTCACATGAAATGGAGAATCAGCATTCCCGATCCCGCGGAAAACCACCGCTCTTTTGATCGACATTGCACCAAAGCCAGGGGTGAATTTGCGGAGAACGGGCAAATTCACAAGAGCGGGTTTTCCGATACGTAAACATGGTGTAGCTGTCTATTTCCTCCCAGCGCTTTGTCGAGTGAGGATGTCGAGGGCAGACGTCCTTGCTCTGTTCTAGATCTGAGGGGTGTCTGAGCCAGCCCAGGCGGCTGGAAGGGAACACCACAGGCTGGGCGGCTCGTAAGCAGTAGAAACGCACTTCTCACAGTTGTGGAGGCTGCATGTCTGAGATGGGGGCCAGCACGGCCAGGTTCTGCTGGGGGCCTGTTTCCAGCTTGCAGATAACCCTCTTCGTGTCATATTTTAGAAAGGTGGAGAGGCTATGCAAGGTCTCCAGGGCCTTGCGTCACTTCTTGAAGGTCCCCCCTCCTACTACCATCACCAGGGCAGCAAGGATTTCAGCATGTAACCTTGGGGGACACGAGCACGCAGGATACAGCAGTCGGGATGCATTCCGTCTTTCCCTGTGAATATAATGTTAGCGGTGGTTTCCATATCCAGTCTTTATCAAGCTGAGACAGTTTACTTTTATTCCTAGCCTGCTGTCATTGTCATGTGGGCATTGGGTTGGCCAAATGTCTTTTCGGCACAAGTTGATATGATCGTGGGATTTTTTCTTTTTAGAAATGATGTGGTGCATTGCCGTCATTGATACGTGACTGCTGAACCAGACTTTCACACCCAGAATAATCCCACTTGGTCACGGTGTACGATTCCTTTCACATATTGCTGGATTCTAGCTGGCAGCATCCAATTAAATAATATCGCTCGTGTATTCATATGGGAAGTTAGTCTGTCGCGTGCACGTGTGTGTGTGTGTGTGTGTGTGTGTGTGTGTCTTTGTCTGGCTTTGACAACAAGGTAATATTAAGGTTCTTAGTAAGAATTAAAAAGTTTTCCCTCCTCTTCTTCTTTCTGGAACAGATTGTGAAGAATAAGTATTAATTCTTTCTTTTTTTTTTAATAAGTACTTAAACATTTGGTAGAACCCTCCAATGAAACCATCTGAGCCTACAGATTATTCGGGGCTGAGGAGTAATACAAATTTGATTTTTTTAAACAGTTTCCAAGACTCTCCAAATGATCAATTTAATATTAGGTGAGTTTTGATCGCTTGTGCTTCTGTAGGAACTGCTTCAGTTCTACTGAGGTGTGGAATTTCTACGTTTGTGGTCTTTCCGTTATTCTCCGAGGGCTATGAGGTCTGAGGAGCAATCCCTCAGACACGTGTAATTTGTGTCGTATTCCCTTTGCTCTGTGTCAGTCTTACCGGATGTTTCCCAATCCCATCGAAGGCTCTCAAGCGGGAGCAGGGACCTGAAGTCTTATTTCTGTTTTGCAAAAATCGTCTTTCATAGAAGCATGAAGGGTGGAGCGGATGGTGAGGTTCCAGAAGCCGAGAGAGATTCCTGCAGATTCCTGGCTCCAAAATAGGAGTTAGACGGGAATCTGGGCGTGGCCTACAGGAGACGCTGGGGCCGGAGCTCGAGCCCGCGGGGGAGCAAGAAGGAAAAGCGGTGTCCGAGGCCATCCATCTGCAGCACCAGCTGGCTGTGCTCCCTCCAGCGAGAAACCCTGGAGGGCTCCCGGAGGCGCGGGCTCTTTGGTGTCCAAGGTGTGCAAGGAAGATCTATTCTGAAGATGCAGACGTAGTTAGGGGCTGAGCATGGGGAGGGGGCATCCTTCAGTGTACAGAGTGTAGACGGTGAGGAAAGCAGGGTTTGGGGACTGAGCCAACACTGTGGGACAACCCAGACGCTACCACAGAGCTCCGGCAAGATAACTCTGAGCAGAGACTACGCACCACCACGAAAACAGGAAAAATACTCCAGATAACATCCCAACTATATTTATAGTGGTGATTAAATCACATCTGAAAGCATTGTTGATGTTTATGAACTATAGTCATTTTTAGAAAGAACACTATTTCCAGTAAGAATGAGAAAGGTGTGTGTTATCCACAGTGGGGGTGGGGGGGACGCTGTCCTGGGCCTCGGGGGCATGGAGCGAGAGGTCGGCACACGAGCGGTGGGCGAGAGGGCTGGGAGGACGGGGGTGACAGTGAGTGACCTCCTGGCACAGAGTCTCCACTACAATTTTACAAGGTGAGGACTAGTACTAGTCTCGTACAATTTTACAAGGTGAGGACTAGTACTAGTCTCGTACAATTTTACAAGGTGAGGACTAGTACTAGTCTCGTACAATTCTACAAGGTGAGGACTAGTACTAG
>CM052887.1:773261-829243 GCA_028534135.1 Potos flavus | reverse complement strand
AGGACTAGTACTAGTCTCGTACAATTCTACAAGGTGAGGACTAGTACTAGTCTCGTACAATTCTACAAGGTGAGGACTAGTACTAGTCTCGTACAATTCTACAAGGTGAGGACTAGTACTAGTCTCGTACAATTCTACAAGGTGAGGACTTGCCACGGGCGGACGGTGACACCACGCCCCACACAGACAACCGAAGGGGGACACGGGCATTTTTCTCTCTTTCATGGAAGACAACAGCGTCACTTAGATCAGATGAACAGGGTCCCTGAGAGGCAGGTGCCCCCAAGCCCCGCCGTCACTATTACTGTATTTTGTCAACTGACCCAGATGGCCAGTGTTTCCGCACCCAGTTCCAAGAAAACTGAGGATTCTGGAAAAAAAAAAAAAAGAAAAGTACATATGATCTCAGTTCTCCACGCAGGAAAACGAGGGTTAATGTCGACGAAGACGAGATGTTTCCCTGAACAGCTCGGAAAGAACGCTCGTGACGATCTAAACAGCCCGGCACGCCCTGCTCCGGACGAGACAGCTGAGCCGATAAACCCAGATTTCCCAACACGAATTTGCTCCGTCCCGAACAGTGTACATGTGTGTTCTCCACCCTTCTACTCTAATAAAAGCGGAGCAAAAACAGGACCTCTGCAGAAGGTAAAACCGTCACAGTCACTCGATCACGAGCGTCGGCGGAAGCCCCGGGACGCGGCCCCGAGCTGGAAAGGGCGGGCTTCCCCACGTGGTCCGCCCAGAGCCCGAACATGTGAACCCGCCCAACACGACGCTGCCACCGTCCGTGAGATTTCCGGCGTTGGAGGGGTTCGAGGGGTGACGCAGACCGTGGAAGGACATCCCTGAAGCTCAGCTCTCAGGACAATCTCCATTCTCGAGGGGTCTAAGTGGTGACATCACCTACTTTGAGGGGTTAGCGTAGAGGCAAGGAGTGCGGGCAGGTGTTTCGAAGCTCACGACACAATCCACAACGGGCAGGAGAGGCGACAGACGCGGAGAGGGACGGGAGCGCCCGCCTTTCAGCCACACGCTAAATCCAACATCCAGCCCCGACAGCGCCTTCCGGTAGATGTCAAATCTGAAATGTCTTTACGATAATGTTTAAACTATTACTTTAAAACTATTTGAAAATCATTCCGTGTTTAAGTGCTTTTAAAATAACATATTTTAAAATCATATTTTTTTTTTTTTACATTTTAAAATAACGCATTGTTTAAAACGTGCTGTGTTCCGGGAGCAGGTGTCTGACCCGGACGCTGATGCTGACTCTCCGAAGGCCGGGCAGGGGGAGAGGCCATCTCCTCGGAGAGAGAGAGAGAGCCCTGCGCCTCACCCCCTCGCCACCGGGGAGGGCGGCTCTCAAAGGCGAGACAAGCAGACCTTCTAGACGGTGACTGCCCACCGCGTTGCCAGGGGCGAAGTTCTCCTGAGACATGGGACTGAGTCCTGACAAATGAGAGGAGTTGATCCCTTTCTAATTTGACCCTGGGGGTGTCCAGCAGGCTCGTTGTACTGACTTGATGCTGCCCGCCATCTTGCCATTTTCCCAATGTTGTCCTCCAAACGACCCAGGATTTCACTGGGTCCTTTCTCCCCAGCTGGTGACACCTTCTGGTCACTGAAGACCTTCAGCCATCAGAAGAGGATTCCTTTGGGATCTCCTGCCTCACACCTGAGTCCAGGTGCTCTGCCCCTGCCCCTGATCACAGTGCTCCCCTCCACCTGGCACCAAACCCACCGGGGGGGTTAGACATTTGTGAGCGAGTCTCTCTTCTGAGCATTTCTCATCAGCACACAGACATGCTCGCCCATCCGTAGACACCGGGACACGTGTATACACATGGGATCCAGTGCTCCGTGCCAGCCTTTTCCCCATTTCTCTCCTTCCCTTCGAGAAATCTCTCCCAATGTCCTCCTCCCCATTTGCAACCCCTCTCCTCCCGTTCTCTAGTGACATTCCAGTTGTCCCCAGAGGCCGGCCTGAATGACCACTGCGTCGCTGCTGCCAGAGACCAGCTCTGTGTTCCTCCCAGATGCCGCACATGACAAAGGGAATCTGTCCCTGCTCCCAAAACACTCTCTGAATTGGCTGCTAGGAGGGACGCTACTCTTACCTACCACAGGCACTAAGCACCTCCCTCGCATACAGCGCCGTGTTAAATACTTTGATATTTTTACAACATAAAACATATTTTCTGCTGTCAGCCCATAGACTTGCAATGAATGCTGCTGGCTAGTCCTCATCTGCTTTGCAAGGAAGAAAAGCCTTAATTTTGGTGAAAGAGCAACGTGTTCATAACTATTTTCCACTTGGGACACATTAACTTCTGAACTGAGAATCATTTTGCAAATTAAAATGGCCATGAAACTCCCCGTTGCTTTCAGGAAAAATTCTTAGATCCTGCTGGAGTTTTCCTCAGCCGCTCGGGGAAAGCTTCGCCCACTGATGAAAATTTTAGGACAGTAACGGAGGAAGGTAAGACTGAAGTTTGACGAGACTCCGTGAGTCACGCTGCTCCATTACTGCTCACCCCCAACCTGTGTCCTTGCGGTAAAGTAAGGGTGGTCCCAGAACATCACAGAGTTAATACGTGCCTGTGATGGGACCAGACACTCGACTCGGTTCCTCGTTCTGATTCCTCCCCGCCCTCCGGGACAACATCTCCTGGCTCCATGGCAGGGACGAGGCTCCTGTCCCTCTGCCCAGCCTCGCCCGTGCCTGCACACTGGTCCCAGCAAGTGCTTTCAGCCTGGGGTGGGATGTGCTGATGAATCAATCTATCAGCTTGACCAGGCCACCGCGTCCGGGTTTGCTCAAACACAAGTCTGGATATTGCGAGGAAGACATGCTTCAGACATGATTAGCACTTAAATCAGTAGACTTTGAGGAAAACAGAGCGAGATGACCGTCAGAATTGTGGGTGGGCCTCGTCCAATCAGTCGAAGGACTTGAGAGCAAGACTGCAGTTTCCCAAAGAAGAAGGAATTCTGCCTCCGGACTGTAGCATGGAAACCTGCCTGAGCCCCCGGCCTTCAGTCCTACGGATTTCAGGCTGGGACTCCCCCTGCTCCCCACATCTCACACCTGCCAGCCCGCTCTACAGACTTCAGACTTGCTTCCCCCACAACCACGTGGGCCAATTCCTTAAACTTAATATCACTGGGGGCTCCTGGGTGGCTCAGTTAGTTGAGCGTCTGACTCTTGATCTCAGCTCGGGTGTTGATCTCAGGGTCGTGAGTTCAAGCCCCGCATTGGGCCTGGCACTGGGCACGGAGCCTTAAATACATACATATATACATATCGGTCTCACTCTTTCCCCGTTTCTCTTTAGCGCAGTTTCTCTCTCTTTGCGTGCAGAGATCTGTGCGTGAGTGTATATTATGAATGTGCATTCTTGTGTGGAGTTCTAGGCACAAAGACACTCTGGTGGCTCTGATGCTCTGGAGAGCCCGGACCGGTGCAGCTTCGCGTGTATAAATATGCACTGAATATACACATATCTGTACCTCCTCCTGTGTGAGGGCAGGTTCCCTGGGATCTCCAAGACGCAGCGTAACTGAAGAATGCTCCTGGGATCCCGAGCGAGAGGGCTTGTACGCCATACAGGCAGAGTTGGAACTGTGCTACGGGCTCAGCGGCCTCCAGAAGTACGTCCCGTGAGACCGGGGGCCAGGCCTGTGTACCCCGACTGTCTGCTCCCGTCGAGGGGTGTGGCAGCCCGAGGCAGAGGCGGGAGCTCTGGCTGGGCAGCTCCGCGTCCTCCTGACCACAGGCAGCCTGCATGGGGGCAGCGTGATTGTCCTCCAGTAGCCACCTGAACGCATCCGGGTTCCAGTGCCCCCCAAGACAGAAATGTGAGCTGACATATTTAGCCATTTACTAGAAACTTAAAAAATCGCTTTTCCAAATAATTCTGGATGCACAAATACTTATAAAATGGTGCAGGGAGTTTGTATGCCTTGACCCAGCTTCCCCGAACGTCAGGGTCTACATCATCCCCGCGGGACACTGAGCACCTGCTTTCCTCGGGTTCCTCGGATGTCCCGCAGAAGCTCATCGCCGGCTTAGGACATTGATGAGGATATCCCCTGACGTGTCGTCATGACCCCTCAGTCTGGAAGGAGGAAACACGCCAGTTAAGATGATCTATGCAGGAGATGGTAAGGGGAGAACACGCGTCGGTGAGGACAGCCACGCAAGGCGGGGGCAGCTGGGGTCTCCTAGAGGTCGATGGAGGGGCTCGGAGCCGCCACGGGAGGGGGGTGAGCCCGTGTCTGAGCACCAGGCGGGCGAGCTCCTGGGATCAGGCTCAGGCGAGCTCAGCAGCCCCCCTCCTCCTGTGCGACCCTCCGTCTCTTCTCGTCTGTCCGGATCTGTGGGCACTGTCCCCAGGGTCCCCTCCTCAGGGTCAGACCAGCATGTGGGTTCACGACAGATACCAGGGGTGGCGTGCCTCCCCTCCCTTCGGGCCCTGTGATGTGGACACTGCTCCATGCTGCTGTGTCACAGGCCCCAGGCTCAGGGCAGGTCTGGCAGTCCCCGCACCAGCTTGTCCGGTGGGCACCACGTGGGCTCCGAGCACTCAGATTTGAGGGAAAGCCGCCGCTGCCTCGAGAAGCCCCCAGCCCACAGGGGAGACAAGCGGGCTTGGGCCCTGCGGCGGGACCCCCGCCAGCCCATCCCTCCCCACTGGAGCGGCCGCTGCCGCAGACCCCTGAGGCATCCGTGTGCTGTCCCCCAAGGGCTCCCAGCGCGGTGTCCTGGGCAGACAGCCTGCTGGTTGTGGGAGAGGAGAGCAGCTTGCGAAGGCAAAGAAACAAGAAGCAGAGACGTGCCCTGTGTTTGGCCTGCATGGGGTAAGCACGGAGTCCAGACGGAGGAGGCGGGATTGCCAGCCACGGCGCAGGGGGGAGCGCGCACTCCGACCCCGACGTCCCCAAGCCCTGAAGCATCCTGTGTGCACGGGTTTGATGTCTGTCATATGAAAAGGGTGAGAACCCAAGCAGGGACTGTGGGGGACATCCTGGCTCCTCCCGCCCACCCTCCGTAAGCACCAGCAGCATCACTGCTGACCCCCCGCCCCCCACCGCCGCGTGTGTTCACCACTCCTCCCGGTCTCCAGCCTCAGCCGGACCCCGGTCGTCCCAAGGGGCCCCTGCTCCAGGGGTCCTGGCTTCCTGGCCTCCTCCCAGCAACCTGACTGTCCCCCGTGAAGCAGCCTGATCGCCACACCCGCCCCGCCCCCACGTCCTCCTCGAGGCCCACCGCAGAGGACTCCACCTTCCCCACCCCTCCCCGGTGCCCGGGCCACCTGCTCCTCGCCTCCCGCCCCCGTGGCTCCATCCTGCTGATGGGAATGCCATCCCCGCCCTCGTCGGCACCTACTCCTGCTCGCTGGGGACAGTTTCCCTCGGGCCACCTCGTCCAGGCGCCTACCATCCCCCGCTCAGTCCCCGCTGGGCTGTCTGGGTCCTTCCGCTGAGTGTGGCCTCCCATGGCCCGCACATCCGCCGACGTCACCAAGCCTCTGAGCCTCTGTGTCTTCCTGCAGATGTATCAGGATAATCGTAGCAAGTGCTTTGGGTGGTGGAGGAATAATCCGCACTCGGGGCTCGCAGAGAGCCCGGCACAGACCCCATCGCCCCGAGTGTGGCCGCCGGGGTGGCCGCCCCAGGCCGTGAAACCCTCGAGGCAGCACTGGGGCCAGAGTCGTCCCCGCAGCCCGTTCAAATAGCACAGTGTAGCTGCATGGTTGTTTCCAGTAGACATTCAATGAAGGAGGGAAAGAGAAGCAAAAGCTAACTCCTTCCCCCACGCTGTAAAACCACAGTTCACCATGGGCTTCAACAATACACCGAATCCACAAAACCCACTTCCTGCAAGAATGTGATAAACAATGCTGATCAATACAGAAAATATTTGCGTAGGTGCCCGGTAACATCTCACGGCATCGAGGGGACAGAACCGGAATAGACATAATTACTGAACTCTGCTTTCCGATAACACTGTCTTTCCATAAACATTTATTTTTAAGAATTATGAGGCAGTGGAATCACTTCTGAATGGAAAAATCTCTGTTCTGCCAAGAAATGCCAGAAGATTTCTAAATTCTCAATCTCTGCTGAAGAAATGTCTTAATCACTAAAACAAGCTTCTGGAAAATGCCTGTGTCCTTCCAGACACATTCCTTGATGCTAAGAGTGACTTCGGGGCCGTCTGACCTTCCCTCCGGCTCCCGGCGGAGGAATCTCGAGGGACGGAGCGGCAGCAGCCACCGCGAGGCGCCCGTCCGGGGGACCCCAACCACCGTGTCGGCCACGTGGCCACACCAGGTGCAGGGGAGTGGGCCCAAGGACAGCACTAGGCAGCGTTCCCCCAAAGAGATCTCGTGCCCTGCAGAGCTCACCGCGTTCTCAACTGCACAGGGCATCAGCAATGGACAGCGACAGGCACCAGGACGCCACATTGTCCCTCGCCCGAGACCACCACCCTCAGCCTCAGAGAATCCTGACACGCCCTCGGTTCTCTGCGAGCTCTCACTCCTCCGCGGCGCCCGGAGACAGCGGTTTGTAGTCTCCTCCCGGAGTTTCGACCTTCCTTCCTTCCAGTGGAAGCGCTCTTGTCGGGGCCGTGAACATACGTGACCTGACGACAACCCACGGGAAGTGTCAGGTCTCCGTCGTACCAGCCGCCCCGCAGCGGCTGGAGCAGCGGACCTTGAATGTCACTCGTCTAGAAGGTGCTTCGCTCACGCTCAACCGGCCCGGCGCCTACATCCCACCCCCCTGCCCTTCGCCGGGGGAGGACCCCGCCGCCTGCTCTCGGCTCCGTGTCGGGATCATCGCAATTTCAGCCGTGGCACCCCCCCACCCAGTATGTGACGTGCCCTTAGGAACCTCCCCGCCCCGCAGCAGGAGCGCCGTCCTGGCTGGTGATGCCGGGAGCCTGCCCTGCCCCTTCTCTGTGCCCCCCGCTCCCCTGCAAGCCACCCCTGCACCCGGGGTTTCCTGCAGACAAGCATTCTCGCTCTCGGAACAAAGTTTTCAGAGCTCTTGTCGGCACTCGCTGAAATAAAATCCAGTTTGGTTCATCGGCATCTTTCAAATTAGTCCCCCATTTGATGCCTGCGGGTGTACAGGGGCGCCTGGGGGGCTCCGTCGGTTGAAGGTCTGCCTTTGGCTCAGGTCATGATCCAGGGTCCTGGGATCGGGCCAGAATGGGGCTTCCCCCCGAGCAGGGAGCCTGCTTCTCCCTCTGCTGCTCCCCCTGCTTGTGCTCGCTCTCTCTGTTAAATAAAGAAAATCTTCAAAATTTTTTAATTTAATCTATCAATAAATTAACGAAATGGTGTTCATTTCAGTCCCCAGCCCTTCTGCTTGGAGTCTTCAGCCCCCGGTCCTTCCAGTAAGTTATCCAAGCCGCTGTGGGAACCCACGTCCGCATCCTCTGCACCTGGAGCCGGGCGGCCACAAACGCGCCCCCTCCCCGGCCCACCCCAGACGGTGTCGGAACGCCGGGCACACGAGGCCAGCTCCCCGCTCCCGCGGACGCGCTCCCAGGTGCCGATGTGTCCCGGAGGCCGTCCTCTGTGTTTGCACGGCTGCCTGTCCGTCGAGCCCGCGTGTCCGTGTCCTCCGTGACAGGGACAAGCCGCGGGCTGGTGGGAGCGAACCCAGAACTTGGCTGATTCAAATAGAGGGGTCGTGAAGGGCGTAGACGGGTAAAGCCTGCGTGATGTGCACACATTTAAATCACCTGCTTTTTTTAAAATGGAGATGACCTTCCAGGACGGGTCAGGTGCCGCGGGCACTGTCTGAGGAGGACATTTCACTCTCCAGGTGCTGGGGGTGCCGGTCCCTGACGTAAGGTGTCACCTCTGCGGAGGTGGGACCCTCCGTGGCAGGAGCAGGCCACATCCATCGTCACCGAACTTTCTGGTAGGCGGAGATTTGAGTGTCGAGGGTCTTGCATCTCGGAACACGTAGACGCGGCTTCGCGAGCAGCTCGGAAACGGTGGCAGGAAAGAGCAGCATCACCGGGCGTCTGGAGAAAGTCGGCATCTGGTCCCGGGAGCTCTGCAGGCAAGGAGATGCCGCGGGAAGGGACTCTTCACCGGCAACCCCCAGGCATTGCGGCGACGGAGGTCCCGAGGGGGCTCCCCCGGAGCCGCTCAGACACGAGAGACCCTCCCCCCGCCGGAGGTGACAAACCTACTACTGAGACGCGTCTTTGGTTCCTTAAAAAGAGAAAGTCAGTGTTTGTATCTGCGCTAAGAACTGGAAATCTCTGAGCCCCTGGAGTGGGGTTGGAGTGACCTCGAGCCAACTCTGGCTGACACGCGTCACAGCCTTGCTTCCCGGCCCTCGCCCGCGTTAGGGATGTCCCCACATCCCTCGATGAAGCAAACACAGCCTCCGGCCTCACACGGCTTTCTCCCCAGTGTGTGTCGGTCTCTCATCCCAGTGCCGTCTGCAACTGCGACGGTGTGCGCAGTGTGTGGCGGACGAGCGTGCAGCTGCAGCCTGGGGGAGCCCGGAGAGTGGGCGCCCCCCCATCCTGATGGTGTATACTAGGATTTTGCTTCAAAATGCATGGTTTTTGGGGGCGCCTGGGTGGCTCAGTGGGTTAAGCCTCTGCCTTTGGCTCAGGTCATGATCTCAGGGTCCTGGGATCGAGCCCCACATCGGGCTCCCTGCTCAGTGGGGAGCCTGCTTCCCTCTCTCTCCCTCTGCCTGCCTTTCTGCCTGCTTGTGATCTCTCTCTCTGTCAA
Organism: Potos flavus; assembly: GCA_028534135.1. NCBI lineage: Eukaryota > Metazoa > Chordata > Mammalia > Carnivora > Procyonidae > Potos > Potos flavus. The sequence goes on along the minus strand of CM052887.1, from coordinate 820,466 downwards.
ATAAATAAATAAAATCTTTTTTTTTAAATGCACTTTTTTTTATTATTTTAATCACTCTGAAGTAATGATGGAATTAGAGAGATGATAAAATTGCTAAAATGATGGGGGCGCCTGGGGGGCTCAGTCAGTTGAGCGTCTGAATTTTGGTTTCAGCTCAGGTCAGATGCCAAGGTCGTGGGATGGAGCCCCGCGTCAGGCTCCGCACTCAGGGGAGTCTGCTTGGGATTCTCTCTCTTCTTCTCCTTCTGCCCCTCCCCATGCTTCTCTCTCTCTCTCTCTCAAAAAAAAAAAAAAAAAATTGTTAAAATGAGTAGAAAGGAACACAAATCTTTGTTCTAAAAAAAGCCCTTTCTGAGAAATATACAAAGAATGAAGGAAATGCCTCACTATGTTCGAGGATCTTAAAGGCTGACAATAAGTGACACTTTGAACAGGAACCATCCCTTGTTCACACTCTCAGGCAGAGCTGTAATGTCTTGGTTCCCAAGCTCACATGACAGAAACATATGTACCTGCTCTCAAAGAGGCAACTGGTCCCGCAAACATGTGTCATCAGATTCTGTCTTGTGGGGGAAATGTTGTTACTGCCTGCCTGTGAATGGGGCGGGGGGAGACCCGGGTTGCCGGGCGTTCTCTACGGACGGTCCCCAGCCCCCGCCTGGGTTTTATCCTTGTTGGAGGGAAGCCAACAGCTTCACGGAGAAACTTGCACTGGAATTGCATCCTAAAAGGGATGAACGGACCGGGTCGTTAAGCTCAGGAGGCAGGTGGCAAACTCTGCCGGCGGAGCTTGGTGGGCGACACTTAGATATTCCCACAACCCTTCCAATGGAGAATGCAAGGAAAGGGCCAAGAGAGACGTGCGTGTCGTGTGGCAGGACAGACCTGCGTACACGACAGGAGGATGGGAGCCAGGGCTCGACAGAATCCTGGGATGGCTAATCACCTTTCAGGGCCACTTAGCTCTGTTCCACTCCACATGTTTTCCCATGAAATTTTCCAGTGGGGTTCTTAATTAAGGAAAAGGTCAGGAATTCTTGGCAAGATAGAGACCGTAACACGTGTCTACTTGCTCTCCTCCAAGGTTGCCATCAGGATAAATGACAGAATATACAACACAGGAAAACTCAAAACAGTGCAGGGAACAGCCGATCCATGAACCGGAAACAATGAGGAATTGCTACCAGAGACATCGATAGACATCATGGATGGGCTTCCAAGGGGATGAACGCAATGAGGCCATGAGGCTCTTGGCGAAGGTACTAGAAGAACCTTCTTGACATACCCAAGGAAAGGTGGGTATTTGCCCTCTAACCTCTGAATCTAGAAGGAACTGGACCCCACGAGGTGCTGGGAAGTCTCAGGATCACGGCTGAACTGTCCACCCCATCACGCGGGTGCCCTGAGTGGACAGATGCCAACGCCATCCCAGAGTACGGATGCCCGGTCTCAGCCCCGTCTTAACATGGCCAAAGTCATTCCCATAATGATGAAAAAGGGATTCCAAAAAGGAAACTGCATTCAAAGAAGAGTGACACCCCCCTGAAGCTAAGGACATGGTACCTATGAGAACATTCCTAGGTAAACAGAAAGCTCCCGTAGGGAGGGACACAGCGTTACAACCACCCAATCACAACAAGCCTTCAGGAGGAGGAGGAAACAGTAAAATCCAGGAAGCGAGAGTGAAGTCGAGAGAGGCAGGAATGCTAAGTTAATGATGATGACAAGGGCACTAGTAAGCTGAGGGACTTGGGAGATGCCGAGCAAACGTGAAGGATGGACGTAAAATCTAGAAGAAAATGGACAAATGTATGAGCATAATTCCAGAAAAGCCACAGAGCAAAGAGAACAGATCTAGGAAAGCCATGACGGCTCCCATGATGAGAAAACTGAAAAACGGAACCAAACCAATAACAAAGAAACAGTTGGAAAAAATCTCTGAGCCAAAGAAAGATTCAAATATCAGGTGCAGGCAAGATTTAATGGGGGGAAAAGAGACAACCCTGACAGCCTTTAAAAAGAATTCAGAGTGTCAAGGCGGAGAAAAACGCAGTCGTCTAAAAAATAAGCACGTTTATTTCCTATTCTATGACATGAACATTTATAACCAAATGGCACATGTTTAAGACAATTTTGAGGAGAAATAATCTTACCTCTAAATTTTTTACACTGGATTTCTCATGAATAAAGACAAAACAATGGCATTTTCAGATATCCAAGGCATAAAACAGAGACATATATGCTTCCTGGAAAACCCTGCCTAAAAATTAGCACCAGCCAAGCGAGATTAACCAGAACACAGACCTCACCATAGTGAGTTGTGAAAGGAAATCATGGAAAGAATGAAAAACAGTTACTTTGAATACCGATGTTTGCTATAAATTTTGGTTGAAAATCTAATGCAAGGAACAAAATAATTCTTGAAAGGGAGGTTAAATAATGTCAACTTAAAAAAGAGCTAATTGTGAGCTAGCCCTAGTGGAACAGTAATATCAAGAAATATAATGAAAATAACGATGGGGGGGCAATTAAGAGAAATAAAGCTTGTTATAAATATATTTATTTATATGTGGAGCAGAGAAAGGAATTTAATATAAGCTGAGTGATTACCAATGCTGGGCATTAGAGGAAAAGAGTCGTCAATGTTCGAATTGAAAAGAATACATAACTTCCAGAATATTAGAGAAATATATGAAAAAGGAGACGTCCACTTAGCAAAAAAGAGGACAGTGGGGAGAGAAGAGACATAATAAAATTGAAATAATAAATAAAAAAATAAATAAAATTGATATAAATGTGTTAAATTCTCCTACTAAAAGCGATTATACATCGAGGCAAAAATAAAATCAATTTTCATTTATAAAATATACACATAACAAAAAGAAAATATGGTAGACTGCATCAGTGGTCCCAATTCATTCACAAATTGAAGGTCCCACCTTCATTTATAAAATATACACGTAACAAAAAGATGTGGTAGACTGCATCAGTGGTCCCAATTCTTCAGCATAGGTTCTACCCACTCAAAGTGGCAAGTCCCCTGACTATGGGTCACGTGATTCCCCAGCCCTGGGCTCCGTCATGTGACTTGACTTGGCGGAGGAGACACTAGATGACATGACATGACAGAGTCCCGGGACTGGCTCATCACTCCAGTGCTCTGCAATCAGCAGGAGGGCCTCTGCTGGCCCACGACTTCCAGAAACAGGACGAGGACAATGTGCAGCAGATCCACCCCAGGCTGACCTAGCCCTGCTCAGCCAGCCCTCGGCCGACCCCTGGAACCATGAGTGACCGCCACGAGGTCAGCTTGGAAGAGCGGAAGCCCCCGATGCAGGAAACAAATTGTTACTGTTGCATGTCACCGATTGCAACTTATCGCCCAGAGAAAGCCGACCGGTACATTAGATCAGGCTTTTAGAACTTGGGTGCTGTGGGGACTTGGAGCAGGATAATTTTTACTGAATGCCGTCAACCAACAGACTTCAAGTGACATTACAGAACACCCCCAACGACAGCGGAACACGGGGCCCCTCTGTGCTATCTCTACAACTTCCTCCCAAAGGCGATCTATAATTATTTATAAATAAAAAGTAACAAACACACACTATATGTTTATGGCTCATCTCCTTCCATAAAACCTCATGAAAATTACAAATCGATGACCAGCCGGGTTGCCTTCTATGCTGAGTGTCCCGCTGGCCTTATTCCAACTACTGCCGGGTTAGTACCCGCTGCCCTGCCCCCCTGATTCAGATTAAATGAATGCTTCCTGGCGACAAAGCAATGTTAAACAGAAGCATAAATTTGGTCTTTGAAATCGCGACACAGTACTAAGGAACGATATGTTTTATCCACGTGATCCAGAATACGCTTACATTTTCATTCAGCCTACGTCATGTATTATCAGAATGAAGAAACAAAAGAAAACATTAATTTTCAGAAATGTCACAAAATTCTGGGAATAACCGCTTCCAAATGAAGAAACACATCACGTCAAATCGAGCTCAACTGCATAATATATTTTCTGTTTTACCCTTGGCATCCCCCGTGGATGTTCCAACCTTTGAAAAGGTGATAGACTGATGTAATAAAAGAGACAAGATAATAGTATTGTGCAAAAACACTCACGAGTCATACAGTATTTTTAAAAGCAAAAATACATGGCTACCTGTATTCACTATAAACCCTATTTTCGTTTTCATGCACGTGTGAGCATCTGTGAGTCACAGGATAAGCTGGTGCGCAGGTACCGGGTTTTGCCTGTGTAGTGGTACGACCTACTTTTACAGAACTTGCATAATTTTTCACGGTTTTCTACTGTGTGAGAAAGAGCATGTATTACCTTGACCAAGTCATCACACTGTTCAAAACAGATTACGCGATAATTGTTCTTTACATGGTCATGGCCGCACGCTCCACCTTCCCACACCAGACGTGCCCAGCCCCCATGCCCCAGACTGTCAGCTTTCCTGCGTACGTTTATTTTTAAATATGCTCCATACTATCCAGGCGATGAAAATACCCTCAGATTTGAAGAAAGACATACAGACACAGTAAGTGAGCTAGGGTCTTCCCTCACTGGCAGTTTCCCAAATGCATCCCACACTTTCTGCAGAGTCCTCGAGGGACAGCGGGATGCAGTCGCTGTCCCTGTACGGACCTCACAGCGTCCAGGACACAGATGTGTGGCACGGCTCTTGGGATCAGCATGTGTTTACGGAGCATGCACGATTTACTGGAAAGAACTCTCAGAGCCAGGCCATCTGAGAAGGAGGGACAGAAAACCTGCCCGGGGAGGAGACAATCCAAGGAGATGCTCAAGATGGGCAAAGGCCATGCCTTTTCCCGTTGAAAACACCAACGATGTAACAACGTAGGCAAATGACTAAACCTAACTTTTCACTGTACGTATACAATAGTTACTCTACAACAGAAATCAGATGTAAGGTGCAATTTTCTTCCAAATATGTCTCCTTTAATGTACCAATAAATGGCCGTATCGGGAAGACATTCCAAAGTTTACCAAGTCACCATGCAAATCGGCTTTGGAAATGGAGATTTCAGAGTCTCCCGCCCTCCAATCTGGGAATTTAAGAAGCGTGTGCATTTAAAATAATTACCTTGTCTGTATTCTGTACCTTAATGTTACATTATCGAAGTAAAGAGCACACACAAAATCCATTTACCTGGCCAAGAAGATGACACACACACACACACACACACAAAAGAAGACAACACACATGGTAACCCGGTTGCAAATTGTTGTGATTTATTGGGGGGCATAACCGTGGGGCAAAGTGAAGGCAGAAATCTGTAGAGGAAGAGCTTGGGTCCAGAGACCCTGGGACACAAGGCTGGGTCCTCGCTCTGCAGCCCTCGTTCTGCCCACCAAAGCTGAGCAGAACAAAACTGACTTAGAGCTTAAAGGAATATCATCCTGGAGAATCTCGCCCGTTCTAGGACGGAGGCTGTCTCTAAGACCCCTGCTGCTCACTGAGAATCAGAGCGGCCTGCAAACCCCCGCGGGTGCGCGGCATTCGAGTTCCCAACCCTGCGGATGAAGGGCCAGCCCACACACCCGCCCGTGTGTTTGCCTTTGGAAAACATGTCGTAACAATGTAGGCATCAGGTTAAATATAAGAAAGTTATATGCACGAAAGAGTTAACTCTATACCTTAAATACGTGCTATTTTAAAATAATGGTAAATTTATATTTACGATTGTGTTTTATTGTCAACAGGAGGAATGTGTGGGTTACGGGACAACGACACAATTTGCAAAAATGGCCTGACGGTCCTGTGAGTAACCATCCCCTAGCAGGTGCTGGCAAATGCCACAGGAGTTCCCATAGAAACTGATGGCGATTTCTGAATACAGTTAGGGACTTGAACCATCGTGTGTGTTTACTTTAAAACACTGGTCCCACCTGGGGCCGGGTGGCATGCATTTCCATGGGAACGGGAGCAGTTCGCTGCTAGGCGACATTGGGGACATGGGGTGTTTGCTTCCAGGAGCCACATTTTTACTGGAAACAGAACCAGTGTGATGCTCTACAGGAAAATCGAATATGTATTTACGTATATTGTACTTACATTGAATACACGTGTATGTGTGTCTGTGTATGTACGTACTCAGCGCCCTCCAGGTGAGGATCACAGGAACACACCTGCAGTTGACAGAGGAGGGTCAACGCTTACGGGTGGGGAGGACACACCCCGGGGAACCGTGAGGTCTCACAGCTGAAGGGCGTAGGTACCTGTGATTTGGGGGAGGGCCCAAGAAGATGGGGTCTCATTCCACACTGGATGCTGTCAGAGAGGTGGTCGATTGCGTGACTGCACGAAGAAGTCACTCTTTTGGTAAAAAGGGGATGTTGGTATTTTGTAAGCTGCCCAGTGACTCGCGTCTGTGCACAGACGCAATTAAGAAGTTGCCTCATTCCGTCTCATTTTGTCACGGTCTCAGAGTAAATCGTCCGAGGTTTGTTTCTGTGAGATAGTTTTTGTCTGATAGCATAAGACCAACCACAGAGGAGCTGTGAGTGTCAGGGGCTCCTTGGTAGGAAGGTAGATAGAGAGATACACACGTGCACAGATAGGTAGGTAGATCTCACGGATAGATAGATAATTACATAGATATCATAGACAGATATAGACAGACAACTAGATACCATAGATAGATAGATAATTAGATATCACAGAGAGATAACTAGATAGGTAGATAGGTAAATAATAGATAATTTAATAGCGAGATATTAAATAATTAGATAATAGATACGATAGATAATAGATATGATAGATAATTAGATAGATAGATGATAGATAGATAGATAGATAGATAGGGACCCTAAACAGTCACACAAATAAATCCATGCACTTCCCAAGGTCCAAACTGTTGAGTGCTTTCTTTGGTCATCAGGTTAAATACATGAAGTATTTATGGGAAATGGGAAATTCAGGGAAAATGCTGCAGACGTAATGTTAAAAATTAAAGGTAGGATAAAAAGAGATGCACATACAGCTGTGGCCAGGGTACAGGCGCTCACCCGAATCCAGAGGGACACCTGCAGAATGGAAGGAAGCCGGGGCACTCTGTCCAGACCCCGCCTGGGTCCCTCGTGCTGCCGAGACAAAGACCCGAGTCCTCGGGACCGCCTGGCCCGCCGTCCCCGCCGACCCCTTGCTCTCCTCCCGGCCCCAGGGGTCACCCAGGCCCCAGACTTTGCCTGAATCTTAATGTGTCCCCCTGAACCCCCCATCTCCAGACCCTTAGTAAGCCTCTCACACGGGAAGGCCTCGCTCAGGGCACCTGCTACGGGAGAACCGGCCCCAGACGGGCCTCAAAGGGAGGACCAGGGCCAGTGCAGGCGAGCTCTGAGAAAGCAGAGAGGGTCACTGATCAAGGGGACGGGGCTTTATCACTGGACACCAGGAAGGTCCATTAGGACTGCATCCGACATAAAATAGCTATTTCAAAGAATTTCTAACCTGACCCTCGGCACTCCTCCGGGTGACTTCAGTCATAGGGGTAGGTGGTCCTCGACTCAGACATAAACATACTCCTCTGACAACTGTTAGAGGAGAAGGCCAGCCAGAGACGTCGGGCAGGCCTCCTGCATCTGAAGACTCGGACCTCCCAGTGACGCCGAGCTGTGAGCAATGACAGCCTCTCGCGTGTTCCCAGATGGCATATCTTTCCTGGCATTTGCCCCCAAAAGCGGGGCACGGAAATCAGCGGCGAGATCCCGGGCACGTGCCGGGGCCCGAGGGGGGCTGGGCTCACCGGCCGGGCTGCCGCTCACCCAGGGACGGCTCAGAGCTGTAAGCCCCGAGGGCTGCGTGTCGCGGCTCAGAATGGAGCGCGCAAGTTCCGACAAGGAAACTGTGCACGTTGGAAATTACCTCTGGCTCCCCGGTGGGTTTTCCTCTACTCTCTGCATCGCACGGAATGCGGAAAGCGAAGGCACCGCGTGGTCACCGAATCACAGCCGCGAGACTGCCCGGACCACGCTGGCCAGAGTCAGACCCCCACGGACACAGCTCTGTCTGCGTTTCCGCTCCTGGTCCAGCAGGCACAGCCCCGGTGTCTTCAGAGCCAACCCTCTCCTCCAGGATCGGTGGTGCAGACCCCAGGGCTGAACCCACCACGATCAGTAAGAATCTGATCTCTCCATTTACCGTTAACACGAGTACAGAAGACCTCATTACCCCCCCTTGCAGGTGCAGAGAAGCACATCCCTTGGCAGGTGCATTGTTTTTTCTTGTGACAAGGCCGTGCATATAAGGTTATTCTGAGTAAACGTTCTTCCAGATGGGACTTCAGGAAGAATAGAAATGTTTGCAGCAATTCTCTCGTTGAGTTAGGGGTTTCCGTGTCCTGCTTTTGAGGGAGAGGGACACGTGCATAATTGGTGGATATCTGCGTAAAGGCGCAGTGTTTATTCAAAGCCGAAGCAAGGCATGAGGATTCCATGGGAGGTGGTGGCCGCCTTTCCTGGGTTCCGAAGAACTCACAAACCTACTTCCAGAGGCGGTAGGCACATTTTCCTAATGCTGGTTTACTTTCGTTGTTCTTTATTACAGAGGAAATGATGGGCGACTTAAATCACAATGAATTCTTAAACATTTGTCCGTGTCAAGAGCAAGGTTGAATTATGCCATTTTTTTTCAAATTTTGCAGAAACTTTAAATCCTTTAAAAATCTTAATAAAATCTGGTTTCTGGCCAAGAGAGGAAACAGAAATGCCAAACCTCCCCCAGAAAAGCATATTTGGCTGCAAGTTGGTAGAGCAGAGCCAGAAACCCTGCGAGAAAGCCTCTTCCCATTGCCCTCCCAGCTCGGTCAAGGTCATGAATTTAAATCTGGGTGAGCCACAGCCCAGCTGCCCCCGCCCCCCAGCCTTGGGCACTTGGCTCCGTGCTGCCCTCTCTTTCCCTGTGTCCACGGGGAGATGACGGCAAAGACGGGGTGTCCGCAACCGAGGAAGCTACTGTCTCCCCAGATCCATCATAATTGACGACGAATCCCCAGTAGAGAACGTGAACCCGCCGTGCCCTTGAGCTCACTGCGGAAACAGACCATGAAAAACTAGGCGGGTCGTCATGACCTGGCCGCCCCAGAAAATGGCCTTTCTTTCCAGTCCTGGTGCTCTGGGGACTCTGAGCGGTCGCAGCCACGCTAGGCTGCGAGAGACCACACAGAAGTCGGCCCAGGGAGGCACGGGGAGGGCAGGGTTTGGGGACAGCGGTCAAAGCATGCAGGTTCTCCTGCAGGGGCGCGGGCAGACTCCCGCTGGGGGGCAGAATGGCGGGAATCCCGTTCTCAGTGGATTGGCTGAGCAGATCCCAGAGGAGGGGCTGTGACCCCAGGGATGCCTGAGCAGGGCAGAGGCTCCTGCGCTGAGGGTCTGGAGCCGGCAGCCGGGGAGGGGGTGGGGGGGCCTGTGGGTGCCAGGCAGGGCCGACAGCCTGACCCGCTCTCCCCCACCAGCCGGGGTGAGCCCCCCACCCCCCCACCCCATGCACGCACTGTGAGCCCCCACTCTCCCGGGCCCTAGTCGGGGTCCTCCTGTCCTCTTGTCGGCACAGCTGGCAGCCTGTGAGCGAGCCCTGGGGACGTCAGAGGCCCCTCCCTGCACGGCCCAGATCGCGGCCCTCCCTGCACTGGGCCGCCAGGACAGGTCCTCGGGATTAGCCTACACCCAGGCTGCTGGGTGCCGGCGGGACCGAGGGACCAGCGAGACGCGGCCCCCGCAGCTGGGATGCGGGGCCACAGCCTGCGTGTGAGGCTGACGGACAGGTCCTCTGCCTGCGGTCCCATCACCCCAAACACACAGGAAGTCGGGCCCCCTGCGGACGAGGGCACTCACTCCGATCCCAGTGGGAAGAAACAGACAGAAGCAGGGAAATGTCCTTGAGAGCAGGGGGCATGGTTCTCAGTTGTCTGAGCTGGGCCAGCTCCTGCCAGACCCGAGGACCCACTGACAGTCAGGGGAGCCCCCAGAGGGGACGCCAAAGACAATTCTCCAGGCCGGCGCCGGAGCTGCCTTGGAATGCCCAGCACCCGGCGTTAACCGCGGGACTTCCAAGCGATTGGAGGCTCAGCTCCTGGGTCCCCCCCACCCCTCCCGTCCGACCCAGTCCCTGCTCCGGGAGACCCAGAATTCACGACTTCTCTCCTTAGACATGTCTGTCCATTTGCACACTTCAGCCTCTCTCGTGCCTCGCCTGCTCTGCGGCAGGTGTTCGAGGCTATGGAAGGGAGGTGGGGGAGGCAGGGAGGGAAGGAGACGGAATCTAGGGAGGGCGGGGGGCTCACCGGCACGAAGACCTCCACTCAAAGCCAGGAGGAGAACTCGGCGAGCTAGCCGAGGGTTCAAGCGGTGGGTAGAAGGTTTGGTTACTCAGACATCTAACCATCTTCCCGCTACTGTTTCACATCGATGACTTAAGGCCCTAACCAGGGCCTGGGCACTTTCCTGGCGCGTCACGGGGATCTGCCTATTGATTCGGTGGCGTGGGACATTCTCAACACCCCAGTGGGTGCCCGGAGCCACTTGTCACCTCGCTCGGCCTCCAGGAGGCCTAGAGGTTTGGGGTCCTCGCCACGACGATGAGGCCGAGGGGCTCGGAGACTCAGGGGAGGGTGCGCAGAACCAAGGCAAGTAAAATTCAATTAAACTGCCCCTGTTATTTTGGGGGACGGCTCCACTTTGGGGTCAAAGGTCACCTTCCCGCGGACTTAAACCGTCTCTGGGGACAGAACTTTGACTCCCCTGATGGTTCATGGAACTCAGCGAGGCTCCTCCGACGCTCCTTCCCGTGGGGCCCCGGGCACACAGCAGAGCCAGAGCCTCGGAGGGGAGTCACCTCGCACAGACGGCCCCCTGCATGCAGGAAGCGAGCTGGGAGGACATGATCTCCTCTGTCTTGGTAATCGCGGTCTCGGAGGGAACATCCTGAGAGGGCTGTTCCAGGACACCACAGATTAGCCACAACCTGATCAAATCGGCCCATTTTCAGAGAAGGAAGCAGGCGAGCCTGAGAAGCGGAGTAATTATTCTGCACCCCGGGCCATCTTTCAGAGACCCCCGGTGCTAGAGCGGGGGTGGGGGGGCTGGCCTGTCTCCCCAGCTCCTTCCGTCCACGGAGGAAGAGGCAGGGTGCATTTTTCCTGCACAGATCCACACACTGGGCCATGACGTGGGGAAAAAGGCAAAAGAAAACTTAAATTTCCTGACTACCTACAGCCCACGGACGAGTCCTTGAAACAGGCAGAGCGACCTTCCTCTAGGGACTCAGCTGCCTCGATGCTGACACTCTTCTAAGGGCAAAAGACAATTTTAGCCCAACCCCCAGGATCCTGCGTGTGCAGAGAATCTGCACCCGTTTGCTGTAAGAGGGCTAACTAAATCCGAAATGCAAAATCATGGCCAACTGCCTACTCGGAGGTAGACCAGAAAGCTGCCATCACTTTTATTTGAAGGCTCCAATGCAACCATTAAAAAATTCTCAGTTGTGTCACTGATTGGTTCTCAACGGTGCATCCATCCAATTCTTCCCTAACCGCTGCGCGCCTCTTTGCCATAGGTTTGTAAGACCTCCCAGGCTATGTGAGGGACTGCTCGCTTGTTTGGTGTTCAAATACAGACCTAAGGAGAAAGCACTCCTGAATAGCTTTGTGACTCGCCTGCACCTAGTGAGAGATTCTGTGACCACAAAGTGTCCCCGCGCCATTTATGAGCGAACACGAAGGGCATCTTACAAAGGCTCTTGAAACCACACCTGGTTCCATTTTACCAACCCTGATCAACGTAAGCCATGTCTACCCAATATTTTAACGAGCCCGTTCTTCAAGATCTTCCCTGAGGAATATTACTGGCTTCTAAAACTTTCCTTCGCCTGTAAGTTGTAGGCGATCCTATGTCACCATATTTGAAAAGTCAGTGAATAGAGCAGAGGCTCCCATCAAGACACGGACTGTGTCCTATCTTTCTAACAAAGTCATGAGGACCGAGCCACCTGCCCGCTACTCGTCAAAACCGTGACCATCCACGGCAGCTGCTGGGGCTGAGCGAGTTCCCCAAGCCGTGAGGTTCCGATTTGCGTCCACCTGTTTGGGGTTTTCTTATAAACTGCACGTGCTTCTGCCCATAAATGTCAGAAATGCCGTGTTGGCTCCCAGACTTCCTGTTTGGGGGCGGCGGGTAATGAAGTTATACAATTTCGTATCCGACAAAAGCTTTGTTCCCACAGCTGCAAATCTTCATCTGTTCCTATACACGCGGACCGTACGGGTCCCCTGTGTGCAATTTCTATGGCCACACGAGGTTCCCACAACCGGGGCTTAGTTACACCTATCGAAAGGCAACGTCTTAAACTTCAAATATAAACATTGCAATGCACCGTGGTAATTGACACAGACTACACTTCTGTACCCTGAACCAAGGAGGAAAATACAAACATTTTTTAGGTAAATAGGAGAAATATTCGTTAAGTACATAGTTAAATTAAGGGCATTTTTTTTTTTGTCCTCTTCTCTGGGGGAGAAACATTGTGATTTGGGGGAAAAAATCCAGAAGATAGTCTCACTTGAATATTTTGAAACAATCTTTGTTATTTTGCTACTCAGACTGAAAATACTGTGTGTGTGTGTGTGTGTGTGTGTGTGTGTGTGTGTGTGTGTTTATTGGAAGGAATAATGTTATGTTTTGCAGAATTCAAGACAGGAAAGAATGATAATTCTTGGAAGATGATCCCTGAAATATTATAGGTTAAAATGTTTATTGTGTTGTATTCATGATTCCTAGAACTTTCAAACCGAAAGGTGTTCGTATTTCATTTATTTGGTCCAAACAGAGAGTCAAGATTCCCCTAAGCAACGCCCACAAAGAGACGCTTCCAGTGCCCATCTGGCCACAATGACCTCGGAGAAACAGCTGTCCCTTGGATTTCATTCCCAGCGAGTCCACCGGCCACACCCGAGCAGAGGCGGAGGCCGGGGGCCCAGTCCTGCCGTCTGCGGAGGTCAGCCTGGTTGGGAGCAGGGCTGGAGGGGCCGCTGGAGAACTTCCAGCACAAACCAGATGTCCCTAAAGTCATGGGATGGGAAGGATTAGATAGTTCCTGGACTTCTCCTTCAGAACTCATTCTCAATTAAAGGGGCTGAGGCCGAGGGGACACTTCCCCGGGACCACCCAGAGAGGCAGGGAAGACTCCTCTTGGAGACTCCTTTCGTGCCATAGGTGGACCTCTCTGGCTTTCTCTTAGGACAAGGGTGACCATCTGTTGTGACAGAGGACAGTGATGGGCCACTGCGCAGAGCCGACCCCAAATTTGGGCCCCTCCAGAGTCTCATGAGTTCTCCAGCTGAGCTAACCAGCCCCGTTCTCCGACCCAGCTCAGTCTTGATCTGAGGGGCAAAAGAAGACAATCGGTGCTTTAAAAAAAAAACCTGAATTCTTTTTAAAGAGCCAAAGCTAAACCGTCTTTAATCTTTCTTCACTTGGAAATTGAAAAAATACAATGAAAGGAATGATAGATCTGCAGAACACGTTTTTACGAAAACTGAATACAAAAATTAAATTTAAAAATATTGTGTAAAATGTACTAGCTGTGTTTTGTAGACAAAGGCTCAGAGACTCACGGCTCTCGGTGATTCTAAGTGCCTGTCAGAGTGGAAACAGAAGCTTGGTTGTCGACAAAGCCATCCCTCGGAAAGCCTGGAAGGGCCGCAAGTGAAAACCCAAGAGCCCAGCAGACACACGATGAGGAAACAAACAACACATAGCTTAGAAATGCTGCTGCGAAGACAGAGGAATGTTTTCAAAAGCCATTTTTCGTGTCCTGAGAAATGCAGCTGCAATGAAGTACAAATGAACAGAGTTCCAACAATTAAATATAAAGTTTGGGCATCGAGACAAACGAAGGCGTCCGACCAGTGTGCGGGCGGCGCGAGTGTAGAAGTGAGCTGTGGAGCGGGATGGGGGAGATTGAAGATACGATTCAAGAAAACTCTCCAGAAACAAAACAAGCTGAATTGCGTCATTAAAACGACATCCCGGGTCTCGGAAAGAGTTTACAAAGCGCAAAACATCCCAAAACTACAGCGATGAGCTCACCGGACGTCAGAGATAAAAGTGACTATTTGGGGCACGTAAGCGAGGGACTCCGATCGCCCACAGGTACGTTGGTTTGCCCAACAGGACACCGTGGTTTCAAGGTTAGGGGTACACCTGCAGCTCCTTCGAGGTCCCCAGGCCCCACCCGCCCACAGGCTGCTGTCGTGAGAGCAGGCGACACCTGGGCAGGCAGCAAGGTTGTGCCAGATTTGGGAGCTCACGTGGATCTGGGGGCACAGCTGCCCATCCTCCCTCCTGGAGAAGGAGAGAAACCTCACCTTTCTGGTGAAGCCATGTCCTGTGGCAGGAAGGAGGGGAGGGCCCTCAGCCCTCCGCCCTCTAAGAATGTAAGCCAGTGGCTCTGGGCAGAAACGGTCACCATCTCCGGAGAAACGAGAGTCTCTAACTTCCCTCGTGTGCTTACCATCAGTCAGCCTACAACCTCATTGCCAGGATGTCTCCTGGTGCAAACTTGAAAATACCAGCGCAAACTTGAAAATACTAGGGCAACTTCAACATACCAGTGCAACTTGAAAATACTAGTGCAACTTGAAAATACTAGGGCAACTTGAAAATACCAGTGCAAACTTGAAAATACCAGTGCAAACTTGAAAATACTAGTGCAAACTTGAAAATACTAGGGCAACTTGAAAATACTAGTGCAAACTTGAAAATACTAGTGCAAACTTGAAAATACTAGTGCAACTTGAAAATACCAGTGCAAACTTGAAAATACCAGCACAAACTTGAAAATACTAGGGCAACTTCAACATACCAGTGCAACTTGAAAATACTAGTGCAACTTGAAAATAACAGCACAAACTTGAAAATATCAGAGCAACTTGAAAATACCAGTGCAACTTGAAAATACCAGCGCAAACTTGAAAATACCAGTGCAACTTGAAAATACTAGTACAACTTGAAAATA
Source organism: Potos flavus (assembly GCA_028534135.1). Lineage (NCBI taxonomy): Eukaryota > Metazoa > Chordata > Mammalia > Carnivora > Procyonidae > Potos > Potos flavus. The sequence continues at coordinate 805,416 of CM052887.1, read as the reverse complement.
CTAGTGCAAACTTGAAAATACTAGGGCAACTTGAAAATACCAGTGCAAACTTGAAAATACCAGCGCAAACTTGAAAATACCAGTGCAAACTTGAAAATACTAGGGCAACTTGAAAATACCAGCGCAAACTTGAAAATACCAGCGCAAACTTGAAAATACTAGGGCAACTTGAAAATACCAGTGCAACTTGAAAATACCAGCGCAAACTTGAAAATACTAGTGCAAACTTGAAAATACTAGTGCAACTTGAAAATACCAGCGCAAACTTGAAAATACTAGTGCAACTTGAAAATACCAGCGCAAACTTGAAAATACCAGCGCAAACTTGAAAATACCAGTGCAAACTTGAAAATACCAGCGCAAACTTGAAAATACCAGTGCAAACTTGAAAATACTAGTGCAACTTGAAAATACTAGTGCAAACTTGAAAATACCAGCGCAAACTTGAAAATACTAGTGCAAACTTGAAAATACCAGCGCAAACTTGAAAATACTAGGGCAACTTGAAAATACTAGTGCAAACCTGAAAATACTCGTAGAGGATGGTTTCTGGGCAAAAGCCAGACAGGAGAGACTCCCCGTGGTGTAATTCCGTTTTTATGAAATTGAAAACATCAAACACCGCAAGACACACAGCCGGAGAACACAAGTCTGCCAGCGAAATCTCTGGTTTGAGATCCAAAACCCGAGAAGGTTCAGCATCCTGCAGCCGGCCTCCAGGCCCTGGACGTGGAGCTCCCTGTCCCCCAGGGCCACCAGGAGGCCCCCTCCCCACTGCCGTCTACACCCCAGTGCAAGTCAGGCTCCACTGTACTCAGACCCGTGGCCACGGCGGACTCGGCCAGCTCCTGGTCTGGCAACTTCCGGGCGTCCTGCAGGGGTGGGGGAGGGGGAAGCATCTCCTGCGTGAGGACAGCTGGATGGACACCCAGGTCCTATCCTCTTGCCCGGGAGCACATAGCTCACCCAGACTGTCCCGGGTTCTCCTCTGGAGGGCCCGCCACACACACAGCGACAGGCCAGCCACACGTGGGGACTGAGCGGCGGCCAGCCTGGCCCCGCGAGACCGCACCGGGGGCAGAAGGATGCCCAGTGGACCCCAGCCCTCCAGGGTTTCCCAATGGGAAAAGACACTTCTGGGGTCTCATGCAATGAAGATGAGGGCTTTGTAGGTTCCCCGTGTAAATCATATCCCCCTGTGCCCTCCCCCGAGTCAGGGGCCATCCTGCGTGTGTCAGTGGACCCCATGCTTTTGTCTGTGGCACAGTGTGAACACGTGAGGGAACAGTCGTTGGCGGAATCGTCTTACTATGTATGACTCCGCTCCTTGGGGAACTTGGAGCCCACCGCCACTTAACGGGTGAACAAACACCGAGCACTCACCTATTATCCCGCTGCTCGCTTAGCGCCCGGAGAGGTGGTCGTCAGTCTCCTCCTCATCACGGACAAGTGAGCGGCATGAATCGCGTCATTTACCCAAGTCCCACGGCGGAACAATGTTGACGCCACGATTTCAGCCCAGGACTGGCTTCAGTAAGCGGGGATCACACTGGACCTCGACGTCAAACGGACCACAAATGACGCCTCTGAGCCTCACCGGGTGCAGAAGAGGAAAGACGGGGGCTTCTAAGCACGGCAGGGGTGTGATCGGTCCGTCCTGGATTTGGGAACAATGACGCCAGCCACCGGGACGAGGGGCGGTGGGCAGGCTGTCTCTGGAGGCAGAACGGCCGGACAATCCGGTGACAGTCCCGGGCCCAAGAGCAGCACGTCTGAGGGGAGCAGAGTGGGAGGAGGGGCTTCCTTCCAGGTGCAGCCAGCAGCCTCGGTGGAGGGGAGGCGGGCTCCCAGGAAGAGGAGCGAGAGAGGACCAGACCCCGCGGGGAGTGCAGCACGACCCGGGTCTGCGCTGACCCGCCTTGTGCAATGGATATAATGAGGGACACAGAGAGAAAAGTCCGCGGCCGGTGCTGGTTCCCCGGGGAGGACACTTGCGTGGCTGACGGGCGGCGCGTCCTCTCCATGCTTCCCCGGGCGCCCCAGGAACTGGGAGGCACTTCCGGCACGTGATGCCCGGATGTCCGGAGCGAAGGGCACGACCGAGCTCGCCGAGCACCGGCTCGTCCCAGGGAGCACCGCGGCTGGGGAGGGGGCGGGGCTCCGGCCAAAAACACTGAGCGCGTGTCCTCCTCAGGCAGGAGAGTTTGGGGTCCGCTCCCCGGGGTCCCCGTCCCCCCGGCCAGCTCTGCCGTCCCGCTGGTGTCCGCGGCGAATCTCAGAGTCCTTCCGGACCCCCCTGAACTCCCCAAACCAACGGTCCGTCCGCAGGCCTGACAGCGAGTATTTCGAATGCGTTCTCAGGGCCGCTGCTTTCTCCGGGACCCCAGGCCGCGGCTCTCAGACCCTGCAGCAGCCTCTCCCCCCGCGCGGCCTCCCGGCTGCCGGTCCTGCGCCCCTCCGTCCCTCGGCCCACGGCCACGTGGGCGTCTCCAGTTCGTTCCCCAGCTCTCAATGGAGCGACTCCCCGGAGCCGCACAAGCCGCCGACGGCGCTCGGGCCCCAGGCGCTCAGGGCCGGGGAGCGTGGCCCCGGCCTGTGACACGGAGGACACCCCACAGCACGAGATGTGACGGCACCTCCGCTACGAAGTCAGTGTGGATGAGTCTCAAGAAACTCAGCCGAGATGCCCTTCAACAGACGAATGGATCAAGAAGATATGGTCCATATATACAATGGAATATTACACCTCCATCAGAAAGGATGAATACCCAACTTTTGTATCAACATGGACGGGACTGGAAGAGATTATGCTGAGTGAAATAAGTCAAGCAGAGAGAGTCAGTTATCATATGGTCTCACTTACGTGTGGAGCATAAGGAAAAACATGGAGGACGTTAGGAGAAGGAAAGGTAAAGTGAATTGGGGGAAATTGGAGGGGGAGATGAACCGTGAGAGACTGTGGACTCTGAGAAACAAACTGAGGGTTTCAGAGGGGATAGGGTGGGGGGATGGCTGAGCCTGGTGGTGGGCATTAAGGGGGGCACGGATTGCATGGAGCGCTGGGTGTTATATGCAAGCAATGAATCTTGGAACATTGCATCAAAAACTAATGATGTATGGTATGGTGATTAACATAAGAAACGGAGGAAGAAAGGAAGGAAGGGAAGGAAAGAAGTAAGGCAGGAAAGAGGGAAGGAGGGAGGGAAGGAAGGAAGGAAAGAAAGAAAGAGAGAGAAGGGAGGGAGGGAGGGAGGTGTCAGTGGACACAGGAAGCATGAAGCCATTTCCCAGACAAGCAAACTGAGGTTCAGCTGGCCTGGGGTCTAAGAGCCGAGAAGCTACTGAAGCTGGAGCTCCCGCGTGTCTCGGGGGCCGCCCAGAGCCCCACTGAGGGTTACTGTGCCTCTCCAGACCCGTGCAGGAAACTCCGTGCTTCCTCCCCCGTGAGCGGCCGGGGCCCAGCGCCCTCCCGTGCTTGCGGGACCTGCCCCTGAGGCTCAGGGGCGTCCCTGTCCCTTGGGGACCTCAGTTTGAGTTCGAGGCCACCCACAGTGTTCACAAACATGGGAAGGGCCTGGGGGGAGCATCCCACGTGGAGGCAGGAACGTCCCACGCGGTGGCATCGCGGATGGTGGCACTTGGCCTGGCATCCCGCTGGCCCGAAAGCACCGCACAAAAGGTTTGGAACATTTTTACACTTTGATCACATCCTGATACTTAACTTTGATTTATGTTTCTGTTTTTAACGTTCCCGTTAATCCTTCATGTTTTGAGCTACCGTTCGTTGTTCTCTCTCTGCTTAAAAAGCATGAACTCTTTTTGGATAAACGGTCTCTGTTAAAGGTGCACCTGGGAAGGGGCTGCTGGAGCTTCCAGGGAGCGCGTCTACGCCGGCCGCGGAGGGCGGGGATCCGAGGCTGCCAGCCCTGCGGGGGCTCGTTCCCACATTCCAGCACTCCAAATGCACAGCAGCTGGCCTCAAGCGCCTGCTTTCTCCGCGTGCATCACCTTTCCTCCCAAGTCGAGCCCCCGGCTGCCTTTCTTTTGTACAAATGAAGACAAATCTGCAGCAAAAAATATAATTAGTGGCTCCAGCAAGAACCAAGATGTAAAACGACATTTTTATCTAATTGTGGCTCATTATGTCTTACGAAAGGAAAGCTAGGCATTCAAAATCTTGTCCATCGGTTTCACGGCCTAATTTTCCCGAGTTGTCTCGGAGACTCTGGAAAGCCAGACAGAGTGATGTAGGAAGATCGTGGATGCAGTCCGCCGAGACCGTGTGGTGCGCATGTCGCCATGTGGTCTGACCCAAGGGAAGAAGAGAGAAGACCCCGGTGGCCGGTGTTGCGTCTGAGTCTGCGCAGTGGCCCCAGGCCCCTGGTCAGTCCCGGCCTCCTGCTGAGCCTCGCCCTCCAGACTGTGCCTCCCAGAGCTGCCCGATCTTTCCGCAGCTATCGCAACTCCCACTCCCTGCCCCCCCTGGCATTTCCAGACTCCCCCTCAAGGCTCCCCAGGCCCACTGCCTCTTCCAGCAGCGCTGGCTCACCGCGGCGGCTTCTGACCTCCCGCCCGGGGCTCCTCTCCGTTCCCTCAGCCATGCTCCACTTGGAAAATCAGACTCCTCTCTGAGGTGCAGGTGGGAATTCCTGCAGCTTCCCAAATCGGCTGGCGGGGTGAGGACACCTGGTGTGGGCCGTGGCCAGGAGCCGCTCCTGTCCTCCCCCGGGGAGGACGAGATGCAGAAACCCATGCTCAGGGTGCACCTGACAATGGAAACGCCGGACATCCACAGAGTAAATGTACTGAACATTTCCCAGGTACCGAGGCAAACTGCACCTACGGAAGAGATGAGCCCTGTGCAAAGTATGGAAAGGCCACCAAGGAATTCGTAGTCTCATTGGGATGAAATATACTGATTTTATAGGAGACTGAAAGTCTTTAAGACGGAGAAATTCAGCGTCTGATCAACTTGGGAGAAATGGCCAACTCTCTCCAGGATGGGGAAGATGCAAAGGGGCTGAGGACAGGGAGCCAGTCGAGGCCAGCGCTGGGAGGGGACCCCGGCACACTCCCACGAACACAACAGCAGTCGACACGGCAAACAAGTGTGGGTGGGTGTGCGAAGCCAGAGCCAACGTAGGGAATTAAGAATATGCACACTACTAATGTTCTTGTTTTCTTTGGGTAAGTATTTGAAAAGATATGTGCACTCCTGTTTATTGCACTATTTACAATAGCCAAGATACGGAAACAACCTGAATGTCCATGGGTAGAAGAATGGAGAACGAAGATGTGGTGTACACACACACACACACACACACACACACACACACGGGAATATTACACAGCGATGTAAAAGAATGAGCTTGTGCCATTTGCAATGACATGGATGGAACTGGAGGGTATTATGCTCAAGTCAATGTCAAGACTACTGGTGGTTATTTGCTTCATCGATTTTGTGTTGGTTTTACTAAAAAAAATGCAATAATCCGATTCAGAAGACTTTGTATTCTCAGCACCAACAGGTCTGCCAAATTTGGAAAAAGATGATGGAAATCATGACCCGAGAGGTGTAGACCAATGATTTGAAAGAAGCGATCAGTAAATGGATTCCAGACAGCATTGGAAAACACATAGAAAAGGCTTGTTGGTCTATTGATCCACTCCCTAATGGCTTTGTTAGAAAAGCAAAATGCTGAAGAAGCCCAGGTTTGAACTGGGAAAGCTCATGGAGCTTCATGGTGAAGGGAGCAGGTCTGGAAAAGCTACTGGGAGCAGGTCTGGAAAATCTACTGGGGATGAGACCAGTGCTAAAGTTGAACGAGCCGATGGATATGAGCCACCTATCCAAGAATCTACTTAAAATTCAGACATGTAATGGTGACAAATCAAAAATCTTATTTGCGATGTTTAAAAAAAAAAATAGGAACAGGATCATCCTTCCTGTCTCTCCAAGGAGGCTGGAGATGGAGGGGAATCCGGTAACCCTTGAGAACAACCATCTCACCCACAAGCATACATCAGGAGGTAGGGGCCTGACCTCGTGCAGCTGGTCAGAGAACGCCAAGGAAGGCAATATGGCTGCCTCATGGGGCGCACGCAGGGCGGGGGCGGGAGAAACACGCCCGCAGAGCACACAAGGAGAGGACGGGCAGCATGCATTGGACACATCATCCGGCTGGCGATGGGAGTTAATGACGTAGACGGATAAAACTGACCAGACGTGCAGTCACTGTGGCTCAAGGACAGTCAGGCGTTCCATGATGGAAGCAGAGGTGGATGGCTGGACGAGTCCCCCCTCTGTTCTCATCCCTTGCTTTCCTGGGGGAAACCCAACCTCACCATGACATTTACTGCATACTCTTGGCTTCCGTTTGATTTTACTTATTTTGGGACTCGTGCATCTGCGTTCATAAGGGCTGTGCTGGTCAAGGTCATCAGACACGTTGCCAACCCAGTGCCACATGTCCGTCTTCATCTGGCTTCGTCCGTTGGCATTGCCTGACTCCCCTGACGAAGACCTCCTCCTGGACACTCTCACCGCGTCTCCTGGCTCTGCTCATCCTTCTCCTGATTCCTTAATGTCGGAGCGCCCAAGGTCCCACGTGGATCTCCCACGTCCCATCTACATGCACTCCCCGGATGACCTCAGGAGGACACAGAACCTGAAGGACAAGTAAAGTGTCACCGGTGTGGACCACGCTCGCCGAGGTTGTGCTAAATGGCATGCTCAAATTGTTGACACCTGTGGGGTGTAAGACATTTACCATCTGGTGCTTTCCAGGACCGTTTGCTCACCCCTAGGCTGGGGCATTTCTCGCTGTGCACGGTTTCCAAGCCCCAAACTGAAAGGCGAGGTAACATACACTTTATTTTAGCGCTATTTTAAACCAGGGCTACCGGTGATCAGTTTCTTACTTTGAGAAGAGAGAAAAAGAATAAAAAACAGCAACACAAGACATTCCTTCCTCTGCCAACCATTGGGAAACCCAAACTCATTTCCAGAAAAATAGAATCCCACATCCCGAGAGCATTCAGCATCAGACGGTTCCAGAAAGCAAGAAGAAACGAGTCCCTGTTTCGCAAGGACACTAAGACTCAGCATGGTGGTGGGATCTCCCCACAACAGTCAGGAGAAGAAAGGGTCCGACTCCAAGCCCAGGGCTGTGCGTCTCGGGCCTCGGCGCCCTCCCCACCACACTGATGGAACATTCGGGGCAGGAAGACCGGACGCCTGAAGGCAGACGTCCTGGTTTGCCCCCACTATCTCAGGCACCGGAGCTGGCCCCTGGCGGGCAGGACCCCGCGCACACACAGTCCCGCCTCGGCTTCAGGCGGATAAACCAAGGCCGACGGAGGGTAAGGAAGCTCTCGGACGGTCCCCGTTTACACGCCTCTTTCCTGGTCTCACTGTTTCCAATATGGGCAATCCGTGTTGCTCTCACGGACTTGGTTCCACGCTCCGGTGCTCCGTGGCCATGGGAGGGGGCGTCCCTCGGGAAGCCGTTCGCTACAGCACGTCTGCCTGTGTCTTCAGTGTGCCCCACACTGCGTGCACCCCGGGTGAGCAGAGCCCAGGGGGGACAGAGGGCGGTTCACATGCGAGCGGCGAGAGACCAAACCGCCCACCCCGGCTCTGTTTTCCTGCTTGACCAGAGACCCCCCTGCCCACCGCAGCCGCGGGGACCACAGGGACACAGTGTCTGGCCGGGACCCTTCTGCTTCCGTCTGCTGGCCGATCTCCTAGGAGACAGTCCACATCAAGGCCACAGACAAGCCGGTAAAATTTTAAGCCATTAGTTACCGTGAAAAGCTCCATACAGGTTCCAAGAGTGAGGAATGATGGTAGTCGTGCAGGGCTGAGTCAGTGTCGTTTTACATGATTTCCTTCTTCCGAATTCCTTCTGTACGCAAAGTGCGCGGAGAGCCCGGGACCTCAGAGCAGGGCTGTCTGCAGGTCGAGGGGTCGGGGCTCGTGAAGCGGCTACATCCCGGCCAGGCCCCCAAGCCCTGCTGACCGGGAGGGGAGGGGCGGGCCGGGCAGCAGCCCCGGCTCCCCCGGGCGCTGGTGCAACCCAGGTCTGCACCGAGAAGTTAGGGGCGCTGGTGCAATGGGGGTCGGCACCCAGCAGGCGGGCAGTGGGGGTGCTGCCTTCTAGCTCTGAGGCATTTAGCATTCCGTTTTCAAAGGAAGGAAGGATGCTTCTCCCCTCACCCCAAATTTGTATCATAATGAAAAAGCTCCTCTTAGTAAAGAAAAAAAACCTCCACAGATCCCTTGTAAACCATAATTAACACTGTTTCGGGAGGCCACGATGTCATCTTTGCTTTCTGCAAAAAGTCAACCGGACATTTTGAGGGGCACCGGACACGAGAGAATAGCGCTCCGCGGGCCCCCGCTCAAGCATGTTCTCCCTGAAGACGGATCTGTTCACCTTTGCCCGAAGTCCCGGCCACGTCGGAAGGCAAAGTGACCTGGGCCATCACGGGCACCAGCGGCTGATTCGAACCAAGAGGCCAGGCGGGGCGAGGCCACGTCTGGAACAGAACCCCGCGCCTCCTGTGACAAGTCACCCTTCATCTCCGCCTCCGTCCACCGCCGCCGTGCATTTGCTCCCTCGATCCGCACGCGCGTGCCCCACGTCCCCGATGACCCAGGGCCGAGCGGGGGCTCCTGGTGGTCCGGGAGCGGGGGTCCAGGAGGGACGAGCCCGGCCAGCCAGGCCCGCTGGGGAGCTGGGGCGCCCCAGGGGCAGCCCCAAGCAGCAGACGGCGTCATCAAACCCGTTGGGGGTCTTCGCTGACCCGGGTCTGGCCGGTCACTTTACTCCAGAGCTACTTCTCAGCATCCTGGACGTGGGCGCTCCCAGACCAAGGACTGGGACTCCTCAGGCAGGCACAGGTGTCCCCGAGTGACCGCAGGAAGGCCAGGACCCCGTCATCACCCCCCAGACTCTCCTCTATGTCCCCCTGTGACCCCGCGGACACCCCTCCGCAGTCCTGCAGTCCTTCACGAGGAAATGTTCCACCTCTGGCCTCGGTGTCCTTCCTCGCGGGCGTGCTCGCGTTCAGGGGCTCTGATGTCGGCCGCTCTGGCGGGTTTTTTGGGAGATGCGCGGCTGGCATCCATCTCCTCTCCTTCCGCAGCCATGCCCAGACTGCTCCCCCCTTCCATGCGCTCCAGGGTCGCCCTCATCTCCCCAGTCTCTCTGTAATACCCCCAGGAGAGACCCCTTCCACACCTGCCTTCCCTGCCTTTATGTCCTCTTCTCAAAGAGCTCGTCCTCGCCACCCCAGCGCTCCCCAGCCCCACTGTCACCAACGACGGCGGCTCCTCCATTCAGTTTCAAACACCGCACCTGCCGTCCCCTGCTGTCCCTCACGCTCATGCCCTCTGGTACCACGGCTCCAAAAAGATGTCAGCCCCCAGTATGAATTCTCCCCCATCGACTCGAGTCCCAGTCCCCTCCGTCCCACCCCAGCTTAGATCTCAGGTTTGTCATTACAGTCAATTCCCTTGCATGCCTGCTTCTCTCACATGAACCTGGAAACACCCCAAATCTGGTTAAAAGTGCAGCTTTATTAAATCCATGCCTCCCCACGGTCCCAACGGGAGAAAATTCCACAGCCGTGCCGGTGAAGCCAATGGATATTCTACTGATGGCCAGAGACCCAGTCCAGAGACCTCCGCTGTGCTGGGGGGATTCTCACGCCCTCTCCGCTCCCTGCACACCCACACCAACCCCCTCACTCTCACTCTCGGCTGGTGATCACGCTCCCCAGTGCAGGCAGACGCAATGCTAACGGGACCCTGACTTGTCCTCCTCCCTGCATTGAGCCGACCGACCTAAACCTGGAGAACTGGGCCAGATGCAGAATTCTTGATAAACAGTTAGGGTTCACAGGGCCCCTGAGTGGCTTAGTTGGCTAAGTGCCCAACAGTTGATCTCAGCTCAGGTCTGGATGTCAGGGTCGTGAGCTCAAGCCCCTCATTGGGCTCCACACGGGGTGTGAAGCCTACTTAAAAAAAAAAAAAAAATAGTATCAGTAACAGTTAAAGTTGACCCTCAAACAACACATATTTGAGCTGCAAGGGTCCACTTGTATGCGGATTTTTTTCCAATAAATACAGTACACTACTATAAATGGAATTCCTCTTCGTTATGATTTTCTCGATATTTTCTTTTCTCTAGCTTACTTTACTGCAAAAACACAGCATATGATAGATGTAACAAAAAATATGTGTGGACAGTTTATGTTATTGGTGAGGCTTCCTCTCAACAATCGACTGTTAGGAGTTCAGTTCTGGGGGAGTCAAAAGATGTATGTGCACTGTTTGCTGCCCGGAGGGGGACAAACATTTTTCAAGGGTCAACCGTATTTCTTTCGGCCCTTTCAATCTGTCGCCACCCTTCCTTCTGGTCTCCATGCCTGCTGAGAACTGGGCTGTTGAGAATCCCTTATACATGAACATGACAAATGGCCCTCACTTGCTGCTTTCAAGATTCTTTCTTTGCCTTTATCTTTTGAAAAATCTGACTAGTGTGTCGTGGTGTGGATCTCTTTGTGTTTGTTTGCCTGAAGTTCACTGAGGTTCTTGGATGCCTAGATTTATGTATTTCATCCTTTGGGGGAGTTTGGGCAATTATGGCTTTAAATTTTTTTTCTCCCCCCCCCCTTCTCCCTGCTCTTCTCCTGGGACTCCCATTATGCCTATGTTGCTACACTTATTGGTGTCCCACGTGTCTTGTAGGATCTGTTCATTCTCCTTCATTCTTTTTCTTTTCTGTTCTGTAGATTGGATCATCTAAATTGCGCTATTTTCAAATTTATTGATTTTTTTCCTTCTTCCTCCTTAAATCTATGTCGAACCCCTCTAGTGAGTTGTTCATTTTCAATATTGTCTTTTCAGCTCTGGAATTTCTGTTTGGTTTATTTTCATATTTCCTTTCTGTATGTTGATAGTCTCTATTTATTTAGACATCATTTTCCTAGTTTCCTTTAGCTCTTTGTCTACGATTTTCCTTCAGCCCTTTGAGCAGATTTAAGATGATCAATTTAATGTATTTTAATAATACATCCAATGTCTGGGCTGCCTCGGGGACAATTCCTATTTATTTTTTCCTGTGAGTGGGCTATGCTTTCTTTGTATATGTTGTAATTTTTTGTTGATAACTGGACATTTCGAATATTATAATCGGTAACTCTGGAAATCAAAATCTCCCCCTCCCCAGGGTCTGTTGCTGCTGCTTTTTGTGGACTCTTGCTGTTCAGTGTCTTGTAAACCAGATCTGTAAGACTATTCCTTGTCACGTGTGCTCACCGAAGTTCCCATTCTGCTAGCTCCGTGGTCACCTGGTGATTGAGCAGGGAGGTCATTAACTGCCAGAAGACAACATAAGCAGCAAGGCCATGACAGTAGCAGCAAGACGAGGCACTCGGACTCGGCACACTGAGAAGGGACGGACGAAGGGGTCTGCAGATGGGGTGGAACAGGGGTCATGAAAACTCTGGAGCTGGAGGCATGGATTTGCCGTGACTCTCCTGATTCCCACAGGAGCCCCCCAACCGGTCTCCCTGCTCCCAGCTCAAACGCGTGTCACCTTTTCTCAACAGAGCAGCCAACGTGAGCCTTTCAAACACCAAACCAGGCTATGTTACTCCTCTGCCCCAGTGCCCTAGCCCAAGTCCTTACCATGGCCTGCAGAGCCCTGCTTAATCTGGCTCCTTAAGACCTCCCTGTCCAGCCCTCCTACCCCAGTCTGTCTGTTCCACGCTGGCCTCATTGCTGTTCCCCCCACTCACCATCAAGCTTCTGCCTCAGGACCTTTGCACTTGTGTTCCCTGATATGTTTGGCTCCTTCTCCACTTCTTTAGGTCTCTAGGCAAATGCCGCTTTATTAGAGGTGCCTTCCCCAGCTGCCTCGTGTAAACAGCAGATTCAGTCACTCCTGCTGCTCCCCTTGTCCTGCACGTTCTCCACGGCTCCTATCTTCACAAGATGCGTCAGATGGTTGTTTCTTTGATTAGTATCCCTCTGCGTTCCCTTGCCCCACAGGATGCTGGCTCTGTGAGCACGAGACAGTGGTTTTTCTCACATCTGTATCTCCAGCACTTTGAACAGTACCTGCAGACAGGACAGCGGAGTTCATCGGTCCTGAGGTCACAAACTGAGACATAGAGTCTCATGAGAGACAGTCATGCTGCTCAGAGTTTCCACGCTTGAGAAGGGACGAGAAACCAGCACACCAGGGATGGCACTCAGGGGGTGGGTCCCATGCTGCAGACGAGCATGGGGAGGAACGTCAAGAGGACATTCTCAGGATTCACTAAACCTAGAAGACACTAGTCGTGAGGAGGGCCAGGCAGTTCCCAGCCTCGCTAGAACGATTCTGCCCTCGTCCTTTCTTGTGCCACATAAGACCTCATTTGAAAAAAAAAAAAAAATTCTTGAACCTTAAAATTGTGTTTGAAAAATAACTAGTCTAACACAAAATTTAACTCAAAATGGATTAAAGAATTGAACATAAGACCCGAAACCATAAAACTCCTGGAAGAACACACAGTCAGCGAGCTCCTGGACTTTGGTCGGGGAGGTGATTTTTTTTTTTTTTAGTGTGAACCAAAAGCAAAACAAATAAGTGGGACAACGTTAAACTAAAAAAGCTTCTTCAGGAAAAAAGAAAACCATCGACAAAATGACATCTGTCCACTGAACAGGAGAAAATGTTTTCAGATCATATATCTGAAAAGGAGTTAATATCCAAAATATATTATAAACTCCTACGACTCAATAGCAAAAACAAAATAAATCCAATAAAAAAATAAGCAGAGGATCCGAATAGACATTTCTCCAAAGAAGATGTCCAGATGGCCGACGGCCACATGAAAATGTGCTCAACATCACTCATCGTTAGGGATCGGCAAATCAAAACCACAGCGAGATAAAATATCGCCTCACACCTGTTGGGAGGGCTTTTCTCAAAAACACGAGAAATAACAGGTGTTGGTGAGGATGGGGAGAAAAAGGAACCCTCAAGTATTGTTGGTGGGAAGGCACACTGGTACAGCCTCTCTGGACAACAGTACGGAACTACCTTATGATCCAATAATTCCACTTCTGGGTTATTTACCCAGGGAAAGCAAAAACACTACCTCGGAAAGATATCTGCTCCCTCATATTCACGGCAGCATTATTTATAATAGCCAAGACCCCGAGGCCGCTTAGGCGTCCAATGATGGATGGATGGATAAAGAAATTGTGGCGCACACACACACACACACATTATTCATAAAAAAGACAAGTACCATATGATGTCTCTTATATATGGAATCAAAAAACAAAACAAAAAACCACCAAGCCTGGAGACACAGAGAACAGATTGGTGGTAGCCAGAGTCGGAGGTGGGGGAGATGAGAAAACTGTTTTTTGTTGTTTTCTTAGCTTAAGTAAATTGAATAATAAATGGGGGGGGAGAAAATGGCGGGTCTACCCTACAGGCTGAGTTAGGACCTAATTCCTACACTGTAGTCCCTCTTGGTGGAGCCCGGCCACTAGCATCCCTGAAGGTCCGGATGTGACACTAAGGGGTGGGAGGCTTCTGTGGGGTGCCCTCCCGTTCCAACAGCGTGGGGTCGGAGTCCATTAACGCTCGGCCTAAAAGACCCAGAGCGCCCTCATGACATAAAACAGTTAAAACCGAGAATTCATCAAGTATTTTATTTCTCCCAGGAGACTCGCTGACATCTCTTTGCTTTTGTGATTGTTCCTTGGAATTAAGTTTAATGAGCAGATGTGATTCATGTCGTGTGGTTACAATAATGGAACTCTGAAATCACATTTCATGTTGGCTTCCTTGCATTTGAGATATTTGCACCAGGTTTAGAAAGACTCTCTTCTCGTTTTGTTTACAACAGATGCTAGAGAAATACAGCCAAGAAGGAGAAAAGCAGTCCTCACTTATCTGCATAACCTCTTGTCGGCTTCTCAAGTCCACGTGAAAAACAGCGCGGGCGGCCGAGCGACCGCCCAGAAACACCCCGAGGCCAGCCCCCCTCAAAGACGCACATCCTCCGGTCATATTCTTAAAACCGTTTATATTTAAAAGCGTGGTTCACTCTGCAAAAGCTGTTTTTTGACTCATTACTACAGGCCGATAATGCCTGAAGAGACTTTACAGTCTTTAAAAAATGGGAATAATCGGTATTTAAAGGTACCCTCACTAGGGAATGGAGAGTGTCTGCTAGTGGATGCCGGGTCTCCCTTTGGGGTAATGACAAGGTTCTAGAATGAGGTTATGGGGACTGCTGCACAACTCTGAGTACAGAAAAAGCCATGCAACAGGTGCGCTACGCAGTGTTGGTGTATGAACCTCAGTAAGAGCCGGGTGGGTCAGCGCGGCTCACGGTTCTCCCCGGGGCGGACGCACGGGAGCCCCACATAGAGCTCAGACTCGCGCGTGCCCCCCGTTCCTCTCCCCGCGAGTGACTAACCGTGTCCAAGCCCCGCGCTCGGCCGCAGGCGCTGGGGAGACAGTGCCGGCCCTCCCTCTGGTCTGCTCTGTTCTACCTTGCCCCCCAAAGTCCACTCCCAGCACAGCCCCCGAGAGACTCACCCAGACGCCCAGGCAGGTGGCCTCGCTCCCCACGCTGGGAGCCCCCCACTTCAAATGCAAACCCCATGCCCTTGGCACGTGTGGAGCCCACGGTGGGTGCGCATTTCCCTCCCCGCCCGCTTCCTGCCACACACGCAGCGATAGGGGCCGACGGGCCTCGTGGACCCCCAGACCGGGTGGGTTTGCGGACAAGAGCGCGTCGCCATCAGCTGCGCCGTCGTCTCCCGGGGCGCAGGCGGGAAGCGAGCTGGAGGGGGGCCGGAGCGTCCGAGAGACGTACTGGAGCCCTGTGCAGGTGCGCCCGCCCGGCTCAGCTCTAGGGGGCTGGCGGGGTGTGCAGGGGGCGGGCTGCGCCTCAGGTTTGCACTGAGCACACGAGTGTAGCCGCTTTGCCTTCAACTTGATCCTTTGAGTCTGGGGGGGTCACTGGGAAGGCTCTGCGGTTTAAACACTTCCTGACCACGGGGAGGGCTCCCGTGGGGCCCCCCAAAGCCCTCCGCCGCCCCCCACCCCCTGCCCCCGGCTCTGCAGCCCCACCCCGTCCCCATGTCCGTGGGGCTGCGGGGAGGTCACCGCAGAGGGGGCTGGAGTCCCCGCCACGCCCGGGTCCATCACCCCGCAACTGCACGGCAGAGGGCGAAGGTACACACTTCGGGTCCCACCCACACCCTGCGGCCTCTCCACCCTCCGCGCCGCGGTCACCCCGCTGTCTCCCGGAACCTGGAAACCTGAGGCCTGTGCTCAGCGGGTCCGCTGGGGCAGAACCTGGACAGTCCCGAGGTGCGCGCAGCTCCGCAATAATCCCCCCCATGCTCCCCGCCGCCCAGGCTCCCGGCCCCGCACTGGCCTCTCGGCCTCTCGGCAGCACCACCTGCCCTCCTGTGCCCTCCTGTGCCCACGCGACCCTTTTCCTACCAGAAAGCACAATAGGGTCTTGACTCTGAGGGCAGGGAGGAGAGGGAATGGCAGGAAGCGGAGGGTCTTGAGCACAAGGCAGGGTCAGACATGGCTGCTTCAGCAAGGGGGGGAACAGGAGGTTTCACCACGGACAGTTTGCTACCTGCAAGCAGGGGGAGGAAGCACAGACAGAGATCCTTGTGTGGGCTGCCATGAGACTTGAGCCCACAGGACAGCCATGGCAGGGAGGGGACATGAAGGTCTGTCCCCCACAGCTGTAGCTGGGGGAGGGGAGGAAGGGGCAGGCGGAAGGTCTCATCCCTCCTCAGAACCCAGGAGGCCATGAGAAACCCTTATAAGAGCCTCCTCCACCCAGGGAAGTGACTTAGAGCTGGTAGTTCCCTACAGGCCTCCAAGATGGATCCCGGGGTCTGGGAGGACCACAAGACATTCTGCAAACCCCACATTCAGCCCCAGCTCCAGCCCTGCCCTGTGGGCCATGTGGACATGTGAGAGGTCAGCAGGGCCCCAGGGAGGAGCCAGCCCCCTGCCAGGGTAGAAGGCACAGACAGGGCCCACGGTGAGAGTCTTGCTCAGGACGTGGGGTTTCCTTCTAAGGACATCAGGAGCCTCTGAGAATTTGAAGCCAAATAATGACGTAATCAAGCTGGCACAAGGTTTCCCTGCTATGTTTCCTGAAAGCAGAAAGCCCTTTCAAGACAGCCAATATTCAAATCATCACTCAGTGGAGAGGGCGGATTTTATTAAATAATATTAAATAACAACATATTTTACCCTTGGCTCTATGTAACGTCCTGGCTAAACTCTATCAATCAAGAAGCTAAGAAAATATTTTTTAAGATTTTTCTTACGAGGTTGTGATTTTTCTCTGGACAGCCTGCATTGTTCAGAGTGGGATGGATTATTTTATGAGACCAGCTTTTCAGCAAGTATTCTGATCAAGAGGGGGTTTCTTGCAGCAGAAACGCTGGGAACTGCGACTGTAGATTTCAGAAAAGGGGGTTGGAGTTTGTGGCAGGAGAGAGGGCCAGCCCTGGGCAGGGGCGGCGGCTGCCGCAGACCCTGAGGGGTGCCCGCCCTGGACGGGAGGACAGCCAGCAGAGGACGCAGCCTGACGGTTACCAGGTGGGGGTGAGGGCGCCCCTCACTCCGGGTCCCTGCCAGGCACCTGCACCACGTCTGTCCCACGTGGGCTCCCAATCCACCCCCGCTCCTTACTCCCGCGCGCACCCGAGTGCTTTGAACTAACAGGCCTTGGACC
Source organism: Potos flavus (assembly GCA_028534135.1). NCBI lineage: Eukaryota > Metazoa > Chordata > Mammalia > Carnivora > Procyonidae > Potos > Potos flavus. The sequence goes on along the minus strand of CM052887.1, from coordinate 788,619 downwards.
CACGGCCAGCCTTCCTCCTCGAGGGAGGGATGAGGAATCCACACTTCTCCCCAAAGCCTCGGGCGGGTCTTGAGCTGGCAGACCTGCCGGGCTCCCAGGCACCGGGAAATCCACTCACTGTGGACTCACCACCCACAGGAACCGGCAGCCTCGCCAACCTCCAGCCTGGCTCGGGGCCGCGTCCCCTCCGGAGACAGAGCAGGTGCCTCGGGAAACAGCAGGGCTCCTCAGGAACGAGGATTCGAGGGTTCGGGCACAGCCGGGGGCTTCAGGAGGTTCGCTGGAAGGTGGCCAAGGAAAGCGTCGGCTGGTCACACCTGCGCCCATGAGGCTTACCTGGGCCGGCGCCTCCTCTACCCGCAGCGGGCGCGGGATGCCGCTCCTCCGGGGACGGAGGGCAGCGAGGGCCGGCAAACTCCGGCAGACACCCCCGCGGACCCGCAGACCCGGTCACCTGCCCCTGCCTAGAGCGGCAGACCAACTAACCCACGCACCATACACGCACTCCCCGCAGTCTCCGCGCCGTCGCGGCCGCGGCCGGAGTAGGCGGCGCTTCGGGAACCTTCTCCATCGGGGAAGCTCCCCTTCTCCCCGGAGCCAAGTGCGTTGTTCACGGGAGGAGGACAGGCAGACGGCGTCGCCCTGTGTCTCATCCTCGCACACCTCTCGGCGGAGCTGCCGTGCGACAAAACGCGCGCCCCCCCCAGAGACGCCGACGTCCTCCCCACAAAGGCCCAGGGACCCAGGGCAGCTCCGCGAACCCTCGGAAAGGACACGACAAGGAGAGAAAAGCGAACCATGGAACACGATGCGTCCTCATCTCCTTGCAACTTCTCAAAATGTTCCTCTGAGCGCGTCTCCACCGGCGAACAGTAGAGCCACGGAACCATACCCCACTTGGGGGAAGGGGGGAGGTTTCATGTTTCGGGGCTCGGCCCCCGCAGGAAATGCCTCGCAGCCATTGAAAGGACCAGACCTTGCCATCTGCATCGACCTGCATGGAACTAGAGGGTATTATGCTACACGAAGTAAGTCCATCAGAAAAAGAAAATTATCATATGATTTCACTCCTGTGTGGAATTTAAGAAACAAAACACGTGAACATAGCAGGAGGGAAGGAAAAATAAAATAAGATAAAAACAGAGAAGGCGGCAAACGGTAAGATACTCTTAATTCTGGGGAACAAACCGAGGGTCGCTGGAGGGGAGAGGGGCGGGGGGCTGGGGTAACTGGGGGGGCTTGAGGGGGGCACGTGATGTAACGAGCACTGGGGGTCATATGTAAGCGATGAATCACTGACCTCTACCTCTGACGCTAATAATGCACCCTGTGTTAACTAAAAAAAAAGAAAAGAAAAGAAAAAAGAAAGGATGAAGTATGTGTGTGCTCATAGAAAGAGCCAGGGACACACCAGGGACAGGTGGGGACACATGAGGGCAGGTGAGAGCAGGTAGGGACAGGTGGAGACAGGTGGGGACACGTGAGGGCAGGTGAGAGCAGGTGGGGACAGGTGGGGACACGCGAGGGCAGGTGACAGGCAAGGACAGGTGAGGACACGTGAGGGCAGGTGAGAGCAGGTGGGGACAGGTGGGGACTGGTGAGGGCAGGTGACAGACAGGAAAGGACAGGTGGGGATAGGCAAGGACAGGTAGGGACCGGTGAGGGCAGGTGGGAATAGGTGGGGACAGGATGGCTGGGTACTTCTGAAGCAAACCTTCACTCATCCCGAAGGGGATGGCTGCTGCCGCTCATCCCGTTAGTCGGAGTGAAGAATCCCTTTGGCCTTCCTGAACCTGGGGAGTTCGGCATCCTTGTTGCAACAACAGGAGCCCTTGGGCTAAGAACTCCTTTCCCCCAAGAATATGAATTTTTAATGCCCTGAGAATGAAGTTCTGTTCTCATGGAGGAATGCAGACAAGCTCCTCCTGGGGGATGTGATGGAGACAAGCTCCTCCAGGGGATGTGTTGGAGACAAGCTCCTCCAGGGGATGAGATGGAGACAAGCTCCTCCAGGGGATGTGCTGGAGACAAGCCCCTCCAGGGGATGTGATGGAGACAAGCTCCTCCAGGGGATGTGCTGGAGACAAGCTCCTCCAGGGGATGAGATGGGAGACAAGCCCCTCCAGGGGATGTGCTGGAGACAAGCTCCTCCAGGGGGATGTGGGAGGCTGGCCCTCCCTGCCTTTGGCTGCGGCTGCGGGGAGGGCTAGAGATAGAGTACCTGCCGGAGAGATGCCTAAGAGTAGGAGAGGATCTGAAAGGTAAACTCGCGTTTTCGTGAGTCTCTTCTTCCTAAGTGGGGAGAACGGCAGGACCATGTAACAGCCCTGCTGTGAGAAGGACCTGCAGCCGGGGAGGGCCGGACAGCTGTCAATGACTCGCCGTGGCCCCATTCGAAGACCTTCTCCATCTCCCAGATGCGCTTTATTTCTGCAGGTGTAGACTCCAGCTGGGACACGGGACTGCTCCCGGGGACACCCCTGCTCCCACGGAGAGCCCCTCAGCCAGCACAGGTGACCGCACTGGGCTCCAGGTGCCCCCCAGCCTCCGCCGGCCCCCTCTCCAGCACTCTCCCGGGCCACGGGTTCCGACCCTGCGGAGCAGCCCCCACGCTGAGCTTTGGCAGGTGAGATGGAGGAGGGTCGGCATAAACCCAACACAAAGAATTGGGGATTTCTGTCTCATGGCTCAGTCTCTGTTATGGCTGCTCCCGAATGTGCCAGGAAAGCCTATTTTCCAGACCTCTCACCTGCCAGAAAGCTCTCCAGACTCCTGGTTGCTGGAGGTCCTAATGGCGGCAAACAGTGGAGCTTCCCTGTCCCAAAGGACCAGGCACAGAAGGGGGTGGGGGGTGAAACTCTGCTGCCTTTGAAATAAAAGTGCACCCCAAGAAGAAAACTTCTCCGTTCCTAAATGTTCAGATCCCCTTTCCTGAAACTCTCAGCAGCCCGGTTCTGGTGCTTGTGGTCCTGCTGGCTCTCACGCATGGTGCTTCTTTTCCTCTGCATTTTGGAATTTTGGACTTGGGGCAGGTGCTCAGGCAGGTGTGAGGGCGAGCCTGGGATGCCGAGTCGTGGGAGAGCAACCCCCTACAGACACCTGCACTTGGACACCCCTGAGAAGCGCCCCCACCTGCAACGCCGCCCCCGCGGACTTAGCCGCCTGTGCGAGTCTCTCCCTTGGACTTCAGTCTAAGCAAAACCCGTGTATCCTTCAGAAAGTTTCTGTAACAACATGAGCAACTATAGTCGCAACGAGATACGGTAAACCAGCGGATGTGCGAGGGAGAGGGCTCCATTCATTCCACCAGCCAGATAAGCAGCAAAATACTCTAGCGAGGGCAAGCACGGACACACGGCGCCTTCGGGGATCTACCGATCACGGGAGCCCAGCGCCTCCTGCAAATACCTCCGTGGAAATAAAAGCCATCAGATACGGCATTGTACTCCATGCTTTTTACGATGTTTTTGAAGGGTAGGTGAGCATTTTAATTTCTTTGAGTTGAACGTCGGCGACTCCATAGAATTTGATATTTCCCAAGACCCGAGTGTCCACGTCTGCTGGGGGACCGCAGAGCGGTGCTCGTTTGCAGGAGGAGAAAAGCCTTGTTTCCCTGTGGCTGCTCAGTGGTTACTCCTGAGTGGCATCTATACGGCCCTTTGGAGCCGGCCTTCTCTTCCACCGGGCAGCCAGCAATGAAGACGGACAAACCGCGTTCATCCAGCCAGTTTTAGACCCACAAGCCACAGGCAATCAAGCGGGGCAGGGGACCCTCCTGCACGGCTCGCTTGGGAGATTCCTCTTGCTTCCGGACCCGGGAAGCTGAAAGCCCCCACGGTGGGTTTGCTGGTGGGTTTCGACCCACCACTGAGAGCGCTTCTCCGGGACAGCGGCTGCAGAAAATAGAGTTAAAACTATTTACTGGGGGGGGGGGGGGGGGGCGGTTAGCAGGCGTTGGTTTGTGAGCAGAACCCCCAGGTTTTTTTTTTTTAATTTTTTTTAAAGATTGTGCTTACTTATTTGTCAGAGAGACAGAGAGAGCAAGAGGACACAAGCAGGGAGAACAGCAGGCAGAGGCAGAAGCAGGCTCCCTGTGTGGGACTCAATCCCAGGACCCCGGGATCCTGACCTGAGCCGCAGGCAGACGCTTCACCGACCGAGCCACCCAGGCGCCCCAGAACCCCCAGTTTTCTAGAGCCCTGTTGCAGACCCCAGTGCGCCATCCCCAACCGCCCCCTGCGGGCAGAGGGAACATGCCCGGTCCTGCTGGGCCGGGGGCCAAGAGAAGGCTCCCCTCCACCAGACAAAACGAGGTGTCTGAACCAGCTGATTAATCTGATTAATCTGTTAACATGGTGTGACACTGTGATCTATAATAAGGAACATATATTGGGTCACGAAGCCCCTAAAACCCTTGGAATTCCCTAAGTGAAGGAGCAGAAAGGGGCCTCTTGTGATGCTAACAAGGTGATGTTTTAAAGCGCCTTAGGGCGGCGTCTGGTCGCCAGGGAAACCAGTCAGGTGATTAGAGATTGGCATTTTTTCAGCCCCGCCCCCCACCTCTGGGGAGAGAGGGGGGCTGCAGTTTGAATCAATCACCGTGGCCAATGATTCGTCAATCACGTCCTTGTAAAGAAACCGCCGTAAAAACCCAAAGTACGGGGGTCTGGAGAGCTCCCGGGTTGGTGGGCAGGTGGAGATGGGGGGACCGCGGGCCTGGGGGGCATAGGAGCCCCGCGCCCCCTCCCCAGACCCCGTCCCCCGGGCAGCTCTTCTGTTGTTCCTGAGTTAACCCTTTTATAACAAACGGATGATCTAGGGACTAAACCGTCTCCCTGGGTTCTGTGGGCCGCTCCGGCGACGTCATCAAGCCCAGGGAGGGGCCGTGGGACCGTCTGGCCTGTGGCTGGTCACTCAGAACCCAGGTGACAGCCTGGCCGTGGGGCTGGCATGGGGGAGGGCGGTGCTGGGGGACCGACCCCCCACCTGGGGGTCTGACCGTGTCTCCTAGCAGACGGTGTCGGGGTCCAGGTGGGTTGTAGGAGCCCAGCCGGCTCTGGAGGGCTGCGTGGGGGGAAGAAACCCCCACCATAGGAACTGGTCCTCGGCAGTGGAGTTGGGGTCAAAATGCTACGAAATGCTTGACATTCACTGGCATGAACATATTAATTAACATATTGATAACTTTGACACACGTCGACAATACAAGTTGCTAATTACAGAATAACTTTCTGTTAGAGTTAGCGGGAGGAGTATTGCCGGGTCACCATAACGTCTTTTGTGAGCCGGTGACAAAAGGAAACACGGGTCGAAGCCCCGAGCTCTGGGCACCTGAGCCTCCCGCAGTCGGGACCGGGGGAGGGGGGGGGGGGGGACGGGGGGGGGGTCCGTTCTGAGCACTGGCGGCCGTAACCAAGTGCGCCCTACAGCCCACACAGGCCCGGGTCCTGGACGGCGCCTCGGGGCTCGCAGGAAAACCCCCCAGGGCGCACGTCTAAAGGCCGGTGCGGGCGGGGATGCCGGGAGAAGGCTCTCCGGGAGGGAGCGAAAGCAAACGTGTGGATAGCGTGACCCCACTTTAGGGAAGCTGTGTGTCCACAGCCGGTCCGAACGGAGAAGAGCCATCCCTGAGGCCCCCAAAAGGCTGTGGGAGGTCGGCCAGCCCAGAGATGGGGTCCCCCTCGCGACGGATGGCCCACTCAGGGGCCAGAACCCAGGGCCAACACAAGTAGGCCAGGCCCAAAGTTCTGTAAGACACGCTCGCAGAGCCACTGGGACGGAGCAAAGGCGGGGGGCTTGGAGGCCCCGGCCCGCATGGCCCCGGAAGGGAGACAGGCCGGGCACCGGCCCCTCCCGGCCCCGCAAGGTGCCCTGTCCCGAGAGACTCTGCCTTCGCCTCCCCTACCTGGGCTAGCCCAGCCCCAAGCTGGGACCTGGGCCCCCCACCCCGTCTCACCCAGGGTGACCAGTGCCGTCTGCTGCCGGGTCTCTCGGCAAAGGGACTCTGTCCGGTAATTGTTACACCCCCTCCGTGAAGCACTCCCGTCTGGGGGCTAGTTTTCCTTTGAACCCCCCGTGGTGGGCTGGGGTATTGTGGTGAGGGCCCCCAACTTGCAATCGTGTCCGGGTTGGGAGACGGCAGCAGAACAGCCAGAGCCCTGGACTCAATGGGGAACTTCCATGCGGGGACCCCCCCCCCGGGTCTGGAGCCCCCTCCCCGGACAGGCCACAGGCAGAGGCTGCGGGGGAGTGGGGGGGGTCTCCCGCCGTCACCAGCTTTAAAGAACTTTGGCCTTCAGAGCTGTGGGATTTGGACTTGCTGTGTCAGGCTACCCAGAATTCCAAACGCATGCAAGGCTGGAATTAGGCAAGGTTCGGGGTTCCTTCAGAGACCTGGCTGAGCAGCACCCTAAACCACGCGGGAAGAGCCTCCGCTGGGCCGGGGGTCTGCTCATTCCCCCCGAGCTTGTCAGAGAAGCCGGTTGCTCCTCCTCTGAGTTTATTGTATATACTTCGGTGTTCCTTTGCATGCTAGAAACTGCCGCATCCATGAAGCCAACGGTGCCCTCGTTTCCGAGACTCTCCTCTAACCCTGAGACCCCCGCAGCAAGCGGGCAAGGGGGCGCGTAATCCCGAGTGTTGACACGGGTTTTATTTTTCTTAATTCCCTCCAACTCAAATTAATGACCATTATTTCCTGTATCTCGACAAAATACAACCGAATTTTGGCCATTAAAATTGCTTTTGACCAGAATTGATGCTTGCACTTCTGCCAATCTTGATAATTACGGTTCCGTTATGGCTTCGGCTGATACTTGCTAAAATAAAAACAAGCCATGTCATCAGAAAATGTGGATTTGTGTGTTCATGGGGCATGCGTGCGCGCGCACACTCCCAATGGCGCACACTCCAAGGCTCGTGTGGATGTATGCACACGCGTGTGCACACGCTCACACCCACACACACGGTCCTCGGGGAAAGTATCTCAGATCAGAAATCTTCCCCACTAGCCTCGCCGACAGAATCTTGTCCAACGACAAACATCCTGCCTACTCTGGAAAAGTAGCCCACACGACAGGGAAGGACTTCATTCAGAACCCCTGCCCAGGTACCCTCCCATCCCTCGACACCCCAGGTTCCCGTCCGGCATGGACCCACACACAGGAGACACTCTCCCCAGGCCCCGGGCCGCCGGACCCTCCCAACCACACACGGGTGCGTCCGCGGTGGGCACGTCACTGGGGGAGGAGCCCCCCTCGGCATTGGGCATGTGCGCTCGGCTAAAAATGCCCCCCACATCAACACAAATTCTCGAAATAACAATCGAGGGGAATAAATGGGGGACCTACCCCCTGGGCTGGGCCCCTGTAACTTGGCTCTCGCCCTGTGCTAGCGAGCCCCAGGCAGCCACGGAGTTCCGGCGAGGCCTCGGTGGTCTGGGACGGCTGCAGCTCAGCCCCCCGCCCCCAGGCTGCAGGCAGTGAGGGGCCCTTCTTTTGCTGCGCCTGGGCACCCCCAGAGAGCCGGTTCTCCCACTTGGGGTCACTGCTGCCCACCCGGGGTCATTCTGCACCCCCCCGCCCCGTGCAATTAGGAAACATCTGCTTTAAAGAGAAAAGAGGGGCAGCCTCGAAGAGCACCCCCTGAGCCTTCGTGGCTGAGCCCCAGGGGCAAACCCGTCCCACCCACGCCCAACACCTTCCCCGGCTTCACCCTGTAAATACTTGGCTTCCTTTTTTATCCTATGTCCTCAAACTCCGAAAGTAAGTGCAACTCCCCCAGTTTGGTGAACAGTGACCTCTGCGCTGGCGAGGGCTGTCTGCAGTCACACTGGGAAACAGCATAAAGGAGGGCGGGAGCATGGAGAGATGGAGATCAGCGTGCGCTCCCGGCTAGGTAACCCCGGAGTGCGTCCCTCGTATTGTGTTGCAACCACCCAATCTAACGCCCTTTTCAGAGGGGCTCCCTGGGTCTGATTCCTCATCTGTAGAACTCACAAAATGCTGCAGGGATTAAATATTATAAACCAGCTGAGGTGTCTAGCACAGAGGTTCCCCGTATCTGTCCCCCACGATTCGGCCGCCAGATGATACAGCAGCGAGCCCTCCTGATCCCAACCCCAGATCAAGGCTCAGCCTTCCCCCGTTGCCCCTGATTTTTGTATTCCTGCGTGATCTGGACGGGAAAGGCACCGAGGGCTTCTACAAAAAGAAGAGCTGTGTCTTCAGGACGTAACTCCGTGTGGCCCAAACCACACAGGGTTGTCGGGAAGACCAGACATGGGGCACCTGGGTGGCACAGTCGGTTGAGCGTCCGACTCTTGATTTCAGCTCAGGTCATGATCTCAGGGTTGTGGGATCAAGCCCCTCGTGGGGCTCTGTGCTGGGCATGGAGTCTGCTTCTGGAATCTCTCTCTCCCTCTCCCTCCGCTCCTCCTGCCCCGGCTCGCGCTCACACTCAATCTCACTCTCTCAAAAAAAAAAGGAAAGGCAGAGACGTGTCAGCGAAAGCCAGCCGGGATGCGACGGCAAGTCTGAAATTTATCTTCTGCGTAAAAATCTGAATGAGTATGAATGTGTCTGCAGTAACTACTGATGTCTCCAACAACTAGATTTCCAGGTGGATCTTGGAAAATCTGTGCAAAGCATTAAAAGGACCGAGAGAAAAATTAAAAGGGAAAAATACCTGCCACCTCCATCACAAATGAGTCGTGGCCTTAAAACATGAAGTTTCTTCCTATAGAGAAGAGAGAAAAAAAATGAACAAGAAATCCACAAGAAAATGAGCTATGTATTTTCTTTTCCTTATGATTTTCTTGATAATGTTTTCTTTTCTCTGACTTACTTATTGCAAGAATACAGCATATAATACATATAACGTACAAAACATGTTCATCAACTGTTTTTTGTTATCTGTAAGGCATTTATTCAACAATAGGCTAGTAGTAGTTAAGTTGTGGGGGGACAAGAGTTACACGTGGAGAGTATATAACAATGTGGAAACCCTTATGTTGTTCAAGAGTCAAGTGCACACTGAGTTATGACTTCTCCCCTATCAAATTGGCAAAAATGCAAAAGACTGATCACCTACAGCAAGGTAAGACAAAGGGACATGCTTTCTCACGTACACCTAGGGGAGATGCGACATGGCTCGGCTCCTGCGGAGGGTAAGGGAGATGAATCACACGTGCACTTACCCTCTGATCCAGCAGTGACACGTCTAGGAATATTTCAGCGAGTACGTTAGAAGACAAAAAATGCACAGGGCTACACGTGGTGGCCCTATTTTACAACCATACAAAAAGGAAAGGGCCAGAAAAGGAGAGAATAGAAGCCGCCCACATGTGCATCCCTCGGGAGGAGCTGGGCGAGTTTTCATGCTGCACGGGATGGAGAGCCAGGCGCCTGTGCTGAGGGGTGGGGCGTCCGACTCAAGGTGGGATGTAGACAATGGCAAAAGACCATCACTCTCACCCAAGCAATGAGAAAAGAAAATGCACTTCTAAACAAAACAGTATTGTATTGAAACCCACCAGAAATATGTAGAAATACGCAGATGCAAAAAAAAAAGTCTAAATTTACTAAATTCTAGAAGATTCTAAACCTTGGAATTAGCAGGATTTTATTTTTTATTTTTTAAAATATTTTATTTATTTATTTGAGAGAGAGAGCACAAGCAGGGGGAGCAGCAGAGGGACAGGGAGAGGGAGAAGCAGGCTTCCCACCAAGCAGGGAGCCCGATGCGGGGCTCGATCCCAGGACCCCGGGATCACGACATGAGCCAAAAGCAGATGCTTAACGACTGAGCCACCCAGGCGCCCCAGAATTAGCAGGATTGTAAAACAACTGTTATAAATATACTAAAGTAATTAAAGAAAAATATGAGAATGGATTAAAAGATGGACAATTTCAGCAAAGAAATGAAAACCGCAGAAAAGATCCAAATGGAAATTCTAGAATGAAAAAAATACAATAATAACCAAAACTAAGGAAATATTCAGTTGGTTTAACAGAGGCTGAACAAAACAAAACAATCTGTGAACTGAAAAATAAATTAACGGAAAGGATTCACTGCAGCACAAAGGAAACCGAGATAGGTCGTGTCAAACACGGACGATGTCCAGCAGTGTGGCCTAACACAGTTGTGTTCACAGAAGGAGAGACGGAACCGAGAAGTATTTGAACGGAAAATAAGAGAAAACTTCCCAATGCTGTCTGTCGGTCATCAGACCAACGATTCAAAAGCTCAACAAATCCCGCAATGGATAAACACAAAAAGTCTACACCAAGCTACGTCCTAGTGGAACTTCTGAAAACCAAAGAGAAATGGGGTAAAAACACCCAGGGGGAAAATAACTGTATTCTGTGCACCAACAAAAAGAAAGACAGATGGCTTTTCCTAAAAACAAAGGAAACCAGAGTGAAGAAAAGGAAATATTTTTTCAAATGCTGAAGAACAACCTTTCCAACCCTAAATTCTACAATTAGCAAACATACCCTTCAGAAGTGAAGCCGAAATAAATCATTTTCAGAAAAAAAGAAAGCTCAGAGAATCCACAGCAGCAGGTCTACATGGAAAGAAACACCACGGGGAGACCTTGACGCCATCAGGATCATCCAAGACGAAAGCACAGGTCTGCCAGGAGGAACACAGGGCACCAGAGGGAGTCAACTGTGGCCAAAGAAAAAACATAAAAAGATACATGTAAGACTATTAATTCTTTTTTTTTTTTTTGAGGTATTTTTTTAGGGAGGGTGGGGAAAGAGAGCATACAGGGGGAGGGGCAAAGGGAGATGGAGAGAGAGAATCTCTCTGCGGTGAGCAAAGAGCCTGAGGAGGGGCTCAATGTCACGACCCTGAGATCATGACCTGAGCTGAAATCAAGAGTCAGACGCTTAACCGACTGAGCCACCCAGGCATCCCAAGACTATTACTTCTTTAAAGCAATAATCATAACATTGTGCTGTGTGCCTTAGAACATGTGTGTAAGCGAAATATTTTACCTCATTAGCACAAGAGTGAGTGGCAGTCCCGGTAACAGAATTCTATTATTCTAAATCTCTTTCTTCTTACAGAAGTGATCCAATATTAACCCAAGGCACCCTGAGAAAAGGGTAGCATGGTGATTGTAGTCGCTAAAATCAACGATCAAAAAAATACGCAAAAGCCAGTAGAGGATATGTAGTGGAATACCAAAAGATATTTAATGAATCCAAAGAATTTAGAGAAAGACAAGCAGGAGGAAGATTCAATGGGACAAAGAGAAAGTAAACAGGGAAATGGTAGACCAGGCCCAAATCTGTGCATGACTCTATTAAATATTAATTAACAAAAACGGTCCAATTAAAAGACAGAGATCATCGGACTGGGTTCGAAAATAAAAAGCAAGACCCAACTACCTGCTATGTAAATCATGAATTTAATCGAGGTTTAGATTAAAAGGGTGGAATATTTATACTTGGTAAACACTGATTCTAAGAAGGCTGTAGATAGAAAATTGAAGGAAAGAAGAAATCAGAAGAATTATGAGACTACACCCAAAGGAGCACTAATAGTATTAAAACAAGAACACTAACATGTTCTGGGACTTGGACTCTACAGACAGAATTAAGAGACATAACAATACCCCAGAAATCAGGGAGGCCATGAACGGAAAGAAAACATCTGAATGTGCTTTCATTGCATTTCATTCATTTCATTTATCAAAGAGGATAAAAGCACCAACTGATACTAGAACTGGGTAAATGAAGAAGACCTTTGTGATCGCTAGGGGGTGCAGGAAAATGACTCAAGAATAACTCTGAATGAGTAGGAAGAAGTAAAAGTACAATCGTGAAAATTAACAACCGGGGCGCCACGTCTGGCTACCATGGAGTGAGGTTTCCCCAGCTCCTCCACCAGCCGCTGACTGCAACAGACATAGTAACCACAGCCGGCCAGGGTAGTGGGGCGCCAATGCACGGAAAGGTTGCCCACGAGGGAGTGCTTCCTGCTGTAATCCCCTTTGCTCTGTGGGATTGCCCCAAGGGCAGCTCCAAGCACAGAAGGTTCAACGCTGGTTTCTGGCCAGAGGAACTCAGAGAGAGTGCTCGGAAAGCCAAGAGCGTTGGCAGGAAATTCCGGCTTTCTTCCATTCTTTTCCCTCCAAGCTTTGCCCAAAGGCGTGGCCCCATCTTGCACCGGCTACAGCACAGGACACCCAAACTGCAGGAAAAGCCACCCAGCTTCTGGCTAGAGACAAGGAAAGGGACCTCTGCGAGCCAGAGAAGGTGGGCAGCCCCAGAGAAAGGCTGGTGTGCCAAGGACCCCTGCTTCTGAGTACGAGCCTGCCCAAGTCCCAGCTCAGCCGAGGGGCCCACAAATGGGAGGGGCTCAGGCAACACAGCAAAGCTTGAAAAGCAGAGCGGAGATTAGAAGCACTGGCCACAGGTGGCGAAACAGAACTTGTGACTGATAACCGAGCTGATACCCCGCCAAGAGAAACAAAAAAAGCACCAACATTTCTCCAGAAGATGATAACAGGACCCTGCTCGGAGAGTCTGGGGAACGTGACATTCCTCACGCAGACGACAGAGTCAGAAACACCAAGAGAATATGAATGCATCGCAAGAGGAAAGACGGTGGACAGGGGAAGGTCGGCCTCTGCAGAAGAGAACAGAGCAGCGTACAAAATTAAAATGCACCAGATAAAGTAAGGCAGCTTTTGCCACGTGGCCAGATGCTGACTCGGATGTGGACACGTGTACTTTGCGACCCGTGGCCATGCCCCGAACGTGAGCGCGTGCCCTTCTGAGCGCCCCCCGCGGTCCGCATCCGAGCCGGGACGCCCAGGAGTCTGGACACAGTTTGGAGGCTGTGCGCATCTCCACACGGCTGACCCTGGGTTTGGAGTCTCAGTGTAGTTCAAGATCAAAAACCTCTTTCTTTCCGAGGCAAAGCCCTGCGATCAAATCTTGCAATTTGCTTGCAAGCAAATCTGTTGACTCTGTGGCAAGTCCCAGTGGAGACAGCGGGCTCTGTCCCTACTGTAAATGTTTAGACTGTGTTTCTCAGAAGCTCTTTGAGGCAAATTATCTATATCTTTTATAAAAACTCTTCAGTGTCTTACTACAAGGCAGACACAAATCCTCATCTCTTGGGGAACACTCAGTGATGATTTTTAAAAGTTTGATTATCCAAAGCTAGAAAATTGCTTGAGTAAATTAAGTACCTGGGATTACTCTTTGGAAACAGAGGTCCTCAAACTTTTTGAAGAATGACTAGATTGTCTAATTTCAAATACTTTTAAAAGAATAATTATCTAATCCTTAAGCAAGCCAGTTAAAAAAATAAAGGGATAGAAACAGAGCACGCAAACAGCAATCAGAAGAAACGAAGCATCTAGACTCCTACCAAATGAGTGGATTATGCAGCAAAGAAATCAAGAGAACAAGAAAGGACATTGAAGGGTCAATTCACCGAGAACACAGAAATTCTACAAGTGTGGGCAGGACTAAGAGCCTCCAAATATAAGCAGCAAAAGCTATCAGACAGAAAGGAGGAGCGATTTTGGAGCCCTCGGCAGGCTTGTCCCCTGTCCCTCTCCCTGGTCCCGCTTCCGGGTCGGGCTCCCCATTTGGGGAAACCACGCCCAGGTAAGCCAACTCTCCCACCGCTCCGGCCACACCTGTTGCTGGATATAGGGACCGGGACGGTCAGGCTGATCAGTCTTACCTTAATTTGACGACGTCCCAGGGCATCCTTCATGCTGCCCAGACCCTGCCCCACGTTTCCGGGCCACCTCCCACTTTCAGCCCTCCATTCCCTTCTCCCCCCACCTCATGCTCATTTCGTCTCCTCTCCTTCCTCCCTGGTGGCTCAGCCTTCATTATTCTGACCTCTCAAGCCTCAGGCTTCTAAGTGGTCGTCTGTCCAGCATGGCCTGACTTGCTGCTTTGGAAATTGCATCCAATCTCACTGTTTTAATTCAAAAACCTATTGTTTCTTAAGGCTGCCCAACCAATTGCCACAAACCAGGTGACCTAAAATAACAGAAATGTATGACCTCCTCTTAACTCAACTGATCACGTCCTCGAAGACGTACTTGAAAACACGGTCACCTCCCGCGGTTCCGTGCACGTGCATTTCCGCTGACACCATCCACCCCACGCGGTCTCCCTCTGCCTCCAAAAATCCACGTCCGTCTCACCTACAGAACCCACCCAGCTCATCTCGGCACCCTCCACTCCAGAATTAACTCTAAATCTAAAATCTCACCTAAACACCGTCAACTCAAAAAGCTCCAAGTCTCATCACCTACTTGGTCCGAATGACCCGGACGGGTGACACTGGGTATGAGTCATCCTGGCCAAAATTCCTCCCCACGTGTGGCTCCTTTAAACTAGAAAAGGTGGGGTCTGCTCCCCAAATCCACGTGGGAGAAGTCAGGCACTCCCATTCCAAAAGGGGGAGACTGGAAGGAATAAAAGGATCGTGGCCCCGGGTGCGCCCCGCACCTAGCAGGTGGGGTCCCAGGAAGATGGGTCTCCTGTCTTTCTCTGGGGGCCCTTCATCCATCTCCAAATTGTCAGACTGAGCAGGACACAGTGACTCTGAGGTCCCCGGGTCCAGACTCCGGGTTTCCGATGCCACCAGCACCCTTCCCAGGCCGCTTGGTCAAGTTCCTCAGAATTCCACCCCCATCAAGAGACATGACCATCCCTTCCGAGCCCCCCGAGCCCTCCAGGCACACCAAGCGAGGGTCCCTGCGGGCACGCACCCTTCCTCCAGGCTCTTCCACATCTGGTAAGACCCCACTGGAATGCCGCCACCTCTGAAGTTTCTTCGGACCCTGGGGCACGGATGCCCACTGCCCCCACGGTCTGGTCTGGCCAGCCTGGGAGACCCCTGAGCCAGTGCGAGAAGGCGCTCGGTAACTGCGAGCGAAACGGACGGCTGGACCCTTGCTGCTCTCATCGGTAGGTTAAGGCCATTTCTAGCACGCTCATCAGCGGGAACAAAGCCGAACACAGAACTAGGGGGGCTCGCCCAGGGGGAAATCTGACCGAGCGACAATTAGGTTCCCTGTCCCCACCCGTGCCTCCCCTAGCAGGAAACACTGAAGCTTTAGACAGCGTGCCACCGAGTCCTGAAATGAGGTCCCCCACGTTCCTCGCCCCTGGGAGTTAGGACCTTCCTGTCCGGAGTCCACTGTGGCAAGTGAGCCTGACAGCCACAGCTCTGGGACACAGAAGGGACGGCTCGGTGCTGCCTGCCGATGTCCGTCTGCACAGTGTGGGGAGAGAGACTCTGCGGGGGGGGGGGGGGGGGGGGGGGGGGGGGGGGGGGAGGTCAGCCAGGGCCCGGGCAGAGGCGAGGC
>CM052887.1:739270-764218 GCA_028534135.1 Potos flavus | reverse complement strand
CGGGGGCAGCAGGTGCCGGGGGGGGTGGTCGGGGGGTGCTTGGGGTGCACGAGTTTGACAGGTGTCCTGGCACCCGGGACCCGAGCGCCGCAGGCCCTTTAAAGTCCCCGCCAGTGATAGCCGACATCCTGTGCCCTCCTTAACCCCCACTCACCTTTGACCCCTTTCCTTCCCCCTGCCCTCCTGTCACGTCGGATAAACGCGTGAAGTTGCACGCACCGGCTCTCCTCCCCACCAGCCCCTCAGAGTCCCTCCACCCCCCACACCACGTGTCCCCAGGTGCCATCCCACACACACACACAGAAGTGATCGTGCCAGGGCTT
Source organism: Potos flavus (assembly GCA_028534135.1). Taxonomy (NCBI): domain Eukaryota; kingdom Metazoa; phylum Chordata; class Mammalia; order Carnivora; family Procyonidae; genus Potos; species Potos flavus. The sequence goes on along the minus strand of CM052887.1, from coordinate 763,895 downwards.
GTGCGTCACTGGGCCCGGGGGACGCAGCTGCTCTGGCGGCTCTCCGGGTCCCCGGGGTCTGACCAGCCAGCCGCACGCGGCAGCATGACAGCCACCGGTGCTGAGGAGGGCGTCGTGGAAGGGGCTTCTCCGCCGTGGCAAGCTGTCCAGAGAGGCCCGCCTCATTAAGGCCGGACCCCTGGGACCTGGCACTCCTCCCAGACGCGCACCTGAAGGCGGCGCTCGAGGCCTGCACGCGGCTCCGGGACATTTTAAACGGAAACACGTTCCTTGAAAGGAGTGTGATGTCACCCACAGTTGTTGAGGTCAGCGATGCGGAAAAACGCTCAATGTGGGTGAACACGAGAGTCGACGTGGTGGGACTGTGTACACATGCCCACATGCCCGCACACGCATGCACACACAGGAGCACACACACAGGCGCACTCATGCATGCATGTACACAGACATGCATGCATGCACACAAACGTGCACACACAGGCACACCTCATGCACGCACGTGCACACACGCCCGCACAGGCACACAGGCGCGCACAGGCACACTCATGCACACACACATATACACAGGCATGCACACATGCACTCACACACAGGCACGCTCACACACTCACACACAGGCACACAGAGGCAGTCATGCACACACGCACACAGGCGTGCACATGCACATGACTAAAAAAAAAAACACAGTGCCAGCCCTGGTTGTGCAAATGTAGACACTGTATTTTACTTCCGCTTCACAATAATGTCAACAATTTCTGTAGCGACATGAATGTATTTATTCCTTTCTCTTTGGAAAAGCCTGGGGCTCATCTAGTCGGGGCCCCTGTCTGTTGCTCGGGAGCCTGCGCTTCTGGGGGTCACAGGCTCCCACTGCTAACCGCCCCCCCACAGTCCAGCACTGTCCCCGACCGCAGGCAGCGCCCAGCAGGTGCAAACCCCGCACTCCTGCAGAGGAAGGCAGCAGGAAGCTTCGGGAGGGGGCGTGCAGCTAGGGAGGAGCCAGCGCCCCACCAAAAAGCCCCCGGGCATGGAATGCCTGCCCAGGGGCCTTCCCCTCATTCCCTCTCCTCGTCTGCTCTTACTGTGGGGGCTGGTCAAGGAAGGCCTCGTGGAGGCGGCTTTCCAGTGGGACCCAAGGAGGCCAGGGAGCAGCCACCGGACGCTGGAGCCACAGCTAGCCAGACACACGGGACACCTGCCGTCTGCGGGCGGGGGCCAGGTCGGGGGTCCCAGGAGCCCTGGCATTGGCGCTGAGTGGACAGGGAGGTGATTGGGCTGCTCCAGACCCCCGGTGCCCCCGGAGGCTCGGGCGGTGCACTCAGGGTGTATTCCGAACACACGGCCCCGCATTTGTGCATTGAGTATGGAGGCCGAGGAGCTCGTAGAATGAGCAGCCCGAGGCGGCATTCCAGCTGAAGAAGCAAACGGGAGGAGCCAGGGGCGGGGGGACCCCAGGATCGCCGTGCGGTTAACGTGGGGATACCTGCAGGCATGTCCCTCGAGGCAGCCATGGAGGGGTCCTAAGGAGAACGTCAAGGTCATTGGAAATAATGAGGAGCCCCAGGGGACCCGGCAGCCTAAGCTCTTTGAAAGGGAGGGGGTGCCCCAAGTCACCTTGCGGGACAATGTTGCTGTAGTCTGAACCCCTAGGAGAGGGCCGCTGTCCTCTGCTCCCACCAGGTCCCCTCCGTGGCTTGGGAACTGTCAGCCCCCGCCCCACGGCTGCACGGACACCTGGTACAGGTGTCCTGAAGGGGTGAAGTCAGGCAGGGCAGTGATGGGGGACACATCACAAGTTGGGGGGAGCGGGGTCCCTTCCACGCGGGGAGGTGGCTCCTCTCCCGAGCCAGGCGGGTGTGAGTGACCCACTGCGGACGCCCGGCGCTGGACGCTTTCCGCTGGGCCCCATTCTCACCGCACCCGTGCCTCGAGCTTCGAGTGGGGAAGGCAGGGGTGGCTGGTGTCCTGGGCAATGAGCATTGACAAGCTGCTAGACCTCTGAGCAGCACAACTGTATCAAAAGGGAAACAAAGAAGCAGATTCTTGGCGCGCCTGGGTGGCTCAGTCCTTAAGCCTCTGCTTTCAGCTCAGGTCATGATCCCAGGGTCCTGGGATCGAGCCCCGCATCAGGCTCCCCGCTCGGCGGGAAGCCTGCTTCTCCCTCTCCACTCCCCCTGCTCCCTCTCTCGCTGTGTCTCTCTGTCAAATAAATAAATTAAAAAAAAAAAAAAAAGCAGATCCTTTCCATTAAAAAAACATCATAACTGTCCCTCCAGCATAGGTTTGGAGAGCGGAGGGAAGGTATATTACAAAGTAAGAGCGAGAAACATAAAGAGTAACAAAATGGCGAAAGAGCCAGAGGCTGACTTAGTGAAGATCACGTTGACCACCTGTCTTACAAGGAAGCAGGAAAGAGAAGTTGCAAAATAAAAGGAACACTTGAGAGGAATGGAGGCTGGAAGCCGGGAGGCTGCATCCAGACCACAGACGTCCTGGCGAATATTTACAGAAGTAAGAGAGAGAGATCTCATTGTAAGGGAAAAAACAAAAAAACAAAAAACAGGAAAGATTTTAGGTTGATGGGCTCTACCAAACGTAGAAGGGGATACAGTGCAAAAACCCCGAACAGGGGCGCCTGGGGGGCTCGGTCGGTTAAACATCCAGCTCTTGATTTCCACTCAGGTCATGATCTCAGAGTCGTGGGATCGAGCCCCGCATCAGGCTCCACACTCAGCCCAGAGTCTGCTTGACGTTCTCTCTTTGCCCCTTCCCCCGCTCTCTAAAATAAATAAAATCTTAAAAAAAAAAAAAAAAATACAGAGCATTGAAAAATTTTATCACGTATCAATACGGTCATGAGAAAGCCTCAGAATCGAAAGAATAGATACCATGTACGTGATAGTTTATGACCATAACGTGATTACACTGAGAGTCAATGACAGGAATAATCTCCCTAGATCCCCACATCTTCGAAAACGAAAAAGCACAGACATGAGTAACTCAAGGTTGAAGGAGGAATTAACTATCTTGAAATTAAAACTCTGTGGGTAATGTTAATGACGATAACGAGGACAAGCAAGGATATCAAAAGAAATCTATACTCGAAATACCTGCATCAGGTGAAGAATGGGCTGAAAGTCAGCTAAGGGATTACCTACGGTGCTTAGAGCCAACCCAGAGACCACACAAGCGCAAAGGTCGTAAGGAGAGTGGAAAGCAATCTCGGAGAAAACAGGAGATCACCACAGCCAAAACTTCTTTGAAACACCGAACAGAAGAAAGGGGATATAGGAGATAAAGCAGAAAATCTACAGATTATCAGAAAATACTCTCAAAACTGTGTGCCGTCAACTTTGAAAATCTGAATAAAACATAAAATTCCATAGAAGTTATAAATTTGAAGAACAAATCAAAAGCCTGAAGATTCTTGTAATTGTGACAGCGGTTCAAGGACTGATTTAAGATATTCGCACAGAGAAAACGCCACATCCAAACGGTCTCACGAGTCCTGCTAAATGCTTAAGGAACAGAGTGTCCTAATCAACAAGAACTTTTAAAGAAGCTGTAAAAGACTCCGATTCATCCTACAAAAGCGGTATAACCCCAAAGCCAAAACCACACAAAGACACAAAGGCAGCGTACCCACCGATTGTGCTCATCAATACAAAAATCCCAAGGAAATTGTTACTAAATCAAATCCCACGGCTCCTATAAAAGGTATTTTGCCATTTCCAACTTGAGTTCATTCCGGGCATACAAAATAATTTAATATTAGAAACTCTGCAAACAGAGCAAATGTAACTAATCACATGAGTACACTAAAGAGAAAAAGACATACAGACAGCAAAAAAAGCTGACAAAATTCAACACCATAAAAACTGTTAGAGGGCATCTGGGGGGCTCGGTCGGTTAAGTGTCTGACTCTCGATTTCGGCTCAGGTCATGATCGCAGGGTTGTGAGATCGAGCCCCGCCACAGGCTCCAAGCTCAGCGGGGAGTCTGCTTCTCCCTCTGCCTCTCCCCCTGCTTCTTCTCTCTCTCTGTTAAATGAATAAATAAAACCTTAAAAAATATATACTTAAAAAAAAGTATAGATGAGATACAACTATATCCAAAGTGAAGCAAGGAGTGGCACCCTCGCTCTAAGTAATTGCCAGAATTGTCGGTTTCGAGCTGGCAGGTGAGATCATGGGTCTTTACGGCATTATTAAAAATAGGACAGATAGTAAGAGAGCCAGATGCAGACCCATAATGGGAGTGTGCTATCAGCCGGTGCTTGTGATGAATCCTCGCACTTGATTAGAAGGGGGTCCAAGTCAGCAGGGAGAGAGGCTGGAGCCCACGGGGCACAAGTGACTCCGAGTGTCGCTAGCTCTCCGCGTCTGCAGCTTCTTGACTCCAAGCAGCTCCCACCTGGTCTTGCGGCTCCTGTGCCTTCTCCTGGAATCCGGCATAATCTCTGCCCCCCAAAAATCTTTTTTAACTGCTTAGTTGAGATAGACTTCCCATGCCGCACATGGCCCCCATTGAAAGTGTGCAATTCTGTGGCTTTGAATGCATTCACCGACATGGGGCATCGTCCTCACCGAGGTTCAGGACATTTCCACCACCGAGTAAGAACCCGTGTACCCATTAGCTGCCGCCCGCCAGCCCCTCTTCCCAGCCCTCAGCAACCACTCCTTCCTGTCCCTGTCTGCAGCTTTCCCTCTTTTGGACGTTCACAGAATCACGTGGTGGGACTTCGTTCGGGACAGGTCTCGTTCGCTGAGCGTGCCGTTTTCAGGGTCCATCCCTGTCGTAGCACACATCACTCCATTTTATGGCCAAGTAGTCTTTTCGTGGTATGGGTACACGATACGGAGTTTATCTGTTCGTCTACTGATGAGCGTTGGGGCTGGTTCCACTTTTAGCCATTATAGATGATGCATCTAGAACATAACCTCTGTGTACAAGGTTATGCATGGACATAGGTTTTTCACGTATCTTGGATATATCTCTAGACGTGGAATTGCTGGGTCCTATGGTAAATCGGGACTGAAACCCCAAAGCTGCGTGAGAAGGGGGTGCATGGGAGGGATTTCAGGAACAAGGAGGGACATTCGGTCCGCGTCCACGGCGGCCACAGTCTTCCCAGGTGGAGCATTTAGTCCCACTGCGTCTACACCGCGCAGTGGGTCAGACGACACAGCCAACTCGACCGGGACTCCGAGCAATGTGGCCACGCCCCACTCTGGTCCCGGCACCCCCCCCCCCGACTCTCCAGGCGCGTGTACACAGACTCGGATCCGTGGCTGCCGACGGAGTCCTTCTTCAGCCCTCCCGGTAAAGCCACTTGAAAAAAAGCACCTGCTACCCATTTCAGGTTTGCATTTTCCAGGCTTTATTTCGCCCCTGCTCTTTAGAACCAGAGGCAGGGAGCTTTGAGCAGCTGCAGATCAAGTATTTACACCCGGGGCATCGTGACGGGTTTCATGATTTACAAAGAAACACAGTACACGGGCTGTGTCGAAAAAATAGCTGTACAGTGAATAAATAAACTACGGATTTATGTGTCCACCAGCATGTGGCGTATAAAAGTGGTTCCCACACATATACATATATATAGATAAGTGTGTATGATTTCTAGACTATAAATACGCTATGTACTTAAATATTTCCCGTGCAGGGACAGATGAGACGGCACGTGCTCTCAGCTGTGCACGGCAAAATACTGATTGCAGTTGGGGTCGCCTCTGACCTCCGCAGACCCCGGGATCCTCTCCCCGCTCCAGGGATAGACACACCAGCAGAGTCCCCGCTGGCCGTCCGTGGCCGTCCGGCACTGCAGAGGCAAGACAGACAGAGCGCAAGGTCAGGAGCAGCCCCGGTGACGCTGGGAGGAGGCGGCGCTCGGAGCCGCCGTGACCATGGCCGGGGAGGGCACGCCCCGCACGCCCGCCCGCCGTTGTCCCCATAAAATAGAGACTAAGGCCGGGTGTCCAGTTGATGAGGACATCGTGCATGTGTGAAATGGCCTCGTGTGAGCACAGCTGTCTGGCTCGTGGCCGTGACAGCAGGGAGGGAGCACGTCCCCATGTGTGGCCGCCATCACCTTGGACTCCCCGGCAGACTCCTCCTCGGGAAACCATGGCCTCAACCTGTTTCCCCCGACTATACCCACCCCCAGACCCCCTGCTTCACTGAGTCCTAAAGAGCGCCTCAAAATTAAGGGTTTGGTTTGGTTTTGATCTCATTTATGGTCTGGCAAGCTGGAAACGCTACTGTGTTTCACTGAGCGGGCTTTTTCCCTTCCTGGGGAGGAGAGCACTAGAGAGGTCCAAGGCGACACTCGCTTCCCTAAGAAGAGCCGGCCCCTTCCTCTGGTGGGACAGACGGGAAATAGAAGAGGGACCGATCACCCACCCACCTGCCCGGGCTTGCCGAGCGGCAAGGTCGCACTTGACCCAGAGCCCCTGGCCCAGCGCGGGGTCGGTCCCCTGCTGGCCGTGACCACCGAGCTGTCTTCAGGCTCCCAGGGGCTGCCGGCGCCTGGCCCCAGAGGGGTGGCTCTTACTTAATATGGTCGGCTGGGGGCTTAACGGTGCGTATTTGGGACTGGACGCCCTGTTTGAGGAAAGAGTGGCTTTGCAGGGATGGGTCAGCAGGGGCCGTCCCCGCGAGGATGCCCCCTGGGCGAGCTGCGCACCTGTCTGCTGTGATAGAACCCGTTCTTGTTGCAGTTGGGCAGGTAGAAATTGTTAAGATGTCTGGGCGACTGGTGTTCCTCGGCCAGCTGTGCCAGGATCCTGTGGAGCTCTCGCCGGCAAGGCTCCTGGAAGAGCATTTGACATTGGATAAATGACAAGGGACAGCGAACTGTCCACCTAAACGGGACTGGCGGGAGAGGTTCCGCGGGGCTCTGGGGGCAGGTCAGACCTGCCCTGGAGGTGCGGGGGGGTTGGTGTCTGTGGGAGCTGTTGAGATGGGGGGGCACATCCACCCTCCCCGAACGTTGGCTAAACACCTACAGGCAGACCGGAGCTCCCCATCCCCCGGGGTGCTCCCCTCCTCCTCGGCCCTGTGGGCACTCCGCCCCGGCCATCTGACGGCAAGGAGGACCCAGCCCTTCCAGCAGCAGAGACTTCGAGACTCCGAACCCCTTTCCTCTCTGCCATTATGCCACAGAAGCCAGATCAAGCGAGGATTAAGGCCTCCATCCGGCTACTTGGAGATAAGAATGACCTTTTCCCCATCGGGCACCATGTGCAGACAAAATCCTGAAGGCCCGGGAAATGGGTCAGACCCCCACTTTTCCAGGGGCTCACGCTTGTGGGGACCATTTTCTCTCTTTTTCCTCACACACCGGCCCGTCTCTCCAACTTTGATTCTCGGTCGCCCTCAAGTGGTTAGGATTAAAAAGAGCCGTCAAAGCGGACGGGCGGGCGGGGGGCAGGCGGAGTTAGTGTTTAATGGGGACAGAGTTTCGGGGTTGGGAAGATAAAATAGTTCTCGAGATGCACGGCGGTGATGCCGGCAGAATAAATGCCACAGAACTATACTGTGTAATGGTTCAAGTCATAAATGTCACATTATGCATATCTGACCACGATTTTGGGAAAGGGGGGAGCGGGGGTCCCCGGGGAGCGGTGTAAGGTCCCGGGCTGAGCTTTAGGGCGGGGGGGGGGCACAGACACACATCAGAAGCCACACCGCAGAGGACACTGGCTCTCCACCCAGCAGGCTCCCCTCTTCAAGGTCCCTGCGGGAAAAGCTGTTCAAAGCTGACATGGGAAAGGTCTCGGGGAGGAAAGCGTTCATTCCCACGCCTTCGGGACCGCGGAAGCCCACCGGGTCTGCTCGGCGCCTGCCCCCGGTTCTCACCTTCAGCTTGTCGGAGTCTGTGTCCGAAGCATACCCAGATCTCATGGTCTCGTAGCCAGTGACCGCGTTCCAGAGGATGGGCACGTCCTCCTCAGATGGGGCCATCAGATGGAAATTCTCCAGGAGCTGCTCCTGGGTGATCTCAGAGCTCTCCGAGGACTCCTTGGCATCTGAAAAAGGCAGCGCGGCAGCCCCGTGAGCCCTCGCGGGGCTTCGGCATCTGCCCCTGGGAGCGGCTTCCTCTCCGGAGAACCGAGGCTGGGGCAGAAGGTGGTCATGCGGGCCCTGAGTTATGCCCACTTGCTTTAACAGAGCTCCTGACGGCGTCCGGGGAATCAGGCGACCCAACGGCAGTTTTGCAAGCTGGGGGGGTCTTGCCAGGGTACCCCGTGTTTTTGCTTCTAAAGTAGGAGAGTGAAGCCACGCGCACCTACGTTTGGATTTGGCGCGTGGACAGAGTCAGAGAGCTCGCTTTCCTGAGGGGGCCCTGGGGATCCAACTCCTTTGAGGACCACCGAAGACGACCACATTTTACTGACTCTGAAGGCAGGGGACACGGTGCCCCTCCTGGCAAGGGTCATGTGCTCCAGCAGATTCCCTACCGGGGCACGAACCACGGGGTTCCTCCAAGAACGACCCGCGGGCAGGGCAGCCGCTGGCCCAATGGGGAGGTAGGGAGTGGGGGTAGAGGGAGAGGTATTTCCCCTTCTTCCCGCTACAAGTAAATCCCTGCGCATTTCAGCCAAGGTCTGACTGTCAGGTCCTTAGGGGAAGTGCACACGCACCAAACACTGTTTTTCTCTCGCATGAATGCGGGTGACGCTTACAGGCTCTGCTCACACAGGCTCTGTAAACAGTTGGCAAGCTCCGGGTGTCTCCACAGGAGTGCAGGACAAAGGACACTCCAAACGCTTGCCCTGGGGCCGGAGGGACCCCCATCCCAGGCCTTCCAGAGGCTCAGCCCTCTGGGGCCGCCCACTCAGCAGCAGAAAGGAGGGGCGGCCCCCTATGACCAGACCTCCCTCTTCTCTCACCGGTCTGGGCCCTCTCCCCAAGTGTCCTGTCAAGTTGCGTGAGCCCTCCCGCCTCTCCTCCCCTCTCCTGGGCACCGGTCCCTGCAGGAGCATGAAATGATGGGGCTCAGCTAGGCGACCGAAGATCCTGTCCCCTCCAAGCTCTGGACCTGGGTGGGTTTGCTCCACACTGGCCATCCCCACCCCACCCCACCCCCGCAATCTGTCTGGGGTGGGGGGCGAGGAGGAGACCCCGTGGCGGGTATGGTCCTACCTGCTTCGGGATCGCTGGGCCCGCAGACGCCTTGGCCGCGGATGAGGGCGTGCAGCGGCCGGGGCTCGTCGGGCCGCGCTCGGCAGCTGAGGCCGGTGGCGCAGCGCGCAGTGACCACCCCGCAGGCGGCGCCCTGTGGCAGGGCGCACACCGGGCAGCAGCCGCAGCTGGCGGGCGGGGCGGACTCGGCGCACGAGTCGGGCACCGGAGGGCAGAGCGCGAGCTTCTCGGCGGAGCAGGGCGCGCAGTGCCATGGCTGGGGCGCGCCCGCCGTCGTGCCCGGCTGGACGGCCAGCAGGAGCAGAAGCGGCCAGGCGCAGGCAGCGGGGAGCTCAGGCATCGTGGAGCCGGGGCGGCGGACGGACGTCGGTGCTGGCGGGGCGCTGGCGAGCGAGCGGTGCTGGAGAGGCAGACGCTCGGTGCTCGATGCTCGCTGGGAGCCGCGCGCCCTTATAAACGGTGCCGACCGCCCTCCCCTCCCCCCTGAGCGCGCGGTTAATGATTGCCGGCGCTGCGTGCTTGCGGCTGCTGTTCAAAATAAGTTTGGGAAAAAAAGTTTGTTTTGCTCGAGCGTCCGAGGGCCTGCGCAAACGGTGGGCGGAGGCAGGGTTGCTGGTCCAGGTTTCCGACAGTGTTTGTGCCGTTCCGGCTCCCACTGGGAGCCAAGGGGCAATTCTAACCCGGAGCGCACAGCCAGGTCCCGCTTGTTTTGTTCGAGGCGCATCCCCCTGCCCAGCAGTCAGCGGGCTCCTCGTGCGCGGCCCGGGGACCGCTGGGGAGATCAGCTGAGCCAGGCCGGCCCCCCACCGCGGCTAGTTTTCTAAGGGGGAAACCAAGGCCCAGGGAGAGGAAGGGAGGCACCCCTGGTCAGTTTTCAGTGGGGCAAAGCCCCGATTTGCTTCTCCCTCTGCAGGCAGACGTCCTCCAGCCCACGGACCTGCACACATCACAGCTTTTCCCAGGAGGGAGGATGGAAGGAAAAGGACAGCTTCCTCCCCCCCCCCCTCCGCCCCCAGGGCTGGAGCCAAGCTCCCCAGTGTCACCGCAGCCTCCAGAGACTGACCTTGTTCCCTGGCTTCCAGAGAAGAGCGGGACTCAAAGTCCATGAAGAGACAAGGCCAAGGCTGCAGAAAGGAGCCCAGACCCCAGGCTTCTTCCTCTGATTTTCTAGCTCAAACAACAACAACAACAACAACAACAAATTCAAAGCTTTATTTATTTTAGAGAGAGCAAGAGCTGGGAGGGGGAGGTCAGAGGAAAAGAGAATCTCAAGCTGGCTCCCCGCTGAGCTCAGAGCCGGACTCGGGGCTCGATCTCACAACCCTGAGATCAGACCTGAGCCAAAACCAGGAGTCAGACGTGCAAACGACTGAGCCACCCAGGCGCCCCATCAGACTAAATTTTAATCAGGAGTCTTTCTTTTGTGAAATTCTTGGATATTCTTGGATATCTCTGGGGTTATTTCTTGGTTATTCTCTGGGGTTGCAAGAAAAATGTCACTGTACCTTTAAAGGCAGTGGGAAATGGGCCCACTCGTGCCTGGGACTTACAGGTGCTCTCATGGACACTGGTCCCTAGAAACTAAGCAGCCGTTTGCAAGAAGGAGGCAGCTCCACACTTAGTAATAGAGAAAATCTCCAAGATTTGGTGAAGACTTGCAAGTTAAGTATAATTTCCAAGTGAAGTAAAATGAGGAGGTTCAGGGGCGCCTGGGGGGCTCAGTCGGTGAAGCGACTGCCTTTGGCTCAGGTCATGATCCCAGGGTCCTGGGATCGAGCCCCGCGTCGGACTCCCTGCTCAGCGGGAAGTCTCCTTCTCCCTCTCCCTCTGTCCCTCCCCCTGCTCTTGCTCCCTCTCAAATAAATAAAATCTTTTTTAAAAAATGAGGAGGTACAGAATATGCAGTTTATGTCCAAAAAAAGGTATATGAACATACATGTCAGCGTGATTCTAAATTTATGGATTATCTTGAGAGGAATACATAAGAAACTCATGTCAGGGCCTCCTTGGTGGGGAGGGGACAGAGGGAGGGACTGGTTTGCCCCGTGCTCACTGCCATCTTTCCGGATTTACATTATCTGGTAAATGCTACATTAACTCATATGCTCACACTTGTATTATCCTGTCTATTACCCACCTCGAGAGTAAGCCCATGACAACGAGTTTACCAGCTCCGTCTGTAGCCGCCGCACTAGGCTGGTGGCTTGGGTGAACACTTTGGTTCCCGCTCTCTTCCATCCCTGACCACAGCTCCAGCAAATATCAAAACAAGGTCAGCGGAAATCATCGCACTTGGAAGTTCAAGGTCATGTTTGTCATTATTTTTACAGAGTAAAGGTCAGTGTCTGGTTAAGGAGCCGACCGAGGTTTTCGACTGGCTGAGCATTATTTTTGGTGTAGGTTCCTAAATGATTTCATTTCCGAAAAAAGAATCTGTGCTCTGAATTTCCTCTAACTTCCTCCCTTTAGGATCTGTGTGTCCACCTGAGATGGTCCCTTAATGACGCGCATGCAAGAGGGCATCATCAGGTAAACATTCAGGGCCTGCCTACTGTGTGCGGGCCAGTGCCAGCCCTGGACAGTTGACCCTGTTGTGCACTTGCCCGGCGAGGCCCCCACCCCCACCCCAGGTCTCGCTCGTTCAGCACGTAGTGGAAGTTCCTCTCTGTGTAGATCGATTTCCCAAATGTTTCCACTGCTTGCCTCACAGTAGCCACAAACCAAAGCCCGGAGAGAGCGCTCTCCCCTTCTCTGGTCACAATACAAACGGGAGAGTTCCTCCGGGAGGCCTCTGTGGGCCGTGCCTGTCTGTCCGTCCTGGGGGTGGCTGCTCCGCAGTGCATCCGTGAGCCCCGGGTCCTGCTGCCCCTGGCGCCTGGCCTTCTGTGCCCCCAAGTCCGTGCCTCAACTTCCATGACCCCCAGTCAGAGCCCCAGTCACCCCTCCTAGGCGCTACAGGGTGCCCCTCCTCACTCAAGCCCGGTGCCCTCAGAGCCGTACCTGCCCCCCCAATCCTGTGGACTCCTGCTCAGCGTCCAGCCCTCGTGTCCCCCCCCCCACGCTGGAGAAAGTCACTGCCACGTCTCCTGACACCCTCCTCACTGTGCGTCCTGCCGGGATCTCCGTCCCCCTCCCCTGCCCACCTCCCTCCTCGCCCCCATCCCACCGTCCACCTCCTAAGTGCGTTCTTCCAGGGATGTCCCCGACCCCGTCCGGAGCCTCCCCTTGGAACGAAGGGCCCTTCCTCCCAGCACCCTGTCCTTCCCCCAGCAGAGGACACGCAGAGGGTGGGGGCCGTCCTCGCGGCCTGCGGCAGGTGCGGCCCGGGTAAGTGGGACGGGCTAAGCCACGGCCCCACGGGCCTGGCAGGAGGTGTGTGCGCCCCGTCCGGGCCGATTATAAGCTGGTCCTGGAGATAAGCACTTTCCTGGAGAGTCCACAGTGTGGTGGCGAACAGCAGGACAGAGGGCACCGAGCTACGCGTGGGCGCTTCCCACGGAAGCTGCCAGCCAAGGCAGGTGCTGGAGGGACAGCAGGGCCTCCCAAACAGCGGAGGATGGGCCCGCAGTGCCGGCGAGCGGGTAAGGCAGGGAACCGGGAAGGGGGGTGTGTTCAGGGAAGGACCCAGCGTTCTCCTGCCTGGATGCTGGAAAGACAGCAGGGGGAACAGGAGGGAAAGGTGCCATGGGCTCGGCCACCGTGGGAGGATTTAGGCAGGTCCAGGGGTGCCGTCGTCAGAAGGGAGCTCAGGAACGATCCAGGGGGGCAGGCCTGCAGACCAGAGACCGGTGCCAAGACCATCCCGCCGATGTCCTTTCAGGCCAGATCCTGGGAGAGAGCGCGGGCCAGCCACACTGGGGACGCAGCCCTGCTCTCAGAGACCCGAACCGAGGACAGTCCGCACACACATCCACAAATGTCCCCAGGAAAGAAAGGGCAGCTGGCTCGAGGACGGGGAAGGGTGCTGCTGGAGGGAGGGTCCACGGGGCCGGAGCCGAACAGACACGGCTGGAGGGGAGACAGCCAAGGCTGGGCGCCCCATCCCTCGGGAAGCAGTGCACGGTTTCATCTCCGTCTCCACGGACCGTTTCCTGGGCTGGGCTCCGTCTTCTCAGTGTGGGTCCGGATTCCCAGAATTCCCGGCTGCCCCGTCTCCATCCCTTGGGAGCCACTGAATGTCCTCTTCTCCGAGGAGCCTTGCTGGGGGCTCCTCTGCGTCCCAGGAGCGTGTGACACGCCAGACCGGCCATGCTGAAGGGCCGTGTAAACCTGGGCTTGCCTGTGGGTCTCCCGGCAGGCTGGGAGGGCGGCACGGGCTCACGGGTTCCCCGGCCCCCGCACCCTGCACAGGACACCGATGGGCGCCCCCGCGCATCTGACCAGTGATGGAGAGCGGGGGCGGGGGGCTGGGGAGCCGGGGTTTCGCAGACCTTCCTGGCCCAAATCAAAGCCTGCAGGCACCTCATGTCAGGGAGGGCCGCCAACTGCAGGCCCAGGGGGATTCAGGGGCGTATTTGGGGGGCAAGGTGGAAAGGTGGTGTGGGGGCACACAGGGGAAGTTTTCTGTCCCGAATATGGACTGTGTTACGTCTACTCGGCAAGAAAGAGCATGAACCCCATGGAGTCCCAGCCACAGAGAGATGCCCACCTCGCCTCCCGGGGCGCACCCTCTGCTTGCAGAGGAAGGCGAACCCCCGCTCCCGGCTCAGACAGGCAGAGCCAGCGGCGCCCGCCGCAGTCCCTCCGTGTGACCTCAGGGGCGGGCGTGACCGTGCCCAGCGTCTCCGCCAGTCCCTTCCTGACTCCGCACACGCATCGGCCCCTGGCTGCAGGAGCCGCTGGGACGGGGTCACCTGCTGTGTGTAGGACTGACCCCTACCCCCGTGTGTAGGGGGACAGGGGCAGGTTGGGGAGGCCCGGGGCCTGCCCGGCTAATCCGCCTGTGTTGGCACCTTGGATTTCCATGTCCCGGCCCCCCAGTTTCCTGGCCCGTGAGAGGGCACTGGGAGCCCTGAACAAAGGGGCCGTCGCCCCACCATCCTGAGCGGCAGCCCGTGTCCCCGCGGCCGCTACAGGCAGAGGTGGGGGACGTCTCCGGATGATGAAACCGCACAGGCCCTCCCGTCACCGGGTGGGCCCAGTTCCGCCCACACACGGCGTGCCACTTACTCACCGGCCGCCTCGGGGAAATTGGGCAATCGGAGCTCTAAAAAACAATGCAAGGGTCAAGGGCGAAGTCAACCGTTCAAAGGGAGGGAATGCTGTAAGCCAGAGGCCCCTCCAAGGGAGGGAAGCTGTTTTTACCCCGGGGAGAAAAAAACACAAAGATGTGTCATGTTCCTCGATCAACATCGGGGGTGATGTAAATCCGTGCAAGCGCCCAGTGGCTGCCCCGTCCCCCGAGTGACAAAGGGCACCGTCCTCAGACTGAAGGCACGCCCGCTCCCCTGCTAATCCAAGCGGGGAAGTAGCCTCGCTGCGGTCACGGCCACGCAGCCCAGATCCTAGACGCAGGAGCTCGCGGGCGCGCGTGGGGCCAGGGCCCGAGGGGCACACCCCGGGAAAGGACGGGGCCTCCCTCCGTGATGCAGGCCACCCGGCCGCATGCACGACCCAGGGCACTGTTGGGGTTGGGGTACCAAGTGCCAGGCACATGGGGGGTGCCCATGTGTGTCCATTCCCTTGACCTTCACCTGAACCTATGTCCCCAGTGTCACGGCTTAGCCAGCCTCACGTCACCTGGCGCCTGGGGAGAGAGAGAGGCACATTCGCAGCCCCACCCGGACCCTGACTGCTGAGCTCTGAAGCGGGCGCCCATGCTCCCGGGGGACCCCGAGGCCCGCTCCAGCTTGAGCTGCGGGCTCAGCACACCGTCCTCCACCCCTGCTGACGGCCGGCCTGCAAGAACCAGGTGGACAGCTGGGGAGGGGGCGATGGAGAGGCGTGGCAGGTGGGTGATGGGCAGAACTCTGCGGGAGCTGACGGACGCCCGCCTCGGTCTCCGTGCTCCCCACACGGAGTCCCACGAGCCACTGCGCTCTTCTCTGCCCCACGTGTAAAGAAACAGGTGCAATCAGGAGAGTCTGCCGGGTCCCTGCTCGGCTCTCAGGCAGGGTTCGTTCTGGTTGAGCGTTGGTCGTCTCCTGGAGATGAGGTCTGCGGTCTCGTCAGCTGGTCGGGAGAGGAGAACGTGCTCCACCAGACTGGCCCTGGACCTCCTGGGCAGGGTTGGGTGGAGGGGGTCTCCGCTCTGATGCCGGATGGGGGGGCGGGGGGCTGCTCTCTGCACCTGCTCACTAACATGTCTCCAGCCCCATCGGCCAACCTCCATGGCCAGGATCCCCTCCCCAACCCAACGAACCACCCGTGGGGGCCGCGGGGCCTCCCCCACCCCCAGAGGGGGCAGCGACGGGCTGCACCAGTGCCCACCAGGCAGGGGGGCGACACAGCTTGGCCTGGTCTGTGAGCTGCTCCGAGGGCAAGGACCGTGCGCAGAAAAGGGGGGGTCATGTCCTATATTACAGTCTCTAGTACGTTATGCTGGGTGTCTGAGCTACGTCACGGCGCGGACGTCCCGGGGGTAACACCCCTACGTCCCAGCGCGGACGTGATATAGGACACGGGGAGTGCTGTCACCCTGGTCACATCGCAAGAGGCATCACACGTTCCTCCCCATTTAGTGTTGATAGTATCTTGTTTTGGACCATTCTAGTAGGTGTTTACCTATATCTCTTTGTTTTAACTTGCATTCCCCAGATGACGTAGGATGTGGAGCAATTTTTCATGTGCTCCTTTGCTCTCTGTTTTTCTTCTTCGGGGACTGTTTCCGTTAAGGCCTTTGGCCATTTATTAATCAGGTTGTTTGTTTTCTTGCTTTTGAGTTTTAAGAGTTCTTTTAACATTTTCGATAACAGTCCTTTATCAGATTCATCTTCTGTAAATATTTTCTCCCAGTCTGTAGCTTTTCTTCTATTCTCTTTACATTTTCTTTCACAGATCAGAAGTTTTAAATCATAATGATGTCCGGCTTCTACACTTTTGCTTTCACGGAGCATGCCTCCGGCATCGAAAAACTCATCACCATACCCAGGGCGATCTGGGTTTTCCCCTGTCGTCTTGGGAGAGTTGATAGCTTGTCATTTTCCACTTAAGCCTAGGATCCATTTGACTTAATTTTCGTGAAAGGTGTAAGGTCTGCGTCTAGGGTCATTTCTTTGCACGTGGATGTCGAGTTGTTCTGCCATTTGTTAAAAGATAATCTCTCCATTGTGTTACCTTTACTTGTCTGAGACAAGTAAAGGTTACTTGTCTGACTGTATCTATGTGGCTCTCTTTCTGGGCTGTCTAAGCTGTTCCATGGCTCTGTTTGTCTATTACTTACCAACATCCCTCTCTATGCTATAGATTCATCTACTACGATACCCTAGATTTACAGTAAGGTTTGAAGTCGGGTAGTGTCAGTCCTCTCACTTTGTTCTTCAGTATTGTGTTGGCTATTCTGGGTCTTTTGCCTCTTTTTTAAACTTGAGAATCAGTTTATCGCTATCTACAAAATAACGTACTGCAACTTCGATTGGGATCGCGCCGAGTCTCTACATCAAGTTGAGAAGAACTGACATTGTGACAAAATTGAGTCTTCCTATCCATGAACAAGGGACATCTCTCGTTCTACTCAGTTATGTGAGATCGCCCATCAGTCTAATAGTTTTTCATATAGCTCTTGTACATAGTTTGTTATACAAAAATATTTCATTTTGGGGGTGCTATTGTAAGTTTTTAATTTCAAATTCCACTTCGTCATTGTCGATATATTCAAAAAGGATTGACTCCGTACCCTGGTATCCTATAACTTTGCTTTAACCACTTATTAGTTCCAGGAGTTTTTTCACTGATTATTTTTGTCATTGGCAAAGACAATTTTATGTACTCCTTACCAATCCGTACACATTTTACTTCCTTTTCTTGTCTTATTGCATCAGCTAGGACTCCCAGCATGATGTTTAAAAGCACTGGTGAGAGGGGACACCCTTGTCTTGCTTTGATCTTTGTGGGAAAGCTTCAAGATTCTCACCATTTTACTTAGGTTTTTATAGGTATTTTTTATCAAGTGGAGGAAGTTTCCTGTATTCATAGTTTCAGTTTTTATCAAGAATGCGTATTGGCTTTTGTCAAATGGTTTTTCCACCTCTATTGATATGATCATGTGGTATTTCTTTAGCTTGATGCTATGGGTTACATTGGATGATTTTTAACTCTTGAACCGGCCTTGCACACCTGGAATAAATCTCACTTGGTCATAGCATATCGTTATTTTATACGTTGGTGGATTTGATTTGCTAATATTTTGTCGAGGATTTTTCCATGTATGTTCATGAAAGATTTTGATCTGTAGTTTTCCTTTCTTGTAATGTCACCATCTGGTTTTGGTATTATGGTAACGCTGGCCTCAAAGGATGGGTTAGGAATTGTTCCCTCTGCTTCTATCTTCTGGCAGAGATTGTAAAGAATTGGTATAATTTTTTTCTTTTTTCTTTTCTTTTCTTTTTTTTTTTTTTTTTGGTATAATTTTTTTTCTTAAATGTTCAGTAGGATTCACCAGCAAATCTGGCGTGTTCTGTCTTGGAAGCTATTTTGACACTTTATCTTTACCAGTGTTAATGCATTTAAACCAGTACTTGTGCTATGATGTTTTGTACTTATTTGATTATTAATGAAATTTACAGGTTTTTTTTTTTTTCTTTTCTGTAGTGGTTTACAAAAGTGCCAGTCGTTAGCCTCTTATTTACAACCTGAGGTCAGATGCAACCCTGAGCATATTGGTTGCGTAGAATCTGGAATACACGTGTTGGGGATGGCATAGTAAAGTCAAGGGGACACAGGACTAGATAGGATTGGGGCTTAAAAGGAAAGTTAATTATATTCTGGGTCCCTCGGACAGGAGGCAACGCACGCCACAAGGGGCCACGGGGAGGCACCAGGGTGGTCAGGAGGCAGAAGCGGGAGGAGGGGGGAGCCCTGGCCACTGGGGATTGCAGGGGAAAGGCAGCGCAGGGCAGCGTGAGCGGCTTAGCACTGGCTACCTTGAATAATTCCAATGGGGTATAAGCTGTAGGGTATCCCTACGTGCCTGGCACCTGGCTGCTCGGTCCAGATGGAGGAGGTATGGCTCTGGGCTGCTTGGTTCCCATTAGGAAGGCATGCTCCCCGCTGGGTCCTTTTCTATCTTCGAGGATTGGCTAACCCCATGCGGGGTCTTGAGATGCCAGCCAGAAAGGTCTTGAGATGCCAAAACATCGAAATATACAGAAAATAAAAGTACATATGCAATGCAGAAACAATCGGTAGTTTGCTTTGCCAGAGGTCTGAATGCCCCAGCGTGAGGTGGAAGGGAAACGCTGATGGAAGGTAAGTAGGTACAGCGGATGCCGATGCCACCAGCTGCGGGGTACTTCCCGAGTGCCAAGCGTTCCTGGGCATTCCCCAAACCTGATCTTTAAGCCCAGGGATGCGCTGTCACTGTCCTGGGCCATCTCTGCATGTCTCATCCAAGCCCGCGCCTGCAACGTGATGAGGGCCAGGCTCTGAACTGAACCCTGCCCCAAGAGCATTATTTGTACCCGCGATGCGGGTTTCCGGGCTGCAGACCAGCAGGCATGTGTGCATCTACGACTTGGATTCGAGTCATGCCTGAGGTCAGCCTCTGCACGGCGGGAGGCGTCCAGCTCCCGGCACACAGCCGCTCTGAGCCGCTCCAGGAACATGCTGGGCTCCCAGCGGGGACCAGGGGCACGGTAAGGGGCCGACGTCTCTGCAGGCTGGCCTCGAGCCCCGGTGGGACCCTGTGCATGCCCAGACTCGCACGCTCCCCCGCAGAGCACTGCCCACAGCGGCAGTGTGGGGTGTTGGTGACAGATGACGTTGGTGTGCCCGACTAACGTGACCCTAGGCACACACTGCAGATTTCGAAATTGTTTTTAGCCGCGAACACAAACAAAAGAGCCATATGCTACACTCAGAGCAGTGTGCCTGAGTGCCAGGAGGTCAGGGGGACCCTCGGAGGGCCTGACAGTGAGGAAACAGCAGGACACTGGGACGTCGTCGAGGCAGCCCCACTTGGCTCCCTGAGGGACTTGGAACAAACTCTTCCCCACGGCGGCCCTCACTTTCCCCATCTGGAAAAGGGCACACTGTACCTGGAGGGACTTTTTCTTAAATTGTTATTTACTAATGATATGTTAAGACGCTGGTCTGGTGGGCGCCGGCCTCTTGCCTGCCCTCCCGCGGTCCCACTCCCGAAGGCGCTTGCCGTCGGGGGGACTCACCGCGCAGCGCCAGCACCCGCGAGCGCGTGCGCCTGGGAGCCGCCGCAATGCCAGTCCGGGTCCCCCCAGGGCTGCCCATCAGGACCTCGGCGCCGCGTGGGGCCCTGCAGGGGCTCTGACCCCCATCAAGGCTGGGAAGGATTCTCACCGCACCAAGGGCTTTGGGAGTCCGACAGCTGTGAGTCATTCTCGACTCCCTGCCGCTGGACACGGGGACACGGGGACACGGGGACGCGAGCCTGGCCTTGGGTGCGAGGGTGGGGTGATGGCCTCCACTCTAGCTTGTCGTGGAGAGGCAGGTAAACCGTTTGGCGCGCAGGAGCGCACGTGGGTGGCTCAGGTCTGGGCGTCCTCGGGGCCGCCGGCGCGACCTCGGGAAGGCCGCAAACACACGCAGGTGCGCGCGGGAACGCGCCAGGTGGAGACCCTCAGGGCTCGCCCCGCCCGCGAGCCGCCCTGCGCCTGCGCCGCCGCCGAGAACCAGGTGCAGGCCGCGCACAGGTGGGGCCACGGGGGCTTCTGGGCGCGGCTTGGGGTCCGCGCGTGGAGCCGGGATGGAGCCCGGGGCACAGGTACCGCTGGCCGCCTCCCCGGTCCGGGGAACCCACACGCCCTCCGCTGACACACCGGGGAGGTTCCGCGTCCTGCACACCCCCAGCCTTCCTCCCCTTTCCCTCCCCTCCCCAGCCTGTCCTGCGGGGCCCGGGTCCAATGTGGCCTTCGGGGTAGTGGGGGCGGGGGGAGGGCCGCACCAGGAGCAGGAGGGGAGCCCTCGCCATACCTGCTCCGCATGCGCAAGGAAAAGCGGGGTGCACGACAGGGAGGGTCCCCGGGGCGGAGTTTCAGAGCCCTGGGCTTCCGAGGCCCCCCCAGCCACTCCCCAGCCCAGCCAGGGGGGCTGCCTAGGTCTCCTCGAGTCCCCCCGAGCCTCGTCAGACGAGGAGGGACCTTTCTCCCTCCTTCATTTGTAGGCTAGCTGTCAAAATAAAAGGGCTAAGCAGGGGTGGGGTGGCCCCTGCACCCCCAGCCCCCACCATAACCTAATGTTATTTTTAGCCTCTTCTGGAGCGTGAGATCCTTATTTTCCCTCAGTTTGGGGGGGGGGGAGGGGAAAGCCTGTACCCAAAACACAGACACCTTATCAGTGTATTAGAAAAACGTTTGATATTTTAGGAAAAAACAACGACCACCCATTAAGGGTCCTTGCATGTTTATCTGATGGGTTATTTCCCCTGGGTTGGAGGAACGTTAGCCACTTCTTTATCTTTCATAGAAACTGTGGGCCGTCTGTTTCCACTGAGCATATCATCTGGTTTTCTTTACGGAAGCTTAAAATTTTATATTTATTTCCATTTCTTTTCCTTTCTGGCTTCTGTGTCACGAGTTATGGTTTGAAAGCCTGACTTCTAACCAATTTACAGAGCAAGCCACCCACGCTGCCTCCCAGCGCTTTGAGCGTTCTGCCCCTGTAGCTTGTCGGCAAAGAGGCGGAACTGACCTCAAACAGAACGTTGATGGGGGGTCTCAGGATTGCAGTTCAGGGAGCTGCCCATATTGTGTCCCCTTACGGGACAAAACTCAGGGGATTTTAAAGACAACGGGGAATGTTTGTATATGTTGCTTAGAAAGAATTTTAACTGGTGTTGGCAGCGGAAAAATCAGGTTGGCGGAACCGAATTGGACCAAATCTCTTACGGTAGCAGGTTGCAGGGGCTCGGGGTACGTGGGGTTTGGCCGGGCTCAAAGTTCCTGGTTTCACCCTGACGACCGAGGACGAGCCCCCGTGTTGATGGTCCCCCAGCCCCAGCTAAACCCCTCGACATAAGTGACCCCACTCCATGTCATGTCTCACAACATTTGTATCATATGCATTTGGAATTTATCTCGGTGGATGATATAAGAATCCAATTTGTTTCAGATTTTTTTTAATTATTCTGTTTCTTTTTAGCAATCTGAATCTTCAAGAATATCATATTTGGTCCCTTGTAATTTATTTTCACGTAGGACATGCAGGTAGGGACGTGACTTGCTACTTTTCTTTTTTTTAAATGGCCAATCCATTGGAGCGACAGCACGAAATGAAAGAAAACTCCCTTCCCTGCCCATTTAAAAAACCCATCTGTCCCCGTATACTATTCCCAGATGTATGTCTGCATTGTTTGTGCTGAGTATTATCTGAAAAGCCACACCATTCTCTCTGTAAGCTGTCGGCGCTACAGTATTGTTCTATCAAAAATGTATCAAATTGTTCTTTTTTAAAAGATATTTTATTCATTTGACAGAGAGAATGAGCACAAGCAGGGGGAGCGGGAGGAAGGGAGAAGCAGGCCCCCCGCTGAGCAGGGAGCCCCACACGGGACTCGATCCCAGGACCCCGAGACCATGACCTGAGGTGAAGGCAGATGCTTAACCCACCGAGCCACCCAGACGCCCCTCAAATTGTTCTTATGGAACATTTGTGTACTGGCTCTCAGCTCACTTCCACGAATACGTTAGTTCAGGGTAGTTCCTGCTACGCAGAAAATGCGCTCCTGTCCCCTCGTCCCGCCTGGCGCACACCCCCCTCTGCACTGAGCCTGGTCCCTCTTGGACGTAGAATGACTTTGTCTCCCTTTACAAATGCCGATGGTCTTCCATGGGATTTGGATCATTTCTTTTTCTCTTTGATCGACCATAGGCTTAAAAAAAAGAAAAAAAAAAAAAACCCAACACTGTGAAGTAGCCTCGATTCCTCGCTTATTTCTGTTTCTCCATATTTCTCTGTGGCTTTTGCTCTTCGTTGATGCTGTGCTGTCTGGAGCGAAGGTACTGAAAGCAGGCAAACTTTAGACTTTTATTTTTTATCACACTGTGCTTTTGTTTCGGGGCTCGTCCAGTGCGTTTTCCCATGAACTGGGGCTCTTCCAGTGTTAACAGCAGAGGCGCTCCCGCATGCACGCATCCCTCCGCGGGGTGTCTATGCTGCCCTGATGCTCTGGATCTTTCCGAAGCCCTTTGTCTCCGGGGCAGCCTCCGGTAGACGGCGTGGAGCCGAATGCGCTTTGGACCCAGGGCCGGTGCGTTAATAAGCGAGCTGATTCTGTTTGCTTCTGTTGGCAGGGCCCCGCAGCTGTTCGAGCGTCTACCAGCAAAGACGACGCATACGCGGTAAGTCGGCGATGAGTCGGCGGTGAGACGCGCGCTGTCGCTGGCCGTGAAAGCGACGGCCATCAAACCCCCCCACTGCTCACCTGCTGGGAAGCCGACGTCAGAACACCTTGCGTGCCCGCGAGGCTGGGGACGCGCAGCCACTCTGGGAAACACCGGGGCCCTTTCGGATCTGACTTCTCTGGAGGGAATCCAGCTTTTCCGGGTGGCCGGAGTCACATTCATCAGTTTCTAAACGTCTCGCGAAGGGAGACATTGTACCAAGAGCACCCAGGGAGCCACACCGTAGCAGCTCCCCGCGCGCGGGGCACTCCCGCCGGGCTTTCCGGCCCCGGGGCTTGCAGACTCCCCTGCGGCCGCTCCGGCCGTGCAGCCAGGCCCGTTTTCGGTTTCAGCTGGGCTGGCACTGCCCGCGGCCCCTGGTGATGGTGTGCCCCCTCGGGAGGGTGCCGAGAGCTCGCCGGGGTCCGACTGCCATCGCTCCAGCACGTCCACTGAGCTCGTTTCTGGGACCAGCGCCCCCTCCCGCCAGCCCGTGCTGGGGGACCTCTCCTGCCTGGCCCGCCTCTCAGCCCTTGGGGGAATCTAAACCCCTAACTCCGCTCTTGTGTTTCCCATAAGCGACCTGACGTGCTTTGTTCAGAGTCAGGGGCGTGGCCCGTCATCGATGTGGTGACAAGCCACCCAACCGTGCGTATCGGGATTCCATTGGTGAAATACGAGCTGCTTTTGTACACAGGACGTGCATTCCACTTTTTTTTTTTTTTACAAATTGCTAACGCTAGCCACCTCGGGGAGCCGGACTGCAGGAAGCCTCACATCGGAGTTTCTAGTTTTCCAGGTTGACAGCAGCCCCGTGGGAGAGCCCAAACCCGCCACCCACAGAAACCGCGATCACCCATGTCTGTCTTACGCCCCTGGTTAGGCCGCAGACCCGGCGAAGACGCTTCCCCGCCCGTGTAGCATCCCTGATCAGGCTCACGTTTAAGGCGACGCACGCATCTGTTCCTGGTTCTCAAAGAAACTTAGCCCTTTATTACTTCACTATCGTTAATATGCTTTTCAGCTCTGCCTCGCCCCAAAACTCACCACCAGAAACACCCCTTCGGGCGCAAATGCACAGCAGGAATTCAAGGAAAACACCTGGGAAGTGCCTTCCACGAACTGGTGGCACTGCTCTCGCCCCGAGCGGCCCGGGGACGGGCAGCCGCCAAGACTGCGGGCTTGCGGGAACATCCCAATCCCTCCATCGTCACGCTTGTGTCTACTTGTTGTTGGGGAAGATTTCCAGTTCCTCCCACACCATGCGTGGCAGCGGCTTTCTTAATATTTTGCGAAGCATTGCCTGCAATGGCCGCCGTCAGCAGAAACGGTCATTCCCGCTAGCAAACAGGTGCCTGAGGGAGTGGGATTCAGCAAAGCGTGGCCGTTCACCGTGAGCGAGGCTGCCGGGAACGTGGCACGGCCGCTCGGCACCTTCGCAGGATGATGGTTTCCTTCCCTGTGGCTAAATGCCCCGAAGTGGAATTACTGGGTCACATGAGATTCCAATTTCTCATTTTCTTGAGGACCCTCCATACTGTTGTCCACAGTGGCTGCACCCGTTGCATCCCCACCCACAGTGCACGAGGGGTCCCCTTTCTCGGCATCCTCGCCAACCCCTGCTGTTTCTGGGGTGTTGATTTCAGCCATTCTGGCGGGTGTGAGGTGGTAGCTCATTGTGCTTTTGATTTGCATTCCCTGATGCCGAGTGATGTGGAGCATCTTCTCGTGTCCGACGGCCACCTGGATGTCTTCTTTAGAGAAATGTCTGTCCACGTCTTCTGCCCATGTTTCAATTGGATTCCCTGGGTTTTCACTATTGATTTGTATGGATTCCTTGCGTACTTTGGATATTATCCCCTTATTGGATTTGTACTTCGCAAATACTTTCCCCGTTCCATCGGTGGCATTCGACATAACATCAGCATCCCTTTGAAAGTTACCTGGACCGGGAGGGGACTGGCTCA
>CM052887.1:716684-738770 GCA_028534135.1 Potos flavus | reverse complement strand
GTGCCTTCCAGACAGAGGGCAGCCGCGTCTGCCCGCTGCTCTGCTCTTTTATGTTGAGCGTAAATGTCAAGATAATTTCACTGACAAGATTTTACAGTTTTCTCCTGAAAAAAAAGTGTTTTTACCTGAAAACCACTTCTTTTTTACTTCCATCATTAAGACACCATGTTTTGGACCAATGTTTGCTTTTAAGACCAAAATCTAGAGCAGGCGACTTGGGTGGGAAGGCAGGCACGGCAGGAGCGCGCTCTGGGCGGCCCGCTCCCACCCGGGGCAGGACTGGAGGCTCGGTGCCCGGGGCAGAGGCCGAGGCCGTGGAGGCCGACGGGGAGGGTGGGGAGGACGTGTCCGACGGGCTCTGGTGTCCATCCCAAGGCTCCTGCCGGGACCTTCTAGGGAGCCAACATCTGTGTTCTGTCTCGACAGCTTTCTGGGCTGAGCTCCTCCGAGGAAGACGAGACCCCTTCTTCGCTGAGGAGTCGGCTGCCCTTGAGGAAGGTCCTAAAGCACAGCACCCCGCAGGAAGCCTCTTCCAGCCTACGCAGGAGGCCCGCGGGCCGCGTCCCCTCCCACCCGGGAGAGGGCCCCGAGGCTGGGTCCCCGGCGCCCGCACACCTCTCCTGGAACCCCCCGGCCCCCCAGGCAGGGCTTAGCCCCACGGCCGCCCTCCAGACCCCGCGGCTTTCTAACATCTGGGCCCCCAGGGCGGCCGGTGGGCAGCCAGGGCCCAACCCAGGCCCCCGGGCTCCCGAGGGAGATCCGCCCGCACCGGCCACGGTCCCCCGGGGGCGGCAGCGGAGAGCGGAGTCCCACAGGGC
This sequence comes from Potos flavus, assembly GCA_028534135.1. Lineage (NCBI taxonomy): Eukaryota > Metazoa > Chordata > Mammalia > Carnivora > Procyonidae > Potos > Potos flavus. The sequence continues at coordinate 737,952 of CM052887.1, read as the reverse complement.
AGAGAGCCGGCCTCGAACCCGGGGCTTGCCCGGGATCCGCAACACAGCCGGAAGGAGGAGACGGGACCTGAAGAAGCTGGAGGCTGTGGTACGCCTGTCCCCGACCTGACCCTGACCCTGGCTGTGTCCCCAGTCCGGTCCCTGACCCAACCCCGACCCCAGCCTTGTCCCTGACCCTGTCCCTGACCCAGCCCTGACCCTGGCTGTGTCGCTGACCCTGTCTTTGACCCAACCCCGACCCCAACCTTGTCCCTGACCCTGGCTGTGTCCCTGACCCAAACCTGTCCCTGACCCTGTCCCTGACCCAGCTCTGACCCTGGCTGTGTCGCTGACCCTGTCTTTGACCCAACCCCGACCCCAACCTTGTCCCTGACCCTGGCTGTGTCCCTGACCCAAACCTGTCCCTGACCCTGTCCCTGACCAGTCCCCAACCCCAACCCTGAACCTGTCCCTGACCCAACTCTGACCCCAGCCCTGTCCCTGACTGCGTCCCCAAGTCAACCCTGTCCCTGACCCAACCCTAACCCTGGCTGTGTCCCTGACCAGTCCCCAACCCCATCCCCATCTGGGGGCTCAGGGTCCCGTGGAGGTGGCTGGTGACCCCTGAGAGAGAGGGCAGCTTCCCTTCCCTCACATCAGGCCTTTCGGATGTCCTGGTCCTGCCCCACCTGCTCTGAGGGGGTCACGTGACCCTGTGTGGAGCTCCTGTGCCCCCCTTGTGCCCATCCACTCCCCAAGCTCCTGCGAACCCTCCTGGTCTTCTCGGGGGAGGCAGGTGGGCCCAGAAAGCTGTTTGCTCCTTCCTCTCATCTCAGAGCAGACCAGGGGCCTCCCTCCATGCTCCCCTGGCCCCCAGAGCGCCTTTCCTGCTCTGAGCTCTGCGTCCCAGGCCCCTCAGCTCCTTCACCCTCTCCTGTGATACTCTGTAGTTCTAGAAGGTTCTAGAAGGTTCTGAGGGGTTGCTAGGGGACTTCCGTGTTGCCCCTCGCTTGGGGCCAGGGCTGACCCCGGCTGTCCCGGTCTGCTAGCCGGAGGTGGAACGTGTGTGGTGGATGGCCTGGCTCGTGGGCTGGGCGCCCGTGGGCCTGCTGGTTCCCTCTGGGAAATCTCCACCCCTCCCTCTGTGGCCTCTGAGGCGTGGCTCCGCGCCTCCTGCTGGGACTCTGTGGAAGTCAGGTGTGGCACAGCCTGGACGGCTTCTTTCTGTCTCTTCTTTCTTCTCTCGCCCCTCGTCGGCCCCTGGGAGGGGCGCTGGGTTCTACTTCCCAAGGTCACCACGGGATGCCTCGACTCTCCCGCTGGCCTTCCAGACCTCTCTGCTTGGCCTCACTCGCCCCTCCGGGGCACTGCTGGGCGGGTTTTCCTGAGGCCCCCTCCCCGCGCGCCCTCTGTGGCCGCGCCGGGTCCCCGCGGCTATCCGGGCCTTGCAGAGCTGACCGCAGCTCCGCCTGCGTTCCCGGGTGGGGTCCCCGTGCGGGGCCGCCCCTGAGCCCCAAGTGCCTCCCCAGTGCCCGGTCCCCGCGGGCTGATGTTCCCACCTGCTGCCAGGAGAGGCGGGAGCGGGGCCGGAACATTCTGGAGCTGACGAAGGGAAGGGGTCCGGGGGTCTCACTGTGCGGTGGAGACCGTCCCCCTGGGCCCTTGGGGCCCCTCGCGCAGGCGCCGGGCTCCCAACCGCTCTGCCGGCTCCGGGCTCCGGGAGGGTCCACGCGCCCGCTGCTGGCCCCTGCCCCGGCCCTGCTCGGCCCGCTCCGCCGGCGCCCACACCCCTGCCGACAGCACCAGCTTCTCCTGCTCCTCGTTTGCCTCCCCCCACCAGGGTTTGCTTCTATTTTCTACACTTTCAGGCTATTTGGAGGACCTCGATGTGTGGGGGACCCGCCATGGGGGGCTGAGGACCCCAGTCTTTCCTTCCACCGCCAACCCTGTCCTCTGTGGTCGGGCCCCTGCAGACGCCCCGTGTGGTCTGGCTCAGCCCCCCTGCCCCCTCGCTCTGGTTTCAGTGAGGCCAAGGCCTCGTCTCGGTCGGGAGCAGGGCTCATCCTGCCCCGTGTCCCCCACCCCGGCCGGGGCCCTTCTCCCTGCCGCAGCCTGGGAAGACCGCCGTCTGCTCCGCCCCGCGGGGACGTTCCCGGCACGCCCCTGGCTGGCCCTCGGTGTCCCTGTCCCCAGCCCTCCGGCCTCCTCTCTCTGCCTTGTCAGACCCTCCTCCCTGGGTCCTTAGCCGCCTCTCCGGTGGCCACACACACTCGGCGCTCTGGGGCGTTGGCGCTCCGTGGTGCGGTCGTGTGCCCAGCACGCGGAAGCAGGGGTGCCCGAGAGCCGGGGAGCAGGGGCGGGGAGGGGTGGGGTGCCCGCGTGGGCCTCTGCTGTGCACGGGCAGCCGTGGCAGGTGTTGCTGCAACGTGGGCCTTCTGAGACGCCTTTCCTCCGCAGATGGAGCGCGTGAGGCAGTGGGAAATCCGCCTGCTTCAGGACATCGAGGAGGCCACTCAGCACGAGCTCACCATCGACGACGACTGACCCCCGGTGCCGGGGCCAGGGGCTGAGGGCTCTGGAGTGCCGCCTCGGCCTCGCTGACTCGTCCGGCCCTCCGGCCGTCCTTCTGCAAAGCCCAGCCCTCGCCGGGGCTTGCCCAGGTCCCGCTTGGACCCCCGCCCTCCCCGTGATGTGCTTCTCGACACGGGGCGGGGGGGCTGCAGGGGGCAGTTGTCGAGGCTCTTGGAGGCCCCACCAGAGCGCAGGGCACACAGGGAGCGGGAGCCAACAGGGGAGGTGGGCGCCCGCCGTGCCACCCTGGGGGTGCCCGCCACCCCGCCGGCGTCCGCAGCGCGACCTAGGGAACAGGATGATATTTTGCACATAGAGACCAAGGAGCGTGGTGACCCAGCCGCCCACGCAGGGCTGGGGCCGCACACCCGGCGGCTCAGGATGCCATTCCAGGGGAGTCAGACCTGGGACTCCGAGCGGGCGCTGGTTTCGGTGGGGGTGGGGTGGGGAACCCAGCCCCCGGCAGTGGCACCGGACGTCTCCGCCCCACAGGGTCCCCCCCACAAAGCTGGACGCGCTTGCACGCTCGGGCCGCGGAGGGTCGCGGGGGGCGCTCCGGCTCCTACAGAAACCCCGGCGCGCCGGCTCAGGCACCGGGCGGACGCGGCGCGGGGACAGACACAGAGCTCGATTTTCCTCCTAGGCGTTCATCCCCCACTTTCCTTAAAAATGCTTGGTGCTTTGTTTACTGTTTTGTTTTTCCTTTTCTCCTTCTGAAAACAAGAAGAGAGCGTGTGTTCCCGCCCTCCCCCGGGTGGTCTCCGGGGCCGAGCCTCCAGGCCTGGCGGCGGCGGCCTCGCTCCCAGGGATGAGGACCAAGCTGACGGCTAGACTGAGTCAGAAGGCACCCCTCCAGCAGGGCGCCCCGCGCGGAATCGCAGACGGGCCGGACCCGGGAGGGCGCGGCGGAGGCCCGGGGCGGGCGAGGTCGAGAACCGGGCTCTCCCTGCCTTCGTCTGCAGGTTCCCGACAAGGAAGGAGGCCAGTCCTCACGGGGTTGGGGGCTGGGGGGCGGCAACGGGCCGCATCCCCGGGCGAGTCCCTTCCGGCCGCACCTGCCGCCGCGGGGTCGCGTGGGAAGAGCGCATTTCCTGTCCGGTGGGCCTGCGCGGCGCCGAGTTCCTGACCCGCCGCTTCCTCACAAGCTCACTCTTCAGCCTGTTGGCTTCCTCCTTCGTCATAACCGTTGTTATCGGATTGTGGAAATGTTAAGCTTACTAATTTTTCAAATACAACACGAAAGTATGAAGCGGTGTGCCTAGAATTGCACGCCGTGAAATACACACGTCAGCGCACACCCTCCGCAACTTCAGTGTCAGAAGCAAGGGACGGGTTCTCCTGAGCGTCTGCGCGTGACGCAGAGGGACTCAGACGTGTCCTCGCGCGGCTCCCGGTCTTGTGTACCGCCCGTGACAAATTCAGGTGCGGAATGAGGCCAGGGAGGGGGCAGGCATGACAGAGGGACTTTGGGGAGGTTGTTCTTGAAAGCCTGGGAATTGTAGGGGCGCAGAAGGAAGTGGTTTGTTCATAAGATACTTTTCCTAGACGTTCGTGTTGCGTTTTCTCCCCCACGTGTTAGCAAAACGGATTCCTACATTTGTGCAAAGGAGCATGTGCAAGCAGAGGGCGCAGGCCCTCTAGCTGGCGTTTGAAATGCAAGCCTGCGGGGCGTTTCTCAAAACGGCGTGGATTGTGAGCATGTTCCGGCCACGCGAAGATGTGGCCAGAAAGCAGCCCAAGGAAGGAGGGAGTCCTGTGCCCGAAGCCGGAACGTGGTGCACGGGGAGGGCGTCCTGTCCGCGCCGGCCACCTCCGTGTCCTCGGGACTTGGGCTGCGCGCAGGCGGGACGGCGGCCTCAGAGCGGCGCTCAGGGCGCGGGCACTGCCGGCTCGGGCTGCACAGGCGGGGACCCCGCGGGGTCTCTGAACCGGGGTCACTGTCAGGAACGTGCCCGTACCGCAGCCAGCGACCCCCGTAGCACGCCTCTCTCCGTGCGGTTTCCGTTTAACGTGAAACGAGAAGGGGTCCCCTTCTAATCTAATCTTTATCTAAACGGTACATTTTCTTCCTAAAATAAGCTATTTATCCAGGGTGTCTGTATTTGACGTTCACAGCCCTTGTCACCATGTCAGAAACCTGGTTTGAGGGGCTGCCTGCGTCCAGGGCTCAGGCAGCCACGCCGCGGACGTCTGGTTTCTGCATCGTTTTCCACTCAAGTTTTAGCGCCTGGTGTTTTAATTTCTTTCTGCCGCGGAACAAAGGCTGAAAACAACCCATGTTCACCTCTGCCTGGGCTCACTCAGGGGACACCAGGCAGGTGCTCACCCGGCGCATCTGGGCAAGAAAGGGGAACCCGGCTCCGTGTGGGGGTGCAGGACCCAGGGCCCCGTTCCAGTGCTGGCCGCTGCAGGGCTGCATGCAGGCCCCAGGCCCACCCGTGTGTGCGTGGCCGCCTCGGTGGGACCCAGCCTGTCTGTGCTCCAGATCCCCTGTTCGAGGGCTGGCGTGGGGCCCAGTAACCTCGCCGAGTTTATAAGCAAGGGGATGCCGCACCCCACTCAGGATTGGGGGTGGGGGCGTGGGATCTTGGGTCAGCTTTAGAACTGTTTTGTGCAAGTCTGCACAAGAGCCTGCTCAGCACAGAGTGTTTTGTACCAATGTCTACCCATTTCGTTAGCCTCCTACAAGTCATTTTGTGGGCTAAAGGGTGTTGGCCCCGTGCGGTCCCTGCCAGTATTCCCCAGCAAGGCGCGGAGGCCCGTGAGCGGTGTCCCGGGGGGCCCTCGCCGCAGCTTTGCTAGTTTGATGATGGCTTTTAAAACAGGTACCAAATAATAAAAAATAAATGAAACACTACCAACCGGAAAGGTGACAAGGCACCTCCGTGTTCTCACCCGATGGTTCTGTGGGACAAGCGTCCACCTGTTTCCTGGTTGGTTGTAGCCCTTGCTCGGAGGATTCTGTAAATGCCTGGTTTCTCTGGCGATGTGCTTTTCATGAGGGTTTTCTTTAATTCCTTTACTTTGCATTGCTTTTATTTGAACCTAAAGGTACACGTTTGTGATGATTCATTTTATGTGTCAGCGTGGCTGGGCCGCTGGGCCCAGTTTGGTCAAACACCAGCCTGGATGTCAGGCTGAAGGTATGGTTTAGATGAGATCAATGCTTCCAGCAGTGCACTTTGAGTAAAAGCAGATCGCCCTCGATAATGTGGGTGGGCCTCGTCTAATCAGTTGAAAGTCTTAAGAGAAACCGCCTGAGGTCCTCCCAGGGGAGGAGGGGATTCTTCCTCCAGGCGGCTGTCGGACTCGGAATGCAGCATCAGTTCCTCCCTGCGTCTCCAGCTGCCGCCCGCCCTGCAGACTGGACTTGGCAGCCCCGTGACGGGGGAGCCATTCCTTGAAAGAACGGTCTCTCTCACACACTCACTCCCCTCAGGGCGCTGCGTTCCCTGTGATGCATCTGCCAGACCTCTAAGGGAAGATGCCCGGTGAGTGGGGGCTGCAAATTCGCCCTGGGGCTCAGGGCGTCCTCAGAGGAGGCAGAGCCTGGCAGCTCCTCCACCCCGCTCCCCGCCATCCCTCCCCTGCTGACGGGGTCTTGGGCTCTACAGCATGTGCCACGCTCTCATGTTCCCCAGAGTCCGGCCCAGTCCCTCCCTTCCCCCCCTAGCCGCGGGGTCCCTGCTTCTCTCGCCCCCTCTTGGGGGCAGGAGGGGGCTTCCCGGGACGGTGGCATTCGGTGTGTCCTGGTGGAGGGTGGCCCATGGCAAACCCTCCCTGACATTCTTGTCTGGTGCCTCACAGCCCCTTTTCTGCTAGGCCCTGACCTTGGCCTGTCCTTGGCCTGACCTTGGCCTTGTGGAGCCCGGTTTTAGAGACCGTCCTGGCTCAGCCTGCCGATGGCCCGCCCCCACCCCTGCTGTCCACCCTTGGTCTGCCTTCAACAACAGTCCCCGGCCGGTTAGTCCGGGACCAGTCTAAGAACCACAAGCAGCACAAGTCATCCTCCGCGGAGGGTCCGGAGGGTAGCGGAAGCCGAGCCCCCGCGCTGCCCCTCCCCGCGGTCACAGGACGAGCACAGCCCGGCCCAGGGGACAGCCGCCGACTCTGGAGGACACCCCAGTGTCCCACACGCAGGCCACACGACCCCATGGTTTGCGAGTAAAACGGCCACAGGGTTTAGTCAAGCAATTTTTTTCCTTTATTTTTGTTAAATAAGGTTCCAGAAAGTATAGTGCAAACACTCAGTAGAAAAGTCGCAATTAAGAAATGTACATTCACGTTAACATTTCAGTCCGTTCACTGGTTTGTTAATAAAAATAGGACCCATTATTCAGTGACTTGTCTCGGTCGAACAATCTTGGAAGAGACTGGAAGGTACAGTGTGGGCTGGCGTAAAAATAGACCCGTATTGATTATACAAATCTATCGACAGAAGCTGCCCGGTGACAGTGAGCGGCCGTCCCTCTGGCCCCGTCCCCTGGTTCTGGGTCTGCAGAACCATTCTCGAGTGAGCTCCGTGGGCGGCGAGCGTGTCCCCCTGCCCACCCACCCCCTGCATCCCACCGAGCGGTGCGGCCACCCCCCAGCGGGACACGGAAGGGTGCAGGGACGTACACGGCCTTTCTCGGTGAGGCAAGAAAATCGGGGGTGGGCTCTGGGTTGACCTTCGGTGAGAATCGAGCTACTAAGGTGGTCGCGATCGATACGTTACGTTCCTTGTGCAAGGTGGTGTGCAATCGTGTGGGCGGGGATGGGGGGCGTCCGGGCAGGGGGAAGCTGCGTGGCCAGTGCAGGCGCCGGCCGCACAGGCCGGGGGACCCTGGCTGCGCTGGGTCGTGGGGACGCTCTGCGGCCAGCCGGCAGATGGCCCAAGGCGGGCCCGTCCCTCTGCGCATGCTGCGTGTTTCCGAGTTCAAAGTGGGTTTCACACACGTGGGGATCTCAGGACATGCAATTCGGGGTACACGTGCGTGCGAGCCCCGTTTGTACAAGGGGAAGGCAAGACACCGCGCCCCTCCTGGATGGGCGCTCGGGAGTGCGGGCGCCCCCGCGTGGGCGAGAGGCGGCGGCAGGCTTCCTCCAGGATGCCCGTAACTGGGGACCGGTCCCCTGAGACGTGTGCTTTGCGCCTGGGGCCCGGGGCCCGGGGGGCTGCTGGTGGGAGGCAAGAAACAGTCCTGGCTGCCAGTGGGCCGGTGGCCCGCGCCGTGGGGAGCAAGAGCCCACAGACACGGCGCTCTGCGTGGTGGTTCCTGCAGATCGTCCCGCACCCCCCCCCCCACGCGCTCAGTCAGCCCCCGAGTCGCCCGGCTCTCTCGGGCATTGGTCTAGGACAACATCAGCTGTCAGGCTGCGATGCGAGCTGTTTGCAAACCGAACTTCCGAATGGAGTCTGAGCTGCCCGGGGCCGAAGCAGTCGGCCGGGGAGGCTGCTAGTTTCCTGCCAGCCTCCGCGACCCCCGTCTCCTTCCACGCGTTCTCTGGGAAACCTGCCCTTGGCCGTCCCCGACCTGCAGGAAGGGGCGCTGACCGCCCGCACCATGCCCGCGGCGTGAGGCACTGGATGGCTCGACCACCAGGCTCGACCCACGGCCTCCCAGGGCTCCCATGCCTTGGGACCAGGACTTGGGGGCCACCTGGCTCCACGTACATGGGGAGGCGTGTGTGGTTTGGGGGCTTCTGGGGGCCCCCTTCCCGTTTGATGCCAGAGAGGCCGTGCAGAGACATGGGCAGCCGTCCTCCCTGCTGAAGGAGGGTCTGGATTTTCTCAGGACAGGCTGTGGGCATGACACAGATTTAGGATAGAAAGCGACACAAGGTGGGACTTCTCAGGCTAGCTCTGAGTGTCCTTGGGGGATCCACTGCTGAGGATAGCGTTCTGAGCTCCCCAGGGCACCCGGGGTCGGGCGGTGGGGCCAACACTCTGAACCAGCCTGCCAGGGTCCCCCCACCACAGTGGGCACTTGGGTGCAGACCAGCTTGGGGGCACCGGCAAACCCAACGCAGTGTCAGCAAAAAGCCACTGAGTAGGATGGAAAACGAAGGGCTTGGGACAGGCTGGCATGAGTCTCGGTCCTGCCACTCGTGCTGTGTGACTCTGCTCAACTCAGCAACCTCTCTGAGCCCCAGATTCCTCACGACACCGTGGGGGCCATAAGCGGCCCACGGGTGACACGTGGAGAAAGTGCTCTGGGGGCTGCCGAGTAGATGTGGGTCTTAGTCATGGTGGTTCCCTCAGCTTGAGGCCACATGGAGAATTCCAGAAGACACGTGTTTTGACTACACGTGCAAGTGACTACTGGCCTCTCCTGCGGCTTTAGCGCGGAACCTACAGAATCCAGTGTGGGGTAGAGAGGAGCACACGGGTTTCACATGGGAATAAAGGGTTGTGTCTAGAACACCCACACCCGCCAGGTGTGGCACACACTCACGCATGCACACACGTACACATACGTGCACACGCACGTGTGAACACCCACACAACCGTGCATGCACACACGCATGTGCACATGCACAATCATGCCGTGCGCACACGTGCACACAAACGTGTGCACACGCGAACACGTGCTGTGCACATACACACGGGTGCACACATATGCACAATCATGCACACACATACATGTGTGCCGTCATGCATGCATGTGCACACGCGCACACACAGAGATGTTAGTGAAGCGTGGCTCCAGCGGAAGAGTTACTGTTTCTCTCTGTGAACAGATCTGATGGGGAGCAGGTGGATTACAATTTTCAGGGATATTTAAGAAATGCAAACGTATGAGTCATTACCATGAGGTTGTTTAGGGAGGTCTAGTCCCGAAATGTGGCCTCTGACATCAGGTTTGCTTCGCTGAGCTGGACGGGGAGGTGACCCACGCGCCCCAGTGTCTCGGGACCGGCCTCCGGTGCGCACGCCCAGGAGCTGGCGTCGGGAGCTGGGGCGTCCCCGGGAGCGCCCCCAGGGCGCGGGGTCTGGCGTCGGGCGCAGGGAGGAGCTAAGGGGCCCTGCCTCGTGCTGCTGGCCACAACGGGCCGTCCCTCCTGCTCTGGGGTCCCTCCCCACCCACCCCTGCACCCCTACATCCGCGGCTGGGGGGCCCACACTGTCTCTGGGCACAGGGACTGCCGTTGGCTCCTCGCCACCCACCACCCATTGTTCTCACAGTCAGGGACCCCACCTCACTCCCAGGGGCCTGCCTGTCAGCGCCAGCCCCCCACCTCCCAAGTCCGTCTTGGCACAATTCACAGCTGGGAGTTTATTCCTCAGGCTGCGCCAAACTGAGCCTTCCTGCCCGCCGACCTCGTCCCCGCCCTGCCCTCCAGGAGGGGGGTCCTCAGACCACCCCTAGCAACCCAGTCCCTGAACCAGACTTCAACCCACCCCAGCCTAAGGTTCACGGGGGCCGATGCAAACCCCGATACTGTGAGAAGAGAGGTCGCGTTCCCACGTGGTCTCCACCTCCCCTCAGAGGGCGTTAGGGCTCCAACTCCCCGCGCGACTTTCAAAGCACACTGCGGCTGGGGAGACAGGACGTCCGGGCGCGGGGACGCGGCTGTGCCCGCCAGCTTCCGGCCCGCCACACCCTGTCCCTTAGTCATTTCAGCAAACCGAATATTTCGACATCAACTTCTAAGAAGGTTAACTTGTTGCTTTTTTAGTTTTGTCGTTTTTTAAATTGAAGCCCCTACAAAATCAGGTCACGTCGGTTTCCAGGGACGACTTTCTACGGAGCCGACAGGCCCGCAGGCTTCGGGATTACAAGTGCTGGCAGTGCTCTGTGACCCGCCGAGTCAGGGCTGCTTGCCGCGCCGCGGGGCGCCCGCCGTCCCCCACGCCCGGCGTCCCCGAGGCAGCAGGTGCACACTTAGGGAGCACATGGGCGGAGCCTGCCACACAGGGAGGGGTCAGGACCCCCGACTCGGGGAACTCCAGGAGCCCACGCTGGAATGGAGCCGGGTCCACCTGTCTGGGACACACAAGGGCGAGGCCCACAGCAGCAGCAGGACAAAGGAGGGGGTTCGTACTACCCCTGGGTGCTGATGGGCCGAGAGCACGGCACTCCTAGGAGCTGGATCCTGCGGGGCTCAGAGCCCACGCATCCAGCAGGCTCACCAGGCAGGACGGGCGTCCTGGCCCGAGGCTCGCGGCACCCCGTGGGCGCACTGAGACAGGCTAGGAGGGTCACAGGTGTGCACAGGCCTGCTCTCGCCCCAAGGGTGACTTAACTGACGGGGCCGAGGCTGGCCCTCCGCTCCCTGTGCCCGCGGCACCGACCGCAAACCCCACAGAGCTCGGGGCCTGAGCTGGGGGGCCGCTGGGGTGTCGGCCCCCCCACGGCGTGGTTGAAGGCGGGCAAACTCGTGCACATGGCTTATGCTGGAGTCACCATCGGCTTTGCACCGGCCTCGTCTCCGCAGGTTAGAGTCAGTTATTGCTTCTGGAGACAGAAGTGTCTGGAAGCGCTGTTGGCTCTGGGGTCTGGCAAACGTGCAGCCTCGAGGGGCCTGGTGTGGGGGCGCTCCACGCACACTCCGTGCAGCAGACCCTCCGGGCCCGGCGGTCCGTGGAAGCGTCTGGAAGTTTGGGGCTGCCTTCTACGGTACTGAGGTTGGCGGAAGCGGCACACGAGGGACGCGCACCCCTCCCCCCCCGGGCCGGGGCTTCCCCAAGCAGGGGCGGCAGCCTCAGGGACGTCACGCATCTGGGTAAAGCGTGCCGTCCGCACGGGGGGCGGGAGGCTGTTCTCATTCTTGGTGGGACTGAACAGGTGTCCCCTGAAACAGTGCACTATTTACAGAGCATCTTAAATAATTTCGAGAGAACCCTCCTCGAAAGGCTAACGTTTGCCCGTGAATGCTGTACAAGATTAGAAATAAATAAGGCAAGATCATACGGTCTCATCACAAATAAAGAGGAAGACATCGTGCACCCGCCTCCGAGGGATGCTGCGGCGGCTCCCGCGCCCTCAGGAGCGGTAGGGTCTGGACTGCCGATGACGGACGTGTCCTGGGAGCTGGGCCTCGGCCCCGTGGGTGGTCCCACGGCCTCCCGATGCGGCCACGCACAAGGCAGCGCTCCGCAGCTCCTGGTCTGGTGGCCCCGAGGTCTGGGCCCGGCAGGGCTGGGGGCCGTGGAGAGTCTCGCGGGCATCCGCCTGCCCCGGGGTCGCGTCTTTCCACAGCAGCCTCGTGCGTGGGCCGTCTTGACCACCCTGCCTCTGCGTCCACTTCCAGGGGGCAGGTGGCCCACCCAGAGAGCTCGGGATCCTGCCCCCGGCCCAAGGCCCGTACCTTCAGTTCCGTCGGTGAAGTCCCTGTGCGCCTCGGTGCGGTCCGCTGCCCCCCGGACTGCCCTGGTGGAAGCGTGGCCGCCACCAGCAGGCGGGCACCGGGACCCTGGCCAGGTCCCCAGCCCCGCAGCCCGGAGCAAACAGGCACACCACACGGGCCGCATGCTCACGGGACTCCCAAGATGACTCAGTTTCCCCTGAAAGAATCATGCCATGTCTCTTTACGGCTGAGCGCCGATGGCTGGGCCACGGAGTCCTTCTCAGTAGCGATGGTAGCGACGGCCGTCGGTGGCCCAGCGCAGAGCTGGTTCTCAGGAGGGAGGCCTTCCACCCACCCGCTCCTGTCCCGAGTCCTGCATCGCTGGCCCGTCCACACACGGCCCGGCGGCCAGGCAGGACTGAGCTCCCATGAAGGACGCCATGCCCCCCACGCCCAGCACGGGAGCAGCCCAGGGACACCCACGGGGGCTCAGCCAGAGCGAGGCCAGCCCCCGCCCGCCGGTGCCAAGATGCCTTCCTCCCTCCCGCGGTCGGAGCCACCGCCCCGCACCCCTAGCCACACACCCCGCGGGTCCTCGGTCTGCACCTGTGCGCGTGGGAGACCCCCAGGCTCCCCAGAGTCACCTGCGGCGCTCTCCGGCAGGTGCAGTCCAAATTCACTCCCAAATCCCACGCCCGGGGCGCGGGCTGCTCCACAGGGAGCTTTCTCTCCGTCGTGAGCTGTGGTTCGCTTGTTTCAAAATCCACGCGGGGTTGTGCTGTTGGGAGGAGAGCGGGAGCCCCAGACGCGGGGGCAGCAAGGGGCCTGGCGACCCCGACCTCGGTTCCTTCCCTGACGAGAGCAGCCGGGGTTTGTAGGGCCAAGGCCATCCGGGGGACGAAGGACCACCCAGGACGGGCAGGCAGAGCGGGAACGATGCTGGTCGCGACACAGAGACGTGGCTCGGGGCCCCAAGAATTCCAGAAGACCCGCCTCTGGCCCTCGGCAGAAGGAAGCCAGCAGCCCCCTCCGTGCTGCCGGGTTTCTCCCCAAACCGCGCACCGCAGGCCCGGCCCGCCTGGGCCCGGGACCGGGCTTTCCGGCCCCGCCGCTTGCGCGAGGCCTGGCTCCCAGCCCGGGCTGCTGCGGGCGTCCCCGGGCCGCGCTCCCGCTCTGCCGGCCACGGCTCCACGGCTCCTGCTGAATTGAAGCCTGGGGCCGTGGCGGATGTTTGCAAGGTCCCGACGCCGGACGCCACCGAGGACAGGACTGAGGAGCCGTCCCCCAAAAGCCTCGGCATGCAGGCGGGCAGGGCTCCCCTGGCCCGTCACTGCCCAGCTGCTTCGGGTCACGCCTGGACGGTACCCCCTCCGCAGCCCAGCCTCCGGCCGCGGGCCCTGCTCTGTGGGCCGGGCTGGTCCCTGCTGGAGCCCCCGAGCCCCCAGCAGCCAGCGTGGGCTCCACTAAGCCTCCTTCCCAGCTGCTCCGGGGGGCAGATGCTGGCTGTGGGGGCCCGGCGGGAGCCCCGAGCCCTGCAGAGCCCCCAGCCCGGCTCTGACCGGGGGGCCAGCCATGGGGGCCCCTGGGGGCGGGCCTGTGCCCAGGCTGGTCTGGAGGCCGGCTCGCCCGTAAGCGCACATTTTCCGCTCTGCATTCAGGGACCTGGCCTGGGAGCCGTTTCTATCGGTCCGGCCTTCCAGGAAGTACGTCAGCATCTCGCCCTTGCCCTTGACGCTGACTTTCCCGCGGCACACGAAGCGGTAGGTGCCCCTTCGCAGCAGCCGGTGAACCTCCTCGGTCACCTGCAGCGGAGGAAAGCAAGCGAGCGTCCCCGGGGTCAGCAGGGGAGGGTCCCAGGGGCAGGGCCGCACAGAGGGCTCCCTCCTCCACCCCCTGCGACCTGTCCCCAACATCAGAGAGCACCAGTGGACGCGAGGGGCCCTGCCACCCACTAGCCCTGGGCAGGTCCCCGGAAAGCAGCGCTCTCCGGGGGGAGGGCCCAGGGCGCGCGGCAGGCTGGACAGGGCACCGAGACGCAGCACCGGTCCGGGGTGTGAGCCCCGGGGCGCCCAGGCACCTGCCAGAGGCCGGGACACGGAGGAGCGGGACAGGCAAGGCTGGATCGCTAACATCGGAGTCCTTTCCATGCTTCGAGGAAAGAACCAGATGCAGAGGAGGGGCTCCTAAAATGAGCAGCGGGGGAGGGGCATGTGCCTCATCAACACAGAGGCGGCGCGTGTACGGGCCGCTGGCTGGAACAGTGCCTTCGGCAGAACGGGTGTAGGCAGTGCTGGTGGCCCCGCGGACGACCGCGTCTTACCCGCACTGACAACGGTCCCGCCCTGGTGCACGGACCCTGGACACTGACACCGGGCCCGATGCAGGGGAAGGGGCCCCGTCTGCACAGAGCTCCCCTATCGCAGGGCTTCTGGGGGATGGGGCGCTCCCGGGGCAGCTGAGTGCTCTGTGCCTCGGGGAATCCAGACATGCAGGGAGGCAGCGGGGGGGGCATGGGAAGAACTGCCCCAGCGCGCCGAGTGGCCACCCGGGGGTCTCAGGGCTTGTTGGACCCCCGGGACCCTGTGAGGCGGGTGCCTGGGTCAGAACGGGGGTACACGGGGCTGTGGTCATCCAAAGCACCCCCACGGACCTGCCCTCGCTCTTAGCTCCATGGGGGGACCCGCACACAGGCCCAGGGGTGGGGGCCATGGAGGGGGGCGCCCTGCAGTGCGGCCGGGGGACAGAGCGGCACATTGCCGGAAGCCCAGCAGTCAGGGGAGGCCGGGCCGTGAGCGGCAGCCGCGTCATGGAGAACATCCCTGGGGGGCCGCAGGGGACAGGCCTGATGTCGAGCAGGGGAGGGGCTCGCCGCAATGTGATCGTGGAAACTTCGAACTTTCACGTAAGCGTGGGACAGTGGCTGACTGGAGAGTGGACAGGGCTTCGCCAAATCCCCCCTGGGGGTGACCCGGCCCGGGGAGGCCCGGGGTCCCGGAACGGGCTGTGGGATGGCGGCGTGACTTAGCACCTCCGAGCGGCACGCTTACGCACAGTGAATTTGGTAAAAACATCGTGTGTGTTTCACAACAATTCAAGAAATTTGAAGGAAGGACTACAGCTGCCTCCGCTGTCAGCAGTCTCCTGACCGTTAAACCGTAACCAAGGAACCCCAGGGCCCACCAGGCACCCGGCAGGGAGGCAGCGCCCTCCAGAGGCCAGGCGGGAGACTGAACACGCGGCCCCGGGAGAGCTGGCGCCTGGGTACACGAGGGTCTCGTCAGGGATCAGGGCAGAGGGAAAGGCCAGCGCTGGAGCCGGTGTCGCTCCCAGAGTGCCCGGTGGGTGTCCAGAGGCCAGCCGCCGCCACACTGGGGGACAGGCTCCTCCTCCCCCGAGGCCCCCGGCGGCCGCAGTGTGGGCCCCGGCAGACCCAGGTTCGCAGGGTTGGAAGGGAGATCCCGAGAGCCGCTCATACCTGTGCGTGCCTGGGAAGGGCAGCCACTGCCCCGGAACTTTTGGGGGGGCTGCTACAGAGTGTCAGAGCCGCTCACAGCCCCCGGCCAGGCAGTCCCACAGCACGCACCCACAAAACCCACGGAAGCCCCTCCGTCTAAGGCAGCCGGGCAGGTGGGCAGGGTCCTGGATGCTGGACGGGCTTGCTGGGACGCCAGCACTCCCCGTGCGCCTGACTCGGCACACGGCCACGAGGGAGCCCGCCCCCAGGGCAAACCAAACCAAGACCACCCCTGGTCTCGGGTCCTGCCCTGCAGGGCACAGACGCACTGCGCTGGGCAGCTTCTTGTCCCTGCCTGGAAGAGGGAGGCGGGGGAGGAGGCGGGGCTGCTCTCCCCTCCGCCCCCCTGCCCCTGGCACCTGCCTCACACCGGCAGGACGGCACCCGCGCCTCGCCTCGCGCATCTCTAGCGAACTGACCTGGATTCTGCCCTGGACGCCGGTGCTGTCCATCCGGCTGGCCACATTGACCGTGTTTCCCCAAATGTCGTACTGTGGCCTTCGGGCCCCGATCACCCCAGCCACCACGGGGCCAACGTTGATGCCTGGAAGACAGCCGCAGGGTGCCGTCAGCACCGACAAGGCTTCCGAGGGAGGGAGCTGCCCCTCTCGGGGCCATGGACTCCTGGGGTCACCTAGCACAGGGCCCCTTCCCGCAGTAGGGGCCCGCCTTGTTGGGAAGAGGTGCGCCCAGTGCCTGCTTACACAGGGACCCCCGGGAGTGGAGAGAGTCCCGTTTCCTGCACCAGCGACCCCGCCACCAGGAAGCCTGGCCTTTCAGACTGTGGAACGGCAGTGTGTCCCCCCGCAGTCCCTTTATGGGAGGGACAGTCGCTCCTGACGGCTTCCCTGGCTGCGACCCTGCAGGGCGTTCAGGGTGTGGGGCCCACAACTGTTCAGTCTTCTGGGATGCTCTCAAGTGGGGAGCAGAGACCCCCTTCTCTTAACCGGCTCAGAGGCCGACTTGCCTGAAGGGTACCAATCACCCCTGCGGCCATCCCATGACGGGACTTCCTGGCTCTGACCCCAGGTCACCTGTCTCCTTGTTCTGCACCCGCGCACAGACTTCTGGGTTAGGCAGGGGTGCTAATGACGTCTGGGCCTCTGGCCTCGTTGGTGCCTCAGGCCTGGCAGCGGAGGGCCCCCTAACCCCGGGGCGAGCTGGGGACCTGAGAGGGGCCTGAGCGGCCGCTCCCCATTCCCCCATGGCTGCGGGGCGGGGACCAGACAGAGCCGGCCTGCTGGGCGGAAGGGCCAGGGCCCCCGAGCGGGGCGGGAAGTGTCACTACATGGATGGGGGAGCTCCGGCCCAAGGACGAAGCCGGGCCGTGGGCACGCGGGCCGGCGGGCACCAGGCCTCAGACAGAGCTGTGCTGGGGAGCCCCAGAACGCCCCCCCTCTGGCGGGCCCCCGCGGAGAGCTGCGGCCGTCCCAGCTCTTAGGTATTTTTCTGGACACCAGGCGTCTGAATTCTGGAACCAGCACTGTGGGGGCATTCTCCTCCAGCCGCATGTGGACTCAGAGGGGTTTCAAGAGCTGGACGGCGCCCCTTGGGGTCCTCGGTCCCAGGTGCCCGTGCTCAGAGGCGGGGTCCCTGCGTCCCCAGGCCCGCGCCTGGGAGGCCCCGCCCCCTCCTGGGAGGCCTCGCCCTCCTTCTTGGAAGGATCCGCCCACCCGCCTCAGAGACCCCGCCCTCCTCCCTGGCAGGCCCCGCCCCCTACTTGGGAGGTCTCTCCCTCCCGGGGCGCGGACGTCGGCGGGTGGCCGGGCGGGGCGGGGGCGGCGAGGGGGCGGGGCGGGGGCGGCGAGGGGGCGGGGCGAGGGGCGGGGCGGGCGCCTGGTGCCGGCCTGAGTGGCGGCGGCCGCAGCCACATACCGACGCGCAGCACAAAGTCGTTGTAGGACTGGTAGTTGATCTCATCCAGGACGTCGAACATCTCGATGGCGAAGTCCGCCAGCGTGCTGAGGTGCGAGGAGATGCACTTCTTGGCCTGCGCACGAGCGGACGGGGGTTACCACGTTTGGGGGTGCGAGGGCCAGGCCAGGGGCCGGGGACGCTTGGGAGGCGCCCTGCTCTACCCGCGGGGGGTCAGGGACCGGACCCCACAGGCACAGGTGCGCCCACCGCCCGCAGGCCGGGCGCTGGCTTAGGGTCAGCCCCTCGACGGGCTGACCCCCCTGCGGGCAGGGGCGGGGGGCGCACAGGGCAGCAGGGCGGTCTCCCCCCACCGCTTTGTGTGGCTCACACGGCCTCTCGTGCCAAACAATGACATCGGTCAATTTTCTTCTTCTGGCGAGAGTCCTGTTGGCTGTCCGCCCTCCCACGGTTCCCCTCCCGGTCACCTCCTGCGTTAGGACCTTCGTCA
Source organism: Potos flavus (assembly GCA_028534135.1). Lineage (NCBI taxonomy): Eukaryota > Metazoa > Chordata > Mammalia > Carnivora > Procyonidae > Potos > Potos flavus. Next base: position 720,250 of record CM052887.1, on the reverse strand, counting down.
CCACTTCGTCACCCCTGAACCGTGACCCGCGACGGTTAAGGACTACTGTCCGCAGTCTACATTAGGCTGCGCTGCATGTGCGTACATCCCGTGGGTTTCCACCAGGGCTGAATTCCGCGCACCCACAGTCGTGCGGTAACACAGAGCAGCTTCACTGTCCCCCTCCCCAACCCCCCACAACCCCTGACCCTTCTACCATCTCCACAGTTGTGCTCTTCCGGAATGTTCCATACTTGCAATCCTATAGCACCAGCACTTTCAGATTGGCTTCTTGCCTCCGTAATATGCATTCAAGTTTCCTCCACGTGTTGCCACGGTGTGATGGGTCGCTCCTTTTCAGCGCTGAGTAACATCTCCTTGTCCGGATGGACCGCAGTGCGTTATCCCTTCACCCAGTGAAGGACACTGGTGGCTTGCAAGCTTTGGCAATTATGAGTACAGCTGCTGTAAGCATCCATGGCAGATATTTTGTGGACATACGCCGTCCACTCCTTTGGGTAAATGCCAAGGAGCGTGATTGCTGGGATCACAGGGTTAAGAGTATGTTTTGTTTTGTAAGAAACGGCCAGACTGTCCTCCAGACAGGCTGCCCCACTCTGTATCCCCGCCAGTAATGGCTGGGCGTTCCTGTCGCTCCTGTCCTCGCCAGTGCTGGGTGTCCCAGGGTTCTGGATGTTGGCCGCTCTGATCGGTGTGTAGCGGTGTCTCGTTGTCTTAATTACACTTCCCTGGTGACGCATGATACGAAGCATCTCCCTACGCCTACCTGTCATGTGTAGCTTCTTCAGGGATATGTCTGTTCAGATCTTTGGTCCACATTAATCAGCTTGTTTGTTTTATTGTTGAGTTTTAAGCGTTCTTTGTACATTTTATTTATTTTTTAAGTAGGTTCCAGGCCCAGCATGGAGCCCAAAGTGGGGCTTGAACTCACAACCCTCAGATCAAAACCTGAGCTGAGATCAAGAGTCCAACACTAAACCGACTGAGCCACCCAGGCGCCCCAGGGGTTCTTTGTATATTTTAGATCCAAGTCCTTTATCAAATAGTGGTTTGCAAAGATTTTCCCTCAGTCTGTGGATTGTCTTTTCATTATAGTATCTCCCACACGGAACTTTAAATTCTTAATTACATCCAACGGAATGATGTTTTCTTCTGTGGATCATGCTTTCGGTGTTGTATCTAAAAACTCATCACCAAGCCCAAGGTTACCTAAGATCTTCTCTTACGCTATCTATCCTCTAGAGGTTTAATACGTCTGCCTCTTACGTTGAGGTCTATGATCCATTATGAGTTAATTTAGCACATTTTGCGTTAACATCCAGCTAAATAGAAACAGATGTGCCAGAGCCCCAGCCCTGTTTGTTGACGGCTACCTCTGCTCTGAGTTTGCTCTTTCGTCAAAGATCTGTTGACTCTACTGATGAGAGTCTATGGGCTCTCTATTCTGTTCCATTGATCTAGCTGTTTGTTCTTCCCCAGCATCACGCTGTGTCGATCATGGCGCCCTTGCTGGTTGACCTTGAAGTCAGTAGTGTCAATCTTCCAACTCCATTCTGTTTCTACTGTACTGTGTTAACTTACTCTGGGGCCTTTGCCTCCAGGTAAACTTAGGAGCAGTTGGTCAACATCACAAAATAACCCGTTGGACTTTTGAGTGGGATTGTGTAAATCTATAAGATCGATTGGCACCAACTGACCTCTTGACCATGAGCAGTCCAATGCTCAGAGGAACATTACCTCCTCGCTTACTTAGATCTTCTTTGATTTCTTGCATCAAAGTTTGTTTTCCTCACAGAGATAGTGTCGTAGCTATTTTGTTAAGCGTGTACCTAGTATTTAATAAGGGGGGGGGGGCTACTAGAAATGGCATTGTGTTTTTAAATTCAAATTCCACTTGCTTATTGCCGGTGTGTAGGGAAATGACTTATCTGTTAATCTGGTTTCCTGCAACCCTCTTATGGCTACTTATTATAGACATTCTGTAGATTCTTTTTTATTTTCTACATAATCGTGTTACCCGTGAAGAAAGACAGTGTTATTTCTTCCTCCCCAGTCTATGTACCTTTATTTCCTTTTCTTGTCTTACTGCACTAGCTAAGAGTTCCCATACCAGAAGACATGAAGAATGACAAGGGGCATTCTTACTATGCTCCTGATCCGAGGGGGAGGCTTTGTTTCTCATCAAGTATAATGGAAAACTACTGGGTTTTTGTAGATGTTCTTTACCAAGTTGACAAGGTCCCTATTTGTAGAGTTTGCTCACAGTTGTTTTTTTAAAATCAGGAATGGGTGCTGGATGTTGTCAAACGATGGCTCTGCATTAATTAACTGACATGATCACATAGGATTTCTCTTCTTCATCCTGTTGATACTGTAAATTTCATGAACTCACTTTGAAATGTTGCACCCGCCTTGATATCTTGACATCCAACTCCGACTTCTTTGTGGTCTGTTGTTCTTTTCACACAATGTTGGATTCAACCTGCTAGTATTTGTTGAGGACTTATACGTCTCTACTCATGAGACATACTGACCTGTGATTTTCCTTCCTTGTAGCTTCTTTTTTTGGTTTTCTTATTATTATAATACTGGACTTATAGAATGAGAAAGAAAGGAGTTAGAAAGTTCTACTTTCTGGAAGAGATTTTAGAGAATTGGTATAATTTCCTCCTTAAATGTTCAGTGAACCCACCTGGATCCACTCCTGTTTTGGAAAGTTACTAATTATTGATTCAATTTCTTTAATAGATATGGGCCTGTTAAAATTTTTTATTTCCCCTTGGTTGACTTTTGGTAGATTGTGGCTTTCAGGGAATTGGTCCATTTGATCAAAATTGTGACATCTGGGGGCACGGAGTTGTTCATAGCATACTTTTTCATGCTTTGGTTCAGTACAAGTGGCCCATCTTTCATTTCTAATATTAGTAACTGTGTTTCCTCTTTTTCTCAGCATGGCCAGAGGTTATCAACTTTATTGATTTTTCAAAAAGCCAGGTTTTAGTTTCATAGATTTTCTTTTTTTAAAAGATTTTATTTGTTTTTTTATTTTTAGCACGAGCAAGGGGAGGGGCAGGAGAGAGAGAGAGAATCTCAAGCAGACTCCGCTGAGCACGGAGCCCAACACAGGGCTGGATCTCACAACCCTGAGATTGTGATCTGACCTGAGCCAAAATCAGAAGTTGGACACGTAAGCGACTGAGCCACCCAGGCTCCCCATCATTGATTTTCTTTAGTGCTTACCTGTTTTCAGTTCCATTGATTTGTGCTGATTTTTTTCTCCGTATTCATAGGACTTCAGTGATATAAATTTCCCTCTCAGGGCTGCTTTTGCTGCACCCCACAGACCTTGATAAATTGTATTTTCATTTTTATTTCGTTCAAAACATTTTTAAACTTCTCCTGAGATTCCTTCTTTGACTCGTGTCATTTAGTCAAGTGTTGCTTAATCTCCAAATAGTTTGGAATTTTCCAAGTATCTCCCCATCGATTTCTAGTTTAATTCCATTCTGGTCTGAGAACGTACTTTGTATGATTTCAACAGTTTTAAACTTGTTAAGGTGGGTTCT
>CM052887.1:687206-716184 GCA_028534135.1 Potos flavus | reverse complement strand
GAAACAGCCCTGCTTGGCTGTTTCAAGCAGAGACGTGATGGGAGGGTGCCTCTGGGGGGGAGCGCAGCCGGGGAGCAGCCCCGCAGAGCAGGGCAGGTACCCCGCGCTCACCATGCTGCGGGGGTTGGACATGAGGAAGTGCTGAGCGACGTGGGCCGGCAGGAGGTTGAAGAGAATCCTCTTGTTGTCCAGCTTCACCCTCTCCATGTCGTCCCTCTCCTCCTCTGCCTGGGGGGGGGGGGGGAAGCAGACCGTCCGTTACCCACTCTGCTTCTGCCCCTCGCTCAGCACTCCCTGTGGCAGACTGCCCCAGACCAGGCGGACCGGGACCCCGACCCCTCCCAGCCAGGCGCTGCGGGGGCGTCTGAGCGCCTCGGCATCACCGGTCTCAGCAGAACCCGGAGTCCAGCCAGACCCCCAGCCTGCACGTCTGATGGGGGTCCTCGGCCCTCACTCCCGGCTAACACCTGACACTGTGCGCTGCCTTCAGCAGAAGCCTCAGACCCCTCACCCCTGACACTTCCCCTTGCTGATTTTCTGTCTGCCGACAGCTACCTGCTCCTTGGCGATAAGCCCCCACTTGCCCGTGCCGCACCTGTGCCGATGGCTATAAATGACATCTGCCTTGCACTGGTCACCGGTGCCATGAGTCACCTTTCCTACAACACCTGGTTCTTTGCAATCATCCGAATGAGACCCCAAGGGTGCCGATCCATAGTCTACACAGGCTTGTCTACACCCCCTGCCCCAGGCAGAGCCCCTGCATCGACATCCCGGGGGCCCAGAGGAGCCACAGATTTCTGGGTAAGTCCCCACCCCGATCAGCTGTGACTTTCAACAGACAGTGGAGGGTTCACCCCATTTCCAGGGTATGCTTCCCCCCACCTTCTGGGACCCAGACCCCTGTAGGAGTTGAGGCTCCCCCAGGCAGCCTCCAATGTGCCCCAGAACATTCACAGGCACCTGCCACCTGTGTCAGTCACTCGGGATGCCCAAAGCCAGGCAGCCGATCCCATTTCCCCTAGAATCTCCCCACCCCCAGCAGCATTCACGTCCTGGGCACTGAGACAAGGAGACCTGCAGGGACCTGGGGTTGGGGACAGATACAGCACCAACGGGACTCAGCCGAGTGCAGACTCCCCAGAGCAGGCCGTGCGGGCTAAGGGGGCCCTCCCAGGGCATGCTGCTGGGCAAGTGGAAGACCTCTGGGCCACAGGGCCTTTGCACAGACTAATGAAACCGGCGGCAATAACCCTTCTCCCTGCTGCGGCAGCCACGCCAGCCCTCAGATACCGAAACCAGCAGATGGCCGTGGGGCACTCACCCGAGCTCCCAAACCTGGCAGCAGCCCGACCTGTGAAAGGAGCAGTTCAGGGAACATTTCTAGGGCTGCCTCGGCCTTGTGGACACTGGCCTCTGCCCGTGGCGACAGGGACACGGGGATGCCTGTTGGCAGCCTGCTGGGCTTGGAGGCAACCCTCCCCAGGTCCTGTCCTGCTTCATGGTCAAGTGACAGGCTCCAGCTTCCTCATCATAAAATGGATGGAAAAGCCTCAATTTCAGGGTCCCGCTCTTACTTATCAAGGGTTAAGGGAGCGCATACTACCTACTAAGCCTGGAACTCTCCATTCCTGCTAGCTCAGTACAACTTCCACCAGCTAAAGCGGGAAGTGGAGACTCCCAGAGACAGAGCGGCAGAAGCCAGGCACCACGACGAGGATGCCTGGAGCACCGGGGACGGCGTGGCCGGGATGAGGGGCCGGGCCAGCAGCCCTGGGCCTCCTCCGGGCGCGGTGCTGGGGAAACGACCATGGGCAGGCCTGGCAACAGGACGGGCTGTGTCCTCCTCCTCGCAGCACGCCATCCGGCAGCGGGGGGCACAGGAGAAGGAGCCCAGAAGCTACGAGACCCCGTGCAGACCAGCCAGCCTCTGCAGGAGGGAGGCTGCGGCCGTGGCAGAGAGGGAAGCACCAGAAGGAAACCGGAACCTCTCCTAGGATACGTGCGATTCATTACCTCTCAACGCGCGCACACTGACCGACGCAAGAGGAAGGTTTTTTGCAGGGTAAGATAAAGAGGAAGTCCGTATTTTTAAGAGAGCGCTTTTATTTGTTAGCGGCACTAAAAATTTTGCTCTTCCCCGAATACTGTGTGTTGAGGATCCTTTAAAGAAAACAATGTAAGTGAAGGTACTTCGACTTTGAAAAATAAGGAATCTTGGTTTATCGCTCTGTGATCGAAAGCTTTGGTTCTAAGTTCAGTGTCTTTCAACTGACTTAGAATTCGCTCCCATTTCTAGCCCGTCAGAGTAGCAAAAAAAAAAAAAAATCACTCTGTTTTTTAATGCACCCACAGATGCAAAGGTTTATGTTGCATGTGATGGATAAACATCTTCTTACAAATGAAGAAGTCGTATTGCTGTATTTTTAACAAATGAGAGAAAACCCACTGAAATTCGTTTTGCGAGATTGTCTTACTATCCGGGAAACCCTAAGTATTGGTGAGAAAAAGCTGGTGTAGGTGACATATGCTATTCCTGTCACCGCATGAGAAATACGACCAACACCCCATTTTCAAGCTGTTCCCTCTGCAGCACAGCTTGTTTCAAAAGGCATTTCCCAGGGGCGCCTGGGGGACTCGGTGGGTTAAAGCCTCTGCCCTCAGCTCAGGTCATGATCTCAGGGTCCTGGGATCGAGCCCCGCATCAGGCTCTCTGCTCAGCGGGGAGCCTGCTTCTCCCACTCTCTCTCTGCCTGCCTCTCTGCCTACTTGTGATCTCTCTCTGTCAAATAAATAAAATCTTTAAAAAAAAAAAAAAAGGCATTTCCCTTCTGTCCACAGGTACAGTGGGAGATTTCAACATCATTCTCTCAGAAATTGGTAGAATGGGGAGAAAGTCTGTAAGGGCCTGGGAGACCTATGAACACTCTCAGCCAGCTTGATATTTAAAAACACACACCATCCAACGGTGGCAGAATGGAGCATGGGCCATACAAGAATTCTCAAGACATTTAAAAGGATTCAAGGCCTATGAGGCATAATCTCTGATCACGGTATAACGAAGTACAAAGTCAAAACAGAAAGATCGCTGGGAAACCTTCAAAAAAAGAATGCATTTCTTTGTAACTTTTGGTCCAAAGAAGAACTTAAAAAAAACACACACAAAAAACCAGAAAGTTCTTTGAATCAAAGGAAAATGAAATGACATATAATGTCAAAATTCACGGGATTAAAGCAGCACTCGGAGGAAAATGGATAACAAAACCCCTAAATCAGAGAAGATACAAATCATCTTGGGAAACTAGAAAATAAGAGTAAATTAAACCCAAAGTCATTAGAAGAAAATAAAGATCAGAGTGGAATCCACTGAAATGGGAAACTCAAAAATAACAGAGAAAAATCAGTAAAACCAAAAGCTATTTCTTGAGAAGATCAATAAAATGTATGAACTTCTAATCACACTGATCAAAAAAAAAAACAAAAACAAAGAGTCTACATAATCCTACATCAGCAGGAGAGAGGGGACGTCACCACAAATCCTACAAATGGTAAAGGGGGAAGAAGGGAATGGTAAAAACAATTTTGTGACGATAGAATGAAGAACATTCAGGGAACGACATACATTTTCAAAGATACCTCGAAAAGAAATGGAAAACCTGATAGCCCTTTCTCTTTAGAAACGTTGATTTTAGTTAAAACCTTCCCACCCTAGATACATACGTACAAATCCAAGCCCACGGGCTTCACGGCCCCAAATATCTGAGGAAGAAATGGTACCAACTCGACGAACTCTTCCGGAAACCCGAAAAGGCAGCCGCACGTCCCCACTCTTGAGGCCTGCTTCACTCTGACCTCAAAGCCTCGTCTGGCCTCCAAGGCTCCAGGACAACCACCCTCACGAATGGGGACGCAAATATTCTTACTGAATTTTGGCAAAGCGAATCCAACAATGCATAGACCCCTTCCTACGCCACACGCAAGCCCACGCTGGCCCGCCTTCCCGCCGACTGCCACTAATATGGCGCCAGGACCGATAGGAATCACGGCCCTGAGCCGAGTATTCACAGGTACCGACATCAGCTGCTCTATTACCATCTATTATCATCGAAACTACTGGAGAGTCCAACGAAAACACCGCTCGGGAACAAAAGAACTATGACGGCCACACGGAGAGCGGCAAGCCCGAGTATGCGGGTTCCTGTGGCCAGCCCGTGGTCAGTAGATCATTAACCCCCCGGCTCTGGCCTGGCCATTTCACAACAGTGGGAGACACCGTGATGCCTGCAAGACTGCCTTACGTACCCACATGACAGACGGGCGAGGTCTAGAAATGGCCTTGTTTTGCTGGCTTTCCAGGAAATCGAGGTGGCATTTCTCGTACGCATCCTTAGAAAAACATGTGCGTGGGTTGCGTGTAGGCAACCCTTTCCGGTGACAGGGGGAGAGGTCTCTCCGGCACGGAAGTCTCTGGAAAGCTCACTTGGAGGTGGGAGCCAGGTGTGGCACGGGGTGCTGGCGCCGGAGGACCCCAGGGCAGGGTCACCAATGCCCAGAAAAGCGCTCGCGAGCCCAGATGAGAGCAAACGCGGCTCGGCCTCAGTCCAGGAGGGCAGCCTCGGAACAGGGGCCTGGTGACCAAGCTGGAGGCCCAGATTTGCACACCCCCAGCCCGTCCCCTTCTCCGGCTCCCCCTGAGTCTGTTCTTCACAACTCAAAGACCGGAAACCGGAGGGGCCATCGGACCGCGGGCCGGGCAACCCTGGGGACCAGCAGCCCGGTCACCCTGGAGAGCCGGCAGGAGCCCCAGACAAGACCGAGTTCCTCGGCAGAGCCCACAAAAGGGGCTGTCCTCTGTCACTCGGCGAGGCTTCAGCAAACAGCCGCAGTCAGGCCTCCCTTCTGGGAGCCCAAGCATATGGCTGTCGGCGCCGGGCAGTGAGGACGGCGCTGGGCTGCCGGCCCCTCAGAAGCAGGGGTCTCCCCAGCACACGCGGGTGGGGGCTGCCCGCAGCGGACCCAGACTGAGCACACGGGATGGAGAAGGACCGGAACAGGCACATCCGCCGGGACAGAAAGGAGACCGGCGGTCGCTCAGGGTTGGGGTGGCAGAAGTAGGGAGTGACCGCTAATGGGTACAGGGTCCTTTCTAGGGCCACGCGAACGTTCTCACACTCCTGCGATGATGGCTGCCCAACTCAGTAAAGACGCTAAAAACCGCCGAACCGCAGACTTTACAGGAATGAGTTGTGTAGGGCAGGAATCCTACCCCGGGGCGGGCGTCGCGTAAAATGGAATAATTCAGCCACATCTTCCCCAGCACACGTGTGTGTATGTAGACACACAGATACATGTATGTCTGCGGAATATGTGTGCATGTGCACACGCGTGTGTCCTCCCTCTTTTGTTTGCCCAAAGTAACAGAATCATTCTTCATGATCTTGGATGCACGTCCTGCCCTGAGGTCGGTCCTTCATCGGGATCTGTGTTTTCCAGAGAGTACTGGACCGGCCGCTGCAGGAGGTGAGCAAGGCGGGGTCCGCAGGCCGCTCCACCACCCCGAGCCCACCTGCCCTGAGCCAGGCCCGCTGTCAAGCCCGTTCCCCTGGGAAACTACAGTGACCCTCCTCCCGCCGTGGGATGAACAGTGACACGTGTCACCTGGACTGAGCCACAGGGCACCCGGACGGCCTGCGAACATCGGTCTGCGCCGGTCTCAGGAGGGATTAGCATTTGAACCGCTGGCCTGAATGAAGCAGGTGGCCTTCCCCAGCATGGGGGACCCCACCCCCTAGTCCTCTGGGCTTCCTCGTTCGGTGTCGGACTGTGCCTATCCTGGTGCCCCGGCCCCCGGCAGGGCCTCTGGCTGCACACGGGGCTCCCGGTGTGAGGAGGCTTCCGCCTGCTCCGGACCCCCCTCAGACCCCTGGTCATCCCAGCTCGGCCGTGTCCCAGCCGCCTGGGCACAGGCCCCGAGCATCCGTGCCCCGTCCCCCACCCGCAGGCCCCGCCCCCACGAGAACAAACACGCTTCAATGCCCAGACACTGAAGAGCTGCTTCTTAATACACTAGAAGAAGGAACGCCTCGAGGGCTAACACTCGTGGGTCCGCCTCCCGCGGACGCCTCCTCCCGACGCCGAGACGGGGAAGCCGAGCGGAAGCAACTGGCCTAGCGTCAAGAAGTTTGCGTGTGGCACCGACGGGCTGTGACCTCGGCCCCGAAAGCCGGACGGCCTCCCAGTCCAAAGGCTGGGGACATAGCAGGTGACGAGGGGGTCCCGGAGACACCAGGCCCGCGTCCCGGGCTGGGCCCAGAAGTGCCCCGGGGTGCTGGTCACTTGGCAGGTGCGCAGTGCGAGCCCCCGGAGGTCGTCGCCTCCCTCGCCGGGGCCCGGGGCTCGGGGCAGCTCCCGCATCCTCAGCACCCTGGACGCCTCTTGTGCCAGAACTGGCCAGCGTGCTTGGACATAGCGGAGGCTCCCACCCTCCCCCACCCGCACACACACTGCACCGTGGGGTGCACGGTGGGCAGGAGGAACTCACTGCTCGGAACACCGCCAAAGTCCTGGCCCAGCAGGCAGGGCCCATCAGACGGTCGCCAGCTCCCCGTCCTCCTCCCGGGCCCCAGCCTGGCCTCCTCCACCCGCACACCAGCTGGCGTGGACAGGAGCCCCTACCCCGCTCCCAAGGGGCCCTCTGCCGCACCCCCCGCCCAGCAGAGAGAGCGCGTCGTGCCTGTGCCGCCCAGAGGTAGTCCAGCCGCAGCTTGACGTCCACCTGCCGCGCGTGCAGGGCCAGCGTGCACGAGAACAGCAGGATGGCCATGATCGGCTCGAAGCTGCGCCCGGAGACAGCGCCGCCCCTGCGGGGGACGAGGGAGAGCAGCTCGTCAGCACGGAGAACCCCAGACCCGGCCCCGCGCGGCCCCGGACGCCACACTCGGCAGCACCTGCCGCAGCCCGGGCCGAAGCCACTCTCGCCGGGAGACCCGGGGCCCAGACGGACACGGGGAGAAGCCGCGGAGCCGGCGTGCTTCCCGACCCGTGGCCCGGAGCAGGCAGCGCCCGAGCGGGCCCACGCGAACCCCCGGGTGTGTCCTGCTGGGGGAGCGCACCTACCCCGAGGCCCGAGTGTACCCGCTGAGCTCCAGCACCAGGATGTAGGACGCCGTGAGCACGAGGAGCAGGATCATCTTGGGCAGGGAGGACACCCGCAGGAAGATGGCCAGCGGGAGGGTGCCCACGAGGCCACAGAGCAGGGCGTGGGGCGCTGACTCGCAGGGGGCGGCGGGCAGCACGGCGTTCCGGCCGTCAGGCGCCAGGACCACCAGGGACCCGTTGGGGCTGGAGCTCCAGGCCCAGGGCAGGCAGCCCACCTGGAGGGACGCAGGGGCGGGGAGACGCCTGCTCAGGACCAGCCCGCCCTCCACCCCCAGCCCGCTGCAGCCCCTGGCTCAGGACAGGCGCCCCCAGGTGACCCGCACCCCCCACCCCAGCCCCAGTGCCACAAGAAGGCCTAGGACCCTCCCTCTTGCTCTGTCTTCCAGGCTCCTCACAGCAGAGGGGGCGGGGCCAGGGGGCTGAAGACCCCCACCATCCTCCCCAGACCACCAGCTTCCTCTGGGTGCCCCTGCTCCTCTCCTATTGTTACTGCAGCCCCGCCTCTTCCCTGTTACTCCCTCCCCCCCGCCTCCCCCCTATTACTCCCTCCCCCTGCCTCCCCCGTTACTCCCTCCCCCGCCTCCCTCCTGTTACTCCCTCCCCCCGCCTCCCCCGTTACTCCTGCCCCTGCCTCCCCCGTTACTCCCTCCCCCGCCTCCCTCCTGTTCCTCCCCCCCCCCCGCCTCCCCCGTTACTCCTGCCCCTGCCTCCCCCGTTACTCCTGCCCAGTCCGTCGTGCTTCTCTGCCCGAGCTTCTATCATGTACACACGGTGAAGGGGTGGGGTGTCCCTTCACCAGGCGACAGCGTCCCCCTCGACCCCCGTCCAGCCCTCCGACCTCTCTCCCCCCCGGACCCTGCTGCCTCCTGCGATGCTCACCACACATCCTTGGGCCACGGAGTAGATTAGGACCACGATGAAAATACACAAGACGGTGCGGATCTGGATCGTCAGGCACCCTGGAAAACACTGAACAACACGACATGTTACTGTAAAAACAGACATTTATGAACGGGCACGAGGCGGACCGTGCGGATGCCCTGCGAGCGGCTGGGCCCCGGCCGCGGCTCCCCCTGCACACGAACTCCTGGGCTGAGCTCCTGCTTCCCCTCCCAGGTCAGCAAACTGCCCACGTTATGAGAAACGAAAACGAAGGTCTTTAAATTAAAAAGAACCCCACCTGCCACCACGTACCCCACGCCGTGACTGGCGCTAAATGAACTGAATCGATCAGTGTGATGTTTTTGTCGTAGGAAATCCTTCCATCCCAGAAATAACCAGAATTTACATTTACCTAGGTCTTCCTTTATCTGCTTCAAGTACGTTTTACCATTTTCTTCACAGAGGCTTTGCATTTTTGTTACAAGAAATCTTATTTAAAATCCATTTAGGTACGTTTTTCAATAGTCAACAGATGGCTTCGTGGGTAAAAGTGCCAGGTTCTTTTTAGAGTCACAGTCGTGAAATTCGAAACAAAAACTAAAGACGGCAGGGACTCTGCACAGGGTGCTGACGAGACTGCTAGCCAGGGTGTCAGGCCACCACGGGGCTACCCCCTTGTCCCCATCCTCCCGCGGGGTAGTGAGGACGCCTGCTGCCCCCGGCCTGCAGGAGAGCAAACCCGGCCCTGCCAGCCGGCCTCCCTTGTTCCACGGAGCTGACGCAGTGGACCCGGGTGACGCACAGGGATGGGACACACACGCACACGCACACACATGTGTGCAAACACACGCGTGCACACATGTGCACGCACACAAATGTGCACACGCGCACACACATGCACACATGCACCTGGACCCGGGTGACATGCAGGTATAGGACGCACACACGCACACACGCATGCATACACACACACATGCACACACATGCACCTGGACCTGGGTGACGCACAGGGATGGAACACATGAACATACACACACACACGCACGCGCACACACGCATGCATACACACACACATGCACACACATGCACCTGGACCTGGGTGACGCACAGGGATGGAACACATGAACATACACACACACACGCACGCACACACACACACACACACGCACACACCTGGGGCACCTGGACCCGGGTGATGCGCAGGGATGGGACACACGCACACACATGCACACATGCATGCACGCACACACAGGCACACACACATGCACATACGCACACACCCGAGGCACCTGAACCTGGGTGATGTGCAGGTACAGGACACACACACACGTACACATGCACGCATGCATGCACACACACACCTGGACCCGGGTGACACGCAGGGATGGGACACACACACGCATGAACACGTGCTCACGTGCGCACTGGACCTGGGTGATGTACAGGTACAGGACACACGCATGCACACACGCATGCACACACATGCACACACACGCATCTGGACCCGGGTGACGTGCAGGCACAGGACACACACCCACGCACACACACATAGGCACACGCACACACACATGAGCACATACACACACACTCACCTGGACCCGGGTGACGTGCAGGTACAGGACACAGGTCACCAGGAAGCAGATGCAGAACACCAGCAGCAGGAGGACGAGCACGCTCCTAGGACAGAAGTCACAGGGTCACTGCGGGTGGGGGCCGAGCACGATGTGTCCAAGGAGAGCCTGCGATTCCAACCCCTGGCCTCTCCACCAAGTCCCTTCCTGTCTCCACCCCGACTTCTCGCCGCCTGGGTGCACCGTGAGGTCCTCCCTCCGGAAGGACGGGCCGTTGGGCACTGCCCTCCCCCCGATGTCATCTGGGAGCAGCTTCTCTAGAAAGAGCTGGGTCCCCACCCAGGGCCAGCAGGTGGCCGCCGTGTTCCCAGGGCCTGGGGACGGGGCAGCTTCCTGTGCGTTCTGGAAACTCTGGGAACAAAGGGGAACGACTCCACTAGGAAGGTCTTGTCAAGAAAGTGGTTTGTCCAAAGGAGAGAGAACGTTCCCACTGAAAACAAACACTGCCAACCGAGCTCATTCTGACTTCGCATAACTGAATGTGATTAAATTCCTACACTTTCCTTCCCTTCCAAAGGCCGCGTTTTCTCATTTTCACCTATCTGAATATGATGCACACTTAGAAACCCACGTGCGTTTGCTCTCTTGAAATCGGTCCCAGAGTCAAGGGTACACGTGTGCGGACGGAAACGCCGAGAATGCCTGGTGTGTCGTAGGGCTGTGTGCACGACAACTGAGAGGCTGGGAGCGAGCGCCCCACACGTGGGCAGGGGAGCCCCGGGGAGCCCGCGGTGGACACGGAAGGAAGTCCCGGCCCCTCCCCCCCGACCGCGGGGCCCCCACACTCACTGCGGGATGATGAGAAGGTAGACGAGGCCGAACAAGGCGGCCAGGACGAGCGCGAGCACGACAGCACAGGTAAAGTCCTCGTCCTGGATCTGGTGGTACTAGGAGACACCGAGACCCGCCGTCAGTGGCTGCGGGGTCCTCCCGGGGGGCCCCCGGGCTTCCCCGCGCTCCTGGGGGGCCGGTCCCCTACCTTGCGCTCGCGCTCGGCCTGCTTGTACTTCAGGGTGAAGAAGTCCAGGTCCGCCACCTCCAGCTCCGTCTGGCGCGCTTCCAGGAGGCGGCCGATGTACCTGTTGACGCGCGTGCCCGGGGTGGTGTAGACGACGTTTGCAGAGAAGGACGAGCGGTTTCTGAGTTTCTCCGACGCGGTTCTCAGCGCCCTCCGCTGCAGCCACGGAGGAAAGAACGCACGTCATGCGATCCTCCGCCTACTACAGAAAAAGCTCTTACGCTCCCTCCAGCCTGTGTGGTCACCCGCTGCAAGCTGGGGGGCCAGGCTCGGGGCTGAGACACAGTCCGGGCTCCCCCAGCTGCTGGCGCTGAGATCCCAGGTCACTTAGCCCATCATCCCCGCCGGGGACCCCTATGTCTGCAAATGGGGGCACGCGACGTTCACATACCCTTGTGGATGGGGGCGGGACCCAGTGGGGCAATAAAACAGAGGTTGGTCCTTCAAAAATGTCCAATAAGACGGACACCTCTCTAGCAGGCATGACAAAGGAAAAAAGAGCAAGGCACTCTCGAACGCAGGAATGAAAGGTGGTTCTATGACAGACCTCTCAGACGTCAAAAAGGCAATAAGGAATTACCATGAACGATTACACACGTTGATCTGACAACTCAGATCAATGAGCTACTCGAAACACACGACCACAAGTCACCCAACACGAAAGAGTATTAGGTTAGTCCTGTAATTACTAAAGAAATTCGATTCCTCACCATAAAACTCCTGAAAACTTAATCTCCAGGCCTGGAGGGTTTCACTGGAGAATTCTATTAGACATTTAAATAAGAATTAACAACAATTCTATACAATCTTTTCCAGAAAACAGAAAAGGTAACACCTTCCAACGTACTTTATAACGTTGTTACAATGTCAGTATTATCCTGATACCAAGATCAAGACAGTACAAAAACAGGAAAACTACGGGCCATCTCTCTCAATATTAATGCTAAAAATCCTTAACAAAATGTCAGCAAATAGAATTCAGTAGCGTATGAATAGCAGCATACGTCATGACCATTTCTAGAGATGCAAGTCTGTTTACAAATTCGTACATCGATTCCTATACCACATTAATGCCCTATTAACCACCAGATAAAAAAATCCCATGGTGTGTCAATCAATACAGAAAAAGCATTTGACAAAATCCAATACTCATTCTTGATAAATGTGATCAGAAAACTAGAGAGGGAGGGGAAATTGCCCAACTTGACGGAGATCTACAGAGTACCGACAGCTAGCATCCTACCCGCTGGTGAAAGAGTGCTTTCCCCCGACTTTCAGCCATGCTAGAGACCCTAGCCACTGCAATAGGGCAAGAAAAGGAAATAAAAGGCAAATATTAGAAAGAAAGAACCAAAACTGGCCCTATTGGCAGATGACATGATGGTCTACATAGAAAATTCCAAGGGGAGGAAAAGCCCAAGGACAAATGAATTCCATGAGGTCACCAGCTACAAGATAAACATAAAAAAGGTATTTATTGGGGTACCTGGGTGCCTCAGTCCATTGGGCGTCTACCTCTTGGTTTTGGCTCAGGTCGTGATCTCAGGGTCGTGGGATCGAGCCCCGCGTCAGACTCCATGCTCAGCAGGGTGTCAGCTTGAGGTTCTCTCTCTCCCTCTGCCCCTCCCCCTGGTCCCACACACACTCTCTCTCTAAAAATGAAGAAGTAAATAAAGATATTTCTTAGACTAATAATCAGCACGTGAAGACCAAAGTTAAAATTCAGTGCCATTTATAATCACAGGAGGAAATGAAGTACTAGGTACAACTCTAACAAAACACATACACAACTTGCATGCTGGAAACTATATGACACTGATGAAAGAATAAAGATCTCAATACACGGAGGGACACACGTGCTCATGGATTAGAAGACATTTTTCTTGAAATCACTCAACCCAATGTTAGGACTTACTGCATAGCTCCTTTGATCAGGGCAGTAAGCTGTTGGCGAAGGAACGGAACACACTAGAAAGCCCAGAAACAGCCTCACACAAGGATAGGCAATGATCTTGGACTAAAATGCAAAAGCAATTCAATGGAAGAAGGATAGCCTTTTCCACACATGGCTCTGGTCCAAATGGAAGTCCACACGCAAAAAAGTAAATCTTGACCCAAACCTCGCGCCTTACAAAAGATGAACTCAAACGCACCATAGGTTTAACTATGAAACAGATAAGTATCGACTCTTAGAAGAAACGTGAAAATCGTCGGGGTTTGGGCTACACGGAGAGCTCTTACAACACCAAAAACAAACACAGTTCATAAAGGAAAAAACCTCAGTAAACTGGACATCGTCACAATTTAAAACATCTGTCCCATGAAAGACAAACCACAGGCTGGGAGAAAACACATACAAATCACACATCTGACGGAAGAATCAGATTGGGAATTTATCAAGAACTCTCAAAATTCCACGGTACCAGGAAATCACTCAAATCAGAAAGCAAGGCGGACATTTTACCAAAAAAAAAAAAAAAAAGAGAGAAAACCATGCGGACAGAAAACAAGGACTTAAAACAGCGGTCGGCAGGATTAACCACCAGGGAAACGCCAAATAAAATCCCGAGGCGCCACTACACACTTATTAGGATAGGCAAAACGTTCTAAAACCAGTGACGGCACCACGGGCTAGCGAGGGGAGCCAGATCTCTTACGCGTGGCTGCTGGGAACGTGAAATGGGGCCGTCACGCCACCAACGGCTTGGTGGTTTCTTAAAAAACAAAAACAAATAACCGAGACCCGTCTGTGGCACAGCTGGGCATCTCTCCCAGCAAATAAGCAGTTATTTGCACACGAAACTCTGAACGTGAACGGTTACTGCTGTTTTATTTTTTACTATTTATTGTATTATTTACTTTATTATTACTTATTATTATTATTATATTTTATTATTTATTTTTATTTTATTTGCAACAACCCAAGTTGGAAACAACCAAAAGGTCCTTCAACAGGCCGCGCCAACGGCGGTCCCTCCCCACCGTGGAATACCCACGGCCACGGCCGGGAGGGAGCCACTGACGCGGGACGGCCTGGAGGGACCCACGGGCTTTGTGCCGAGTCTGATGAGCAAGCCAAGGTCGTGGGGTATATACGACACCCTCAGGTGTGAGTCACGGGACGGAGCGCTGTGGGGGGGCGGCGGTGTGACCCCAGCAGAAGGGGGACCGTGGCCGTGAAGGAAATGTTCTGGATTTGGAGTGCGGCCGCCAGGATGAAGCCGGCCAGAGCCACACACACACACCAGCCACCAAAGCCCCTGCCGTTGTTTGGGTCCGTGCGGACGCTGGGTGAGCCGTGACCGCGGGGGAGGCCGCCGGGGCCCAGGCCTTCCTGGGCGCGCTGCGTGATTCCGCAGCGGACGCGCGTGCAGTCAGGGTGCCGCGTCACCCCTCCTCTGGGAAGCTGCGGAAACGCTGAGCAGGTATGGACTGAAAGGCGCCTCCCGCAGTCCCTGCCTAGAAACAAGCCGCTGGCGTCCTGCGGGCAGCATGCGCATCGCTCCCACGCCAACACGAGACTGTGGACGTGCTTCTTCCTTCCCGTGCCACGGCCCGGCCTCCCCGGGGCCCGAGAACAAGCACAGGAAGACCCGCCTGGGTGCAGGGCCCGCGGGGCCGGCGAGCCCTTGGTGGGTTCCCGTGAATGCGCCCTCCCCTGGGACCTAATGCATTTGTGCACGATAAAAATACCCACACCCCGCCACCTCCCATGACACCGGGTCGGGTCCCGCGAGCACCCGGATGCAGGGCATGCCGGTGGGCACCATGGTCCCTGGATCTCCGCGACGGGGCTGTTATTCCGGGAGCAGCTGTCTGTCTACCAGCCCCGGGTCTGCAGAGGCCAACGGGGGCAGGACTGACCTCTGGGGGCCGACGCCGTCCCGGGCACGTGGGGGACCCCGGGCAGTGAGACCTGCGGCCTCTTCAGTGGGACAGGACGGTAGCTGTGGCCACCTCCTGGGGGCGGGATCATGGTCTCCCTCTTTTTCACACTTTTCTCGACGTTCCACAACAAACATGTATCTCCTTGGAAAACGAATCAAAATCAAGGTTAAGAGAAAATTTGTTACTTATTTTGCTGGGGAACTTGGCTGCCCGAGCCTTTTCCTGGACCTGCCAAAGGGAAGGCTGCTGGCCTCAGTGCAGAGATCTGAAAACCAGGGGCTGTGCAACCGTGAGTGAGCTGCTTAACCTCTCTGTGCTCCAACTCCCTGGTCTGAAACATGAGAACAAAGGTGGCCCCCAAGGGGAGCTCTCAGAGGACCTGGGACGTTCATGCTTGGGAGGAGCTGGAAACACGCCGGCCCAGACCGAGTCCTCGAGCTGGCTTGTCCTCAGTGGCGACAGCAGGTGGGTGCCCCCCTACTGGGGGGTTGGAGGCCCAGTCCATACAGAGGCCCTGGCAAAGCAGACATGCCGGGAACTACAAGGTCCTCCTGGGAAGCCGGGAAGAAGGGCCGGACTGCGGGGTGGGCTCCTGGGAGGCAGATAGCCACCACTCAGCTCACTGACCCAGGGCAGAAAATGCGACCAGCTCTGGTCATAGGCAGGACTTGTGGGAATATGAGGAGCAGGCCTGGGCAGGCTGGACTCACCTAGGAAAGTCAGCTTGGGGGCTGAAATGTACTCGCTTGTCCTCCCCTTTCTGCCAGCTGGAACGTGGATGCAATGACTGGAGCCCCAGCATCTATTTTGGGCCATAAGGTGACAGCAGGCAAGCCAGAATAGCATTACAGAAGAGGTCTAGTGCAAGATGATTGTGAAGCTGCCACATTTGTCCCGTCCTGCCCGCTCTCCAGGGTTGAGAGCTTGAACCTCTATCTCGTTCAAGCCACCGTGATTGGGGTTTTCTTCAATGCCACGAAGCCCACTGTTGGCTAGCAGGACCCCTGAGCACACCTGTGTGTGCAGTGGCATCCTTGGGGGCTGGGGCCCGTCTGCCCCTCCACTCCCAGTTGCCCCGCCCCCCGCCATGGGATGTGGTTGCCGGGAGACACAGGTGGTGAGCTGGGGGACAGGAAGGACCGCACCTCCTGCAGTGGCCTCGTCTGGGTGGGGCTGGGCAGGAATGCAGTCCCTGGGGCTCGGCTTAGACACCCTGCTCCCTGAAGCGGGGAAGCAGCAGAGACGAGCAAAAGCGTCTCCCACCTGCGAAGCGCAAGCTTGGGACGGCACACGGTGAGACGCAGCCCTGCCCGGCACTGACCCCTCTGGGGTGCTGTCAGCAGGTGGCTGCTCCCTCCCAGCCTGTACCCTGGTCTCCCTCCCTGCCTGCTCTCCCCCGCCCACTCAGGGCCCTGCGGTCGACCCTCACGCTGCAAGGACACCCCAGGACCCCAGGCCGCGACCTGAAAATATCACTTTACAGGTGACTTTCTAGAAATGACGGTCACCCTGGGAACAGGCGGGTTTCCCCACCCAGGACGGGGCGCAGCAGGGGTGGGGCCAGGCCTGGGCACTCAAGGCCTTGGCGAAGCAGCTGCAAAGTCCCCTCGATGCCAGAGGAGCAGAACCTCTCATTGGAAGGGCCAGACACACGGGAGGGGAGGGGGCGCTGAGGGCACAGAGCTCTGGGCCCGGTGAGAGACCCCATGTGCATGCTCGAAACAGTCCTTGCTGAGGCCTGAGAAGGAAGGACGCTACACTCGGCCTGGCTTTCCCAGTGCCGTGCACGCTGTCACCAGATGGCAGGCCCAGCCCGAGACCCGACCACGGCCAGGGGGCACCTGCCTCAGCTGGGGTGCGCGGCCGTGAGCGGCTGACGGCTACCGCGCCCGGGGCAGCCGGCAGCCGCAGGGCTCACAGCGTCCCCTCCGGCAGCAACCGAAAGGGGCCCACGTATGGCTGTGGCAGCAGAGAGGGGGGCCAGTGCCATCCCTCCCGGGCAGAGAGCCGAAGACGAGCACAGGCTGAGTGCGCAGCTCGGGCTTCCTGACTCCAACAGCTCAGACCTGACTCCTGGCTCAGACAGCGAGGGCAGCTACTCAGCGTCCCGGAGACGCGGGAGGGTCCCGTGCACCTGCCACCGTGCGAGTCAGGGAGAAACCACTGGACAGGCCCTCGCGGTAGATACAGAACGCAGGTTCTGAAATCCCACATCTACTCATTTTTCAAAAAGTGCCGACACTTGCTCAATGGGTGGTTGCTTCCGACCCAAAGCGGCACAGCGAGGGGTAAGTCTACGAAGCCAGAAGGAGAGAGAGGGCCTCTCCCGTCAGTAACGGTTAATACGAGGTGGAGAAAGAGCCAGCACAACTCTGCAAGAATTTCCAGCAAAATTCTCACAAATGTGAGCTCACGGTCAAAACCACAAAAAAAAACCTATGGGCAAGAACCCCCCCAGGAGTGCCAGGCAGAATCTCGCTTCTTCCTGAAAAGCCCCCAAAACTGCAGGGATGGAATTCTTGTCATGGCACAAAACCCGGGATGGCAGGGAAAACAGGAGCCAGCGCAGAGTGGCGCGGTCTCGGGAACCGGACGGAGCCACGCTGGGCTGGGGGGCCCGGGACACGAGGACACGGGAGCGGAAGGGGCGGCACTCCAGGCTGGTCCCAGGCTCCTGGGACGCGACCCCCCGCTCCAGACGACCAGGCTCTCTGCCGCCGAGACTCGAGGCCGGCGTGGTTGAAGTGGACCCTGGGACCCCCGCGGAGCAGCACTGCCACCCCAAACCCAGCACAAGACCTGCACATCCCGAGACAGCTACGACCGACCCAAGAGGAAAGGGGGAAAGTCCTGGCAGCCAGGCCACGCGGCAGGCACCCCCAGGGAGGCCACCTTCCGTGGAGGGGATGACTTTGAACACGAAGAGGGGCGGGCAGGTGCACAGTAAGCAACCCGGTGGGTGGGGGCAGCCGGAGACAAGCCTGCCTGAGGGCGCCCGGCTCGCGGGCCACGTCCGAGCTCCAGACCTCACGACAGAGGGTCTGACGAGCAGGGACATCCTCAGGGACAGCTGCTGGGGGTCTGGGCACGCATTTACCCACAAACACGTGTAAGGCCAAATTGCAAAAAAAAAAAAAAAGCAAGATGACAGAAAGATGTTTTCCGGAAAACACGAGCGGCCAGGCTCTGAACGGCACTTACACAGCTGGAAAGCACGCAGGGCCAGGCAGCCCGGGGCGCGGAGGCCCTCCTACCTTGTCGTCGTCCTCGCAGGTCATGACGTTGGAGAAGGGGATCTCCGCCTTGAACATCTTCCGACAGTGCATGAGCTGCACGAGCAGGTAGCACACAGTCTTGAACTTCATCCTCTTGGCGGGCTTTATGTCGGAGAGGATCAGCCCTGGAAATATCTGTGCCGACGGCGGGCACACAATCGCCCGTCAGCAGACCCGCGCTGCACCCCGCGCCCCCGGGCTGGGAGCGGGAACCCGATGGGGACACAGAGGTCATGGGGACTGTGTGCTCCAGGACGAACAGGAGTGGATGGAACCAGCAAGCCGGGCCCACAGCCACGGCTCTCAGCTACACCCGGGGCCTCCGAAAACCACAGCAAGGCCTCAGTCCTCGGGTGCACACGTGGGAAGGTTTGGGGGAGGCCAGGGAGGGACCTTGGAGCCTGGACATCACTGGCTGGGGCAGCAGCTGGCTGAGGACCACCACTCACTCACCTCCGGGGTCCCTGCCCCTCAGACCCCACCCTCCACTCCCACATGGGTGATTCCTGCTGTCCTGGGGTCCAGCACCAACCCCTCAGCCGGCCCTCCTCCATGCCCGCCGACACCTCCTCTTCTTCAGGAGTGAGCTCGCTGAGCCCACCCGGTCCTGGCCCGGAGCCCCCCCACAGCCACGGTCCCCAGGGCACAAGGGACAGCACAGCCCCGATCCACGGACAGGACAGCGAAGCTTGAAGCTCTCCCTCCTATCCCACTTGCTTAAGTCCTGAAAGGAGTACTGGGGCCACCTGGGTCCTGAGCCCGCCCCCGCGCCCTGAGCCCCGCTCCTCTGCCATGAGCCCCGCCCCTGTGCCCTGAGCCCCGCCCCTCTGCACTGAGCCCCGCCCCTCTGCACTGAGCCCCGCCCTACACCCTGAGCCCCGCCCCTGTGCCCTGAGCCCCTCCCCTGTGTCCTGAGCTCTCCCCTGTGCCCTGCACCCCTCCCCTGTCCCCTGCACCCCTCCTCTGTGCCCTGCACCCTCACTTGATTCTCTGCCCCTTCCCTATGCCCTCCACCCCTACCCTGAACCCTGGAAGGACTAGGCCCCCTTGATCACGTCCAGCTCGGTTTCCTTAGGCACAGTGACCTGAAGTGTCCCACTCAATGGTCCCAGGTCCCCCTGCGTGCACAGCCCCCCTCTGCTCAGGGCAGCCCCATCCCTGACCTGTTTTGCAGGATTTCATTACCCTGGGCCTGGGGTAAAGGCCCAAGGACGTGAGGGGAGAGGGAGGATGCAGCACGGTCCAGCCCCTGAGCTCGCCCACCCGAAGGCCTGGTCCAGGCCCAGGCGAGGGGGTCCCGGAGCCCACCTTCCGCCGGTGAGACGGCACGATGAAGAAGGTCTCGATGTTGTGAGCTTTCAGGAAACTGTTCCTCTCATGCCCGTGCCCCGGCTCCACCTCGTAGTCACCGTTCAGGCACGCCAGGGTCGTCTTCGTGATGTGGACCTTCCTGCAAGACAGCAGCACAGCCATGCCCGGGGCCTGCGGCGGCGGCGACACGTCCCTCCCCGCGGGCGGCTCCGGGAGGGGCACTCGGGCTCCCTGGGTCACCGGGCAGCACAGGTCACCTGGGAAGAAGAGGGGGAGGGAGCCCGGCGAGGGGGGAGCTGCAGGGGAGGGCTCGGATCCAGTATGGCTGCAGAGGGGCCCAGCATCAGCAGGAGCAGAGGGGAGGCAGGGGGAGGAGGGGAGAGGAGACTGCATCCCCGACACCCCTCGGGCAGTCACGCTGCCCCCGCACAAGGTGGGACGGCACTTGTGCTCACCCTGGTGCATTTCCTGGTGACGGAAGGAGAAACCGTCAGCCGGCATCTCCTGAGCGCAGCCACAAGCCCGAGAGCCACGGCGGCCCCCAGGACCCCGCAGCTCCTGCTCCTCCCAGACACCTGAGCGCTGGGGCCTCGGGGCCCAAAGCCACCCCCCTGCAGCGTGCAATGCCGCTCCTGCAAGCCCAGAGTCCCCACACCGCTGTGTCTCCTCAATTTCCTGCAGGGAAAACCGGGCACTCAAGCACGACAAGAGCCCCCTGCCACCAGCCTCTGGGCTCCTGGGGACACGGTCACCCGGTCACCCGCCAGCCCGGCCCTGAACTGCAAAGGGACACGCAGCACCAAGGCTCTCTGCAGATGCAAGGGAGATGCAAGGGCGTCTGCTCCTGCGCCCAGGGTCCTCCACCCACAACAGGGATGGGAGGGGTGCCCAGTCACGGAGCTGAGGGGCCCACGGGGTCACAGAACTGCCAGCAACCGCGCTCAGCGCAGAGCATTCCACACTCTGGGATGGAGGAGGGGTCTTGGGTGCGAACACACGGCGGGCGTGGATGCCACTGCGGGTCCCAGCCGAGGTGCGGCCGGGCCGCCCGGACACACTCAGCCCCAGGGGCCCCTGCCTGGACACACACAGGGAGGAAAGGCCCGGTGTCCACTGCCTTCAGCCCTGGGGGACCAGAGGCCCAGCTCTGCATGTGACAGTCCCAGCTGGCAGGGGAAGGGGACGCAGGTCTGGAGCTGGGGGAGCTGCAGGTGACTCCCGCCGTGGCTCCCCCGGGACCCTCGGAGCAGGTAGTTTGCTCAGCACCCGGGTCCGCTGCTTTGCGGCAGCCTGGCCCGGGCACCAGCACACAGGTTTGGGGAAGTCGCGGCAGAATGAGGCAACACGGCCTGGCCTTGGTCCCTCTGGGCAGATGGCTCAGGGCGTCGGCCTCGAGAAAGAGCCCAGGAACCAAGCTGCAGGGGTCCCGGCATGCAACAGGGAGGGGAAAGCCCCACAGTGATGAATTCCACCCCTCTGTCCGTCCGTCCATCCATCTCCTCATCCCAGTCTCGCTACACTCTCTGGATGCCCAGTGGCAGACAGCAGGTGTTTGCTGAATGGACGGGTGGAGGACGATGGATGGCGCGTGGGAGGGACAGGTCAGTGGGTGGCTGTGAGGGTCCAGGGGGCAGCAGGCTCACAGGTGACAGTGGCATGGTCTCTGAGCCCTCTTGGAAAGGCGTCGGTGTCGGCACAGATGCTGCCTGCTTCAGCCACGTCCCCCGTGGGCTGTCCAGGAGGGAGGGGCAAGGAGGCAGCGTGGGGGATGCCCGGCCCCTGGGGCAGGCAGAGGGCGAGCAGCGGGGGACGGAAGGGGCACAGCCAGGGGCGCCCCTGCAGGCACGCAGGGGACAGACGCACCACAGGGGCTGCCACGGGGCCAAGAGCCACTGACGCTCAGCTCCAGTGACCTGTGCTCCGAGCCCTTCTCCTGCGCCCCCACTCGCTCCCGGCCACCCGGGACTACTTGCCCTGGCTCTGGGGACCGTCTGAAGGATGGAGAAGCATGGGCGCAGAGCACGCGGACACGCACCCAGCCTTCCCGGGGGAGCACAGAGCAGAGAGACGTGACAGCACGGGTGGTCGGACCACCAGGCCTCCTCTCCGTCCGCTGCCGGCTTCCCGTGCAGCCCAGGGGTCCCGGGGGCCCCGCGCAGGCCCCTCCGGCCCGGAGCACACCACCTCGCCCTGACTCACCCAGGCAGGCCGGCGGCCTCCATCACGTTGGCCAGAGTCACATCATTGGACCACACGTCATACTGCCACTTGCGCAGCCCGAGGACCCCGCAGAGGACCCGGCCGGTGTGCAGCCCCACACGCATGTTCAGATCGACCTCCGTGGCCTCGGCCACTGACCTGCAACAGACACGTCACGGGCGTGGGGCTGGGCCCTCGGCCACACCCGCAAGCTCGCACACGCAGGGGAGCCTGGACAGGCGGGAGCACTGGACCACGATCCCCAAGTGTGGCCCCAGGGGGGCAGGGCTGCTCCAGGCAGGCCCCCCAGCTTCCCGGCCCCCGGGCATCTCACGCTGTGTCCACGCCGCCCCTTGTCCCTCCCCACCGAGGGCAGCCCCAAGGGGGACATGAGCTGGGACCTCTAATCTGCTCTGTGTCCCGCTGACCCAGTCAGGGGCTCGTGCCTGCTTGCTGGCCAGAGGCTGGTGTGACAACCGCCAGGAGCATCCTGGGAATGGCCAGGGTCTGACCCCGAGCTCCAGACCTGACCCTCGAGTAGACTTTACGGGATGACAAGCGTGTGGATGCCGAAATCAGGTGGCGGGCCCGAGTGCAGAGGTCGCTCCCCCCCCCCCCCTCGGCCGGGGAACACGGGCCAGCGTGAGTCCCGGCAGCACCCGGGGACACTGCCCGCTGCAGGCTGCTCTGTGGAAACCGTCATGTGGGGGCGCCCACGGGGTGCCAGGCATGCTTTCCCCAGCTCTGGGACTCGCCGCCACCGTCAGAGGCACACGACGCACTGCGTCAGACCAAAGGGGACACGCGGTGGCCGTGCCAAGACCCTTCCTGGGTTTTCCTCTCTTCCCCGGCAGGCAGAAATTATGTCATTACGGAAAACGCTAAGGCACGCCGTCGAGGAAGCAGCACCGGGCTCTTGGTGGGCTCCGAGGGACAGGAGTGCAACGAGGCCTCATGGGAGGGAGCGCTGAGCCGTGGGACGCCGGCCTGTCCACGGGGCCCCCGTGGCGGGTGTGTCCACCGGGTCTCCCCCGTCCGTGCCAAAGCCCGACCACGAAGGGCCCGGAAGCTGAGCCGCGGCCCAGGACATGGTGCCCTGTGGTTAGGAGGTCTGTCACGAGGGGGAAGGGAGACCAGGACACATCGGACACACAGGGACGGCCTGCCGGACCACCCGCCCTCTGTCCCCTCCAGCATAAGGTGCCCTGCGGCCCAGCCACGTGCAGACCCCCCCTACCCCCCAGGACAGCAGGAAGCCCAGAAACTCAATGACAAACCCCCTCCTACTTCAAAACCTGGCGTTGATTCGTGCTTGCCCGCCTTGTTCCTAATATGACGTGGTCCAGCTGAGATGCAGCCTCTAGGAAGCCCTCCCAGATCCTCATCCCCATCCCCAAGGACCCATCACTGGTGCCGGCTCGACAGGGTCCATCAGAGACTGCTCCCGGCCACACCCTGGCCACCAGGAAGATGGCCCAAATAACCAGAGACTCGGGGGTGCCCGGGGCCCTTAAAACATCTGAATTAGAAACTCTAAAGAACACAAGGGGCCTCGGTGATGAAAGGAAGAGCGTGGGGTCTTCCGTCCGGAATATACGGACAGAACGTGGACACGGGGCCTGGCAAGGGGGGCGTCCAGAGACTCTGGCTCTCGGACCCTCAGACGGGCAAAGGGAGCCACTCCGCGTGGGGAGCGCACATGAGCAGGGCAGCCCCTGATTTCTAGAGAGTCCCGTGGGCCCGGCCAACCCCTGCCCTCTCTGGGTCTCCGTTTCCCTGTCTGCCATCCAGGGCCGGCTGAACGAGCACCGACGGGCTGACAGCGCCCAGCTACCCCGGCTCCTCCAGGCTCAAGGCCACGGCCCACGAACCCGCTCCAGCAGACACAGGTGCAGAAACACCGGGAGAGGGTCTGCGAGGACCCCAGACTGCAGGATGGACTGAGCGGTCCTCGCGGCCGTGGACCCCGCTCCACGCGGCTGCTGGGGTCCCGTCACGGGGCTTCGAGGGCCGTTCCCCTCGTGGGAGTCCCGGCCCGTGAGGACAGTGTCCTGCTCGGCCCCACCTGCCCAGCGCCGGCTTCCATGTCCACGTGCAGACTGCCCTGCGCTCCCGTGGGACCCGCCGCCACGTGGCCCCGCACCCACGCAAAGCCGTCCTGGGCCCATTGGGAGCCCAGCGCCACCCCCTGCATCCACCGAGGGCCTGGCCCCCAGGGACCAGAGTGTGTCACGTTGGATCCAGGTCCCCAGAATGCATCTGGAAGTCCGCAAGTTATGAGTTTATAGCAAAGTTTACTCTGGAGTCTGACTATGGACGTGTCCTCGACACCCACTGAGTTTTACACATATTGAACGTATTTTCTGTCAATTTTAACTGTTCTCAGTCATTGCCCAATCTCTAGCGAGAGGCCCTGAAACAAACAAAACACGGTTAAAATTATGGAATTTTTTTTTTTGAAATTTGCGGGAGGAAAGGAACACAGGGAAACGCAAACAAGAAAAGCTGCAAACGGTGTTTCTGCGTGTTTTACAGCATTTCCGCCGCTGCAACCAGGAAGGGGCAAAGGGCACGGGAACCAAACCCTGCAGCCTGCACACCCTCACCTCTTCCGGAAGGTTCTGCCTCAGACGTCTGGATCTTGGTGCCAGAGATGCACAGTTACCAGGACACTCACGTCTCAATAAACCGTGCGTCAGGGACGGTCTCACCGAGACACGTTTGCCACGAACAGAGAAAGAAGGACGGCCTCCAGAGCCACGGGAGACGGCCTCCCGCCCTGGGCCATCCCTGCTTCGGCCTGGCTGCGTCGGGGTCTGCCCACGGCCACGGCGGCCGTGCCAGCTCCAGGGGGCGTCCGGGAGGGCAGAGCCCATGCCGTCTACTTCCCCTGACCCAGTACCGCAAACCAAGACACCCGGCCTCACCCTGCACACCTGCCGGCCCGACACGCGACTCTGACGCTTTGGGTCCGGA
Source organism: Potos flavus (assembly GCA_028534135.1). Taxonomy (NCBI): domain Eukaryota; kingdom Metazoa; phylum Chordata; class Mammalia; order Carnivora; family Procyonidae; genus Potos; species Potos flavus. Next base: position 691,846 of record CM052887.1, on the reverse strand, counting down.
GGGGACCGTGCCAAGGAGATGCCCACGCCCTTCCCTGGGGACGGGGGGTATCGGAGCACTGGAGGTTGGGCACCCGCTGGGACAGCCCCCAGCCCCACGAGCTGCCCCGACTGCCTGGGTGGGAGCCCCGGGCCTTCACTTCCACACCAGCACCCTTGTATTGTCTTTAACACGGAGCCTAAAACCTTCCCGCCCGCTATTCCCACAGGGACGCACTTTCCCCCAAGTGGAACACAGACCCTTCCCCACCCGCCGGACCGGGAACGCGGGCTTGGCCCCTCTCCAGCCTCGGGAGCGGTCAGAACCCTGGCAGCCGGAGCCTGCACGCACCTGCCCTCGAGGACATTCCTTCCCTCCCCGTGACCGTCCTCGGTGCCGCCCCGTGCAGCAGCAGCAAACGCCCGGCCCCTCGCCAGCCCGTCCTGAGCACACACATGGGGGGACTGTCGTGTTTGCACAGTGAGCAACCCTGCTGGATGTGCGGCCGGCGAGGCGTCCCCCCAATCCTGAGCTCCCCGGAACTGCACATGGAGTCTGCGTGAACCGGCCCCAACCACCCCCTGCTCTGGACCTCCCCACCCCGTGCACCCAGAGGACCCCCAGCTGCAGCCGACCGCTGGAGTCCCCGGGACCTCTTCCACCCCCAACCCTAGCGCTGGGTGTCTCTCTCTCTCCAGCAGATCTGCCACCACTGGCCCGGGGACCCCCTCCTGGACGCTCATGGACGCCCGCACACCGGCTCTGCAGGGCCCATCTGCGGGGTCAGCTCCGCCAAGCCCCCTGGTCTGCATTTCTCTCTCCGTTCTTCCGCGTGCCTCATACAGCTGTGGTGCCACTTCCCGGCTCCAAGTGTGGACGTTCACACCGGTCTCGCCGGATCGCACCCTCCCCTCCACGCTGCTCAGATGTGGGCATGAGGGTGCTCCGTCCACCAGCTCGAGCTCCCACCCCACGCCTTCCCTGGCCCGACAGAGGGTCCCTAACTCTTCATCCCGCTCCGGGACGGGACGCGGCCGGCCCACGGTGCTCCCGGGAGGCGCCCCTGCTCCCGCAAAGCTGCCCTGGCAGAGAGCCCCGGACGCCCGTGCGCGTGAAGACGAGCACGTGCAGCTCCTTCAGTGGGATTCGGCTGGATTCGAGCCAAGCCCCTCCCCGGCTGACGCCCTGGATGTCCCGTCTGGCTAAGCAATGAAGCGGATTTCTTCTTGCCCCACTGATGTGTCCCGGACCGCACCCCGATGGCCACGGATGAAGAAACGCCGTCCCAGCAAACCGCAGCGGGGAGGGTCTCGGGGGCACCCAGCTCAGGCAGGAGCGCCCCCACCCCCGCCTCCCCGTGCAGCCTGGCTCTCCATGGCCGGGGGACAGGTGGCCCCTCGCGACAGAGCAGCCGGCACGGCGCAGGCCTGCGGGGCCCGTGGGGGCGCGAGGCGGACGGGTCCCCGCGTGCACTCACGTGATGGTGTCAATCATGTCCAGGCCCATCTCCACGCAGCAGTGGGCGTGGTCGGTCTTGGGCTGGGTGAGCCCCGACACGCAGTAGTAGCAGTCCCCGAGGATCTTGATGCGGCGACAGTGGTTCTCCTGGGGGGGGGGGGGGGCGAGAGGACAGAGCGCATGTTGGCAACGCGCCTGGGGCCTGGCCCACGCCAGCACTCGGGCCTGTTTCCACGCAGGGGTCCACCCCGCCCATCCCTCAGCCCACCCGGCCAAACCCGCAGGCTGTTCAGGGCTGGGAAGCTGCCCCACGTCCAGAGCCAGCTTCTTTCCCGGGGACATCCTCTCTCCCAGGGGCCCCAGCACAGCGCCCCTCCCGACCACGGCTCCGACGGCCGCGTGATGGACCCTGCACGTCATGTCAGACCCCCCCACACACACACCAGCCCCCGTCGGGCAGGTGCAGGCCCCTGAGTGTCCCTGAGGTGGAAGTCCATGGGACATGTGGGCGGCTGTCACCAAAGAATCACCTGCCAGGGCCCCGAGCCCCAGGAGGACCGCCAAGGTCTGAGCCCTAACCTCGCCGCCCACAGGGACACCCAGAGCGTCCCCTGCGGCATTTACCCAACAGTAGGAGCATGGGCGCCCACCTCGCCGCCCCGCTGGGGAGGGACGTCCCAGCGCCTGTCGTGGGCCCGCCCATCGGTCTCAGCTGTGATCGTGGCTGTGACTGCAGTTTCACTCCTCGGGTGCCTCCATAAAGATCCCCTTTACGTCCCTAAAATAGCGATGGCCTCACAAAACTCCTTCCCGTGACGGGTCCTGTCCCTGGACATTTACCACGAGATACAGCGGAGACGCTCTTCAAAATAGCAAACCCACTACACATTGACGCATTCAGCAAATTTGATGAAAACGTAGGACGTTTCCCAGAACAAACACACGCAGTGAGAAGAGTGGCTTGTTTCCACGTTGCGTGGGTCCCGTGGGCCCTGGGCATCTGCGAAGGGCCGGCCTCGCCAGCACGTCCCGGGTGAGGAGCCCCTCACAGGTCCCGAGATGTCCTGCATGCCCAGAGCCCCACAGCCCGAACTCTGAGGCCACGCCCCGGCATCCCACAGGAAGGCCACACTGGGGGCGACCTGTCCCATGACGACGTCGGGGAGCCCAGAGGCAGATGGCTGGCAGCAGACGTCCCCCTGCAGAGCCGAGGGCCGGGCCCCCGGGAGTCAGCCCCCCAGGCGTCTCCGGCCACGCTCCCCAAGCCTCCAGGCCAGCGGTCAGCACTGGGCTCTCTCCTGACACTCTGGAGCGCCCAGCCCACTGTCCTCATCGTCACTGTCCCCAACAGAGCAAGTGGGGGACAGGGAGCTCCTCTCCCAACTGCCCTCAGCCCCCAGCCCAGGGCCCAGGCATGACACCAGCGGCCACTGCCAAGCCTCAGCCCGCTCCTGGCTGTCGGGATGTCCTCCTAGCGGTCAGTCTGGGGTCCCTGACCCCCCTCCCCCCGAGGAACCCATGGAGGGGACGGCACGATTCTTGCAGACGATTTCGGGAGGGGCACCCACCCCCGGTGCTGGTACCTCAAGGATGACGTGTGCCCATCGGCCCCTCCCCTGGGCGTCCCTGCGCCCCCTGCGGCCTCCTGCCCTTCTCTGCGCCTCCTGAGTCTGGACGGGCAGATGCGTGTGAGCTGCGTGAAGGCGGGGAGGTGCCCGCGGGGAGCCCTGAGTGTGACCTTTAACTGCCCCGCGCGGCCGGTCTCCACGGGAGGGCAGGGGGGCAGAGCCACTTAGCAGGGAGCATCCAGGGGCTGCAGCCTCCTGACTGCAGCCTGTCCGCAGCAGACGTGACCTTGGTGACCGTCCCCCAGCGCGAAGCCTTGGCCCCTCCTCCCCCGCTCGAGGTCGGGCCGAGGACACAGCCCACAGCGGACGGGGGCAGTAAGCGACTAACGCTTCGTCCTGTCCTTCTCTTCTCCACTGTCCTGGCTGTCGTCGGCCAGCTTGAGAGACCAAAGGAGGTATTTTCATTGAGTTTGGTGTATTTTGATTTAAAATCTTCCCCGTGCTTCCTGGAGCTGAGCCCAAAACTTTATGACGACTGGACGGCTGTTCCTGAGACCTCCGTCCTCAGCGTCCAGACCGTCCCTCCCCCCAGGGTGGGGGACGGAGTGGCCAGCGGAACCCAAATGGCTGTAGGGGGATCCAGGGGGGAAGGCCGCACGCTGAGCCTGCCGGGTGGGTCTGCACGCTCGCGGACGAGCTCTGATCAGCCGGCCCTGCCACGCGGGCAGCCGTGGGGGCCTCGGAGGCCAGGGACCCACGACATAAGCAGTGGCGATCGCTGGAAGGGGACACACAGCACTGTTCGCTTTCACGTCCGTTCCACTTACAGCATCTGCACACGACCCCAACCGCCTGTGCCAGCCCCTGGGTGAGATGGGGGACTGCTGCCCCAGAACCTCCACCCGCCCGGAGGGACCGCCCGGGAGCGGACATCTGTCCTGCAGCGGGGCCGACTCCGCAGCCTCAGACAGGCCCGAGAAGGCACAGTGCCCATCACGGCACCTCCCGGCAGCTGATGGTCACTCGTGCGCACCTGCTCCCGGTGCCCGGGGCGGAGAGAGTGCCCGAGGGACAGCCCCGCCTGCAGTGGGATGTTTGACCGCACGGCCAGGGCGGCCCTCCCTCACACACCTGGTCTCAGGTCTGCACGAAGGAGCCGAGCCATGCAAAGACTTCACACACTTAAAAGAAAACGACATCGAGGAGCACCCGGGTGGCTCAATCATTTGAGCATCCGATTCCTGATTTTGGCCTAGGATATGATCTCGGGGCCGTGAGTTCAAGCCCCACATCAGGCTCTGTGCTCTGTGGGGAGTCTGCTGGGGATTCTCTCTCTCCCAAATACCTAAACAAATTTTCTTATAAAAAAAATTAAGCTGAAGGCATCGATGCCCAAAAACCAAAATGAAACAAGCCTAAGGTGACCGCGTCGCGAGTGTGACCGCACAGATAATTATTTAAGGGGACACAACTGTGTGTCCAGTGGGATGTCGGCCCCAGACAAAACAAACGGCTAGAGGAACCCTAAACCGCACGCGGCAGTCCCGTCGTAGGTGCTGATGCTGACGACCTCCTGCACCAACGGTACATAAGCCCCCGAAACGAGCAAGCAACGTGACCGCTGGCAGGCTTCTG
>CM052887.1:646486-686706 GCA_028534135.1 Potos flavus | reverse complement strand
CCCCCCCCCGCCAGGGTATGGGCCTTGGCTGGAGCTCCCAGACCATCCCAGGGGCCCAGGACAGCAGTGGACCAGGAGACACTGCTGACACAGACAAGTCTGGGGACACGCGGCTGACCATGGCGCCGGGCGGTGGGGGGCGGTCCCGCTCACCCTTCTGACTGGGGTGGGTGGTCCTGCAGCCCCAGCAGGGCTGTGGTAGGAGCCGGGCAGGTGTGCCCCAGCTTCACGGCCCGGCTGCTGCTGCAGGGTTGCCATGACGACCACCGGCACAGGGACACCCTCAGGGTCACTGCAGGCTTTGCCTCACGGTGGGTCACTCTGGCCGGCAGGTCAAGGCCCGGCACACCTGCACCGGGGCCGCCCAGGACGTGCCTCATCGCCCCCACCCGCCAGCTCTGCAGAAGCTGATTCTGCTGCAATCCCACCCCAACGCCCGCCCCCCGCAAGCAGAACACCCCCCAGTCGGTACTTTCAAGCAGCTCCGCCCCCTCCAGGGCAACAGACCCCCCACGGCGAGCTGTGCACGCTCCCCGACTCCTCCCAGCCCTACAGTGTCACCTGGGCGCACCTGTCTCACCCATGGGGAAACTGAGGCTGGGGGCCTCACAGGGTGGCAGATCCTCCATCTCCACGTCGAGGGAGCCCCCACTGCAGCTGCCCGGTCTCCTCTGACCTGCCGAGGGGGCCCACCTGGGCCCGATGCCCCTAACCGTCCTCACCCTGTGTTCTGTGCTCCCTGCCCCGCACCCCAGGCCCGCACTCCCCTCCACGCCCCCCACCCAGCCCTGTGCCCCCAGCTCCATGCTCCCCACCCCGTGCCCCCTCCACACCCTGTGCTTCCCACCTCGTGCTCCCCACTCCCCTGCTCCCTGCCCCTCGTCCCCTCCCCCACCTCTGCTTGCCTCCCTGTGCCCCCCACTCTGTGCTCCCTCCCCCCACCTCCTGCTCCCTGCCCCCTGCTCCCCTCCCTGTGCTCCCCACCCTGTGCTCTCTCCTCCACCCCCTGCTCCCCTCCCCGTGCTCCCCACCCTGTGCTCTCTCCTCCACCCCCTGCCCCCGTCCCCGTGCTCCCCACCCCACAGCCCCGCCGCCCCACGTCCCCGCAGCCGACAGCCCCACCGCACCGACCTGCTTCTCGTTCTCGTCCTCCAGCCTGAGCCGGTCCTCGATGCAGTTCCGGGCCTGCAAGAAGGCTTTCCTTTGGGAGCGTTCAGCCAGGACCCGCACAAACACCCCGTACATGTTCACGCTGAGGAAGAGCAGGGCGTTGGCACCGAGCTGGAAGGGAGAGAATGAGAGCACCGGGCACGTGGGGCGCTAGCCAGGCAGAGGCTCCCACACCCTCCGATGCGCAGCCCGAGCAACGACCGCGCGGCCCAGGCTGGCGGGTGCACCGGCCGTGCCCACCGTGCCACGGAGTGGTTATAGAGTGCAACAGCATGCGGGGAGCGTCCCCCAAATTCACGTGCAAACCTGCCCCCCCAGCACCCCAGAGCGTGGCTGCATTTGCACATAAGGTCTTTCAAGAGGTCACTGGGTTAAAATGAGGTCACTGGGGAGGGCTGCCTGACTGGCACCCTCCTAAGACGAAGGGACCAGAACACAGCCGTGCACGCGGGAAGGAGCCTGGGAGGACCCAGGGAGGACACTCCAGGACCCCGCACGTCCAGCCTCCAGGCCTGGGAGGGACAGACGTCTGCCGCTCAGGCCGCCGGGCGGGGCTGTGCATGACAGCCGCCCCAGGACAGCATCCGAGAAAACATGCCGCCAGGAGAGCACAGATGCTCCGAACAGGGAAGCAAAGGGAAGCAGACCAGAAGCAAAAGGAAGAAAGGACCGCAGCACACGGGAGCACGAAGTGAGCACTGGAGATGTGTGACTGGAAACGCAGCGTCCAGAGCCCCCTGCTCGGCCCGCACCCCTGGACTCCCACTCCCTTCCAAGGATGGGAATCGAGGAAGGGGCAGCGAGAAAGACCCGCCTGGGGCTCCGGCCACGGCCCAGACTCGGGGGCCGGCACCTGCTAAACTAAGAAGGGGGCCCTGCAGGATGTCGGTTTTCAGCGGCCTTAACTCACGGCCAGCGCAGGCCGCCCAGGAGCTCATGATGGCCACACCGCAGGTCGTGGCAGACCCGGGGAGGACCAGACCCCACTTCCCCACCTAGCCTCCTCTGCTGGTCTGTCCCACCGCTCTTGGGCCCAGGACCGGCAGGGCCACGGCACAGACCCGGGCTCCGGGCCCACTTCCCCTAGGGGCTGCGGTGCGTATGAGCATCACACAAAGCCACTGCCCTCAGTCTCCACCAAGAGCTTGGATTTCGCCATCTGATGGGACGCACGCACTTCCTGCGGGGTCTGGGCGTCCCTGCTGCTCTCCACCAGGCACTGTGACTCGCACACGATTACGTGGGACGTAACGAACACGGAGGCAGGTGGGCAGCGGTCTCTGACCAGAGGGCCCCGCCCAGGACAAGCAGCAGGACAAGGGAGGGCAGAGCACGCGGCTTTGTGGATGGAGAAGCCGTAGCACCTGGTGTGGCCAGAGGCTGGGGCGGGGAGCAGGCGGGGGATGCAGACTGGGCGGGCGCACTGGCACAGAGGACTGGGGAGTGTGACAGCCTCGGTGACATGTCCCTCGGGAGGGACACACGGGGCCGCGGCTGCAGACAGCAGAGCCGTTCAAGAAGATGACAAGGCCATGAGAAAGCCGGGAACCGTCCTCCCCCAAAACACGGGAGAGCTCGCCGGCACGCCTGGGACCCCAGGCTCATGTACGCCTGCCGAGCTCACATCTCAAAGGATGCGGGAACGCACCACCAGGACAGCGCCCCATTCGCACCGCACAGTCGGAAAACCGCTGTCCCTGTGATGGTCCAGGGAGCCGCCCGAGTGAGTCCCATAACCACGGTGAGCCCGTCACCCCCGTGTGACCGGCTCCCCTCCCCGTGACCTGACCGTCTCCGTGTGACCCGACCATCCTCCTGTGTCCCTCTAAACCTGCTGTTCCGCCCTTGCCGGAGCACTCCTCGCCTGAAGCAGGTGCCGGGCTGGGGGGACCTGCTTCCGCGGTGCCTGTACCGGCCTCTCGGCAGGCCCGGGGCGGCGGGGGTGGGGGCAGCGTGGCTGTCCCGGAGGCCCGTGCCGGGTCCCAGTGACCAGGGTGGTGTTTTCTGTCCCCTCAGGCCATCTGCTCTGTCTGCGGATGGATCAGCGGTGCACACTGTTCACGAAGCCGCTTGTGGCAGGCGGCAGGACGCCCGGCACGCGTGACCGGATGGAGGCCAGCCCTGCTGAGTCAATATTTAAACGCACGCTGCGCGTGGTTAAGACGCCCACAAGCACCGTCCTGGGCACTTTTCCAAACAGCCACACAATCCCGCGTCACCGCACAGAGCACACGGCTTTTCCCAGCTGACACGTGATCGGTCTGACTCTGCATGCCCCCGCCCGCCCAGCCTCAATGTAACCTCTGGGAGGCTAGGGAACCAGAGACACAGGATGTCCCCCCGGGACCCGGCACCAACCCTCCTGAGACGCCCTCTACCTCCGCGCGGAGCGGTCAGCACCGCGGACAGCGCCACACCGGGCCCTGGAGGCCACCGCTCCTGCTCCCGGACCAGCAGCGGCTTTTCCAGAGAGGAAGGCCTCAGCTGGCCAGGAGTGGCGGTGGGGAAAGGAGGTGTCCCCAGGGAGGTGGGGCAGCAGTGGGACACAGGTCGCGGGGCAGACCTTGCGGGCCAAGGGAGAAGCGGCCAGCAGAATGAGGCGAGACCGGGTCACCCCTCTACACAGACTGCATCTTTCCTTCCCTTCTCTCCCGCCATGATGATCCACCCAGGGAAACTGAGGCCCAGCCGGCCGGTCACTGAGTGCCTGCTGCCCACCTGCCCTCCCCTCCCTCCTCCACTCACCCCCACCCCCGTGATCAGGCACAGCCGCCGCCCAACGGGCCGCAGACAGGTTTCGCCACTGGCCACCTAATCAGTGATCAGCGATGAGGCTGACAACGCAGAGAAGTGCGCCCAGAGTCACCTGCTGGCAGGTGTGGCCCAGACGGGGTGTCGGTTCACACCGGCAGCCAAAGGGACTGCCGCAGGCGAGACAGGCCAAGGGGGCCCCAAGCTCGGCCTGTGGAGCTCTGCACCCTAACACGCCGCTCGTCCCATGCCAGGCCCCCTCCTCCCTGCTTTGATCTGAGGAAACCCAGCCCCCCCGGCCTCCCGCCCGTTCCAGCTGCTCAGTCTGGGGGTCTCAGGGCTGCCAGGCCCAGCCCCTCCTCATTGCTCCCCTACCACGTGATGGCTGCCACCCGCACCTGACTCAGGACGCCAGGTCACGCCCTGGGATGCAGCCCCCGGGAGCGCCAGGTCGTCCCCGTCCTTCACGCACTGAGCTCCTGCACTACTCTGGCGGGGTTCTGGGAGAGGGGTTCCTGGGGAGCAAGGCCCTGTGCCCTGGCCTCTTTCTTGAGCTGTGGCCCCAGCCGGCACCTCGAGAGCCCATGGCACGTGGCCACACGACCCCATGGCTTCATCCTCGCCGCTCCCACCCGTATCCACTCCACAGACACAACGGTGCGGAGGAGGGGCCAGCCCCGGGCTGAAGGGGCCAGTGCACACGCCGCAGCCCTGCACTCCTGCCCTCCGCGCACCCGCCCCGCACACCTGCCATCCGCGTACCTGCCACGCACCTGGCCTCTAGCACCGCAGGCCCCTAGCCCTCCTGTCCTCCTGCACCCCTGGCCAGGCCTGCCTTGCTCAGAGCCTCTCCCTGGTCAGGAGCCCTCTTCCCCCAGTGCCCGGTTCATGCCTAGCCCTGGCGCTCAGCTCGGACGTGACCCTCTCAGAGCAGCGGGCCCTGAGCCCGTGTGCGTCCCTGGGAGCCGCTCTGAGCTCCTTCTGCTGTTGTTTGCAACCGCAGTTTCCAGCTTCCAACACATGAGGGTTCCACCTACCACCTTCCCCGCTCCACCTGCCCCTCGAGAGGGTCTCGGTCTGTCGGGCCCGCCGACGGGCCCCCGAGCCTGGGATGGAGTCTCTCGTGAACCCGGCGCCCTGGTCTTTGTTGAATGAATAACTAAGGGTACATGGGTGGCGAAGGCCCAGGCCCGGCCGTGCTGCTGGAGAGGAGAGATCTGCCCTGCCATCTGCTCCGGGCTGTCCAGATGGGACCCCGCGGGACGTTTTCCAGTCCTCACATCTGTGGTCAGGTGGGTGGGTGGGCAGTGACCCCAGCTTTCCCATGACCCACAGAGGTGCACAGAGGCAAGGCCTTGATGCAGCCTGACATGTGAAGTGACGTGGCTTCTTGAGCAGGCTGAGCCTCGGGGTAGCCACGGGTGGTGTGGGGACACAGCACGCAGACACGTGCGTGTGTGGACCAGATCGCACAGCCCTGGGATCAGCAATCAGCACTGGGGGAGGGGGGCAGGTCCTTGTCCCTCCCAGGCCCTCCCTGCCTGCCCCCTGCAGGCCTACGAGACAGAGACTCTCAATTTCGCCTGCACCCCCACCCTTCCTATGTGGGCCGAGGACACCCCAGGAAGAACTCCACCCACCCATGCATGCATCCATCCATATCATCCATCCATCCATCCGTTCATATCATCCATCTACCCATCATTCACGCACCCACCCACCCATCCATGCACCCACCTATCCATATCATCCTTCCTTCCATCCATCCATCCTTCATACACCCACCCATCCATCCATCCATGACCCATCATCCATCCATCCATATCATCCATCTATCCTTCCAACCACTCATCTAACCATCCATCTATCCGTATCATCCATCCATCCCCACCCACCCATCCATCCATGACCCATCACCCATCCATCCTTGCATCCATCTACCCATCCATCCATCCATCCATTCATGCATCCATTCATCCATGCATGCATGCATGCATGCATCCATCCATCCATCATCTATCCACCCATTCATGCATTCATCTACCCACCCATTCATGCATCCATCTATCCATCCATCCATGCATCCATCTATCCATCCATCCATCCATCCATCTACCCATCCATCCATCCATCCATGCATCCATCCATCCATCCATCCATCTACCCATCCATCCATCCATGCATCCATCCCTCCATCCATCCATGCATCCATCCATCCATCCATTCATGCATCCATCCATCCATGCATGCATGCATGCATCCATCCATCCATCCATCATCTACCCACCCATTCATGCATCCATCTACCCACCCATTCATGCATCCATCTACCCACCCATTCATGCATCCATCTATCCATCCATCCATGCATCCATCTATCCATCCATCCATCTATCCATCCATCCATCTACCCATCCATCCATCCATCCATCCACCCATCCATGCATCCATCTATCCATCCATCCATCCATACATACATACATACATACATACATGCATCCATCCATCCTTCCATCCATCCATCTATCCATCCATCCATCTATCCATCCATCTACCCATCCATCCATCTATCCATCCATCTACCCATCCATCCATCTATCCATCCATCTATCCATCCATCCATGCATCCATCCACCTATACAAACATACACCCATTCATCCATCCACTCAAACACAACATGAGCTGGGCTTTGGACCTGTGCATGCTCTGGCTGTTCAGGCCCGCTTGCTGTGTGGGCATCACACTGGCCCCTCTGGGAACTACCCAGGACATGTCTGAAGCAGTAATGGACGTGGCTCATGGGGAAGTGGCCTCCGGTCAGAGAACCAGCATCACTGTGAATGACCAAACCTCTAAAGCCATCAGCCAGGGCACCTGCTTGCTGCAGGAAAAGCAGCCCACAGCATTTCAGCGTCCTTTGTCCTCCTCCCACCTGACTGCAGAGCACGGGAACCACGGGACTGGAAGGCGTGCTCTCCCGCTGCCTCAGCAGGAAGTCCTGCTCCCGTCAGCTCCACTGCGTGCTGACCGAGAGACACAGCCTTGGATCATCAGCGGGGCCCACGGGCTACAGGGGGCACGAGCAGCGGGGATAGCCTCTCGGGGTCCCTCCGGTGTTGCCAGGAGCAGGAATGGGTCAAAGCAGACCCCTGCCCCGTGGACCTGGGCAGACTGCCGGGGGGACAGGCACTGTGGGGGGAAGGCTGGGATCACCCAGAGACAGGCGTGCATGGCCGGGCAGGCTCTGCCCCCGGGTGAGCACCCAACCCCCACCCCGCAGCGGGCACCTGGGTCCCTCAGATGATCGGAAGAGCCAGTGCAGAGACAGGAGAAGCCGACGGGTGCCTGGGGCCCCAGTCATCGACCAGCATGAACTGTGCCCGCCGTGGCGGGCGGACCCCTCCCACCCGGACCATGACCGTGTGGGGGGGACATGAGCTCTGAGTGGAGCCTGAGGGGGATGAAAAATGAACAGGACTGGGTCTGGCACGTGGAAATGATTCCACTCCCGCCGAGACCCCAGAACTACAGACCTGGCCAAGAGGCTAAGGGCCACCCTCTGAGGGCCAAGGTGGGGCAGTCGTTATTGGAAAGCAGGAGACCACCTTGTGTCTGGGACTCCTGCCCCAAAGGGCCAGGCTGGGGGCTTCCCAGGCATCCGCGCTGCCGGTCAGGGACGGTACCGAGAAGCCCAGCTTCGCTCACCGCAGGACACGGCAGCCCACAGCGTCCCCCGCACCCGTGATCTTCCCGTGGCATTACTGGCACTTGCGTTACTTCGTCATTCTCAGGACGCTGGGCGAAGATCCCGGCAGGTACGCCTCCCCCCCTGTGCTGCGCATCCCCACGGTCCTGCAGAGCAGAAGCTCCGCCATCACTCAGGAACGCGCGGAACACAGCTGGAGCCGGATCGCGCCAAGTTCTCCGGCAGGGCCCGGAGCCCTGGTCACGGGAGCGTGCGGCACACACGAGGAACTCTGAACACCGGCCCACAGTTCATGGTCCCGCGTCCCCGCGAGGCCTCCCTGGCCCCCCACCCCCAGCCTCTCTGAGCTCACCCCGGAGCCATGCCTTGTCCCAGCAGCCTGGGCCACCTAGCCGGCCCCCAAGCCTCCCCCTGCCACTCGGCACGGTCCTGGAGCTCTCGGAGCACGGGGACAGGAGCCTTCCCTGTCGCGCCTGCCCCTCTCCACACACACCGGTTCCATGACGCGTGTGCTACACAGATGCCCCGGGGGGGCTGGGCTGGTCAGAGGCACGTCTTGAACTTCATGATCACCGAGAAGTTTTGAGATAAATAACTCGGCCAAAGAACAAGCTTTAGAACCCACAAGCTGAGCGCCTGGGGGGGCTCAGTCATTAAGCGTCTGCCTTCAGCTCAGGTCGTGATCCCGGCGTCCTGGGATTGAGCCCCGCATCAGGCTCCCTGCTCCGCGGGGAGCCTGCTTCTCCCTCTCCCACTTCCCTGTGGCTTGTGTTCCCTCTCTCACTGTCTCTCTCTGTCACAAATAAATAAAACCTATAAAAAAATTAAATAAAATGAACAAACACCACGAGCCACTGTTCGGGCCCTGCCATGCCCAGGAGGCCGAGCAGGGACCCAGAGCTTCGACAGCTGTGGGCCCCAAGTGGGTGGGAGGTGCCAGCAGACCGACTGGACACCCCGTGGCCCAGGGGGGCAGGAGGCAGGTGCGCACGGCTTCTGGAATTCACAGAGCCCTGACGCAGAGCCTGCCATAGTCAGGGAAGGTGCCGTGGTTTACAGTGACGCAGGCAGGGAACCCCAGGCCCCTCCAAGCCATCTCTGGATCCAGGCACTAGATGGACGGGCCTCGAGGGTCTCGTGGCCTCAAGGCTGCCAGGCTTGAGCCGGTGGGGGGATGGCCATGGCCTCACGCCCCCCTTGTCCTCCCCACAGGACAGGAGTAGAGGCTGGGTTAGGAGGCCCAGGGTGGGCAAGGCCCAAGTGGGAGGGGGGCCCAGCGCCAGGCCAAGAGTGACAGAGGAGGACAACCGGGACAGGGGCAGCAGATGCCCTCAGGACAAGGGGACGCAGGCTTAGGACCCAGGCACAAGGAAGCACACAGGATACGGGGCTCCAAGAAGAACGTAAGCAGAGCGTGGACACGGACGGACTGACGTGGGACGCACACGGCCGCAGAGACCCTGGCCGCTGGCCGGACATGAGGCCTGGAGGGTCAGTGCTGGAGGAGGGAGCGGGGCCACGGGAGCCGACGGGAAGAGGCATCCAAGGGGCTTACACAGGAGACCAGCAGCTGCCTTCTAAAGGAAGCAAACGCTGAGCCCCAGCCCTTGAAATAAAACCTGTAAAGAAGCAGAAACCTGCCTCTGGAGATGTTTCATGCTCCCAGCTTCCCTCTTCCCAGCTTTGGGGTGAAGACCCAGACGTGAGCGAGGGCTCCCTGGGCACAAACCGCTGGTCTGTTCGTTGCCAGGGTCTGGGCCCCCTCCCACGCACAGTGAGCAGCCGAGGGCCGCCGGTCCCCCCCGCCCCCACCCCCGTTCCTCCCAGGACACCCCCCCATGTGTACTGGTATGGAGCTATTCTGGCAGGAAGGGCTCTACCCCACCGCAGTTCGGGTAACCAAGGGGCATCCTCACCAACAAATTCCACGTTCAGAGGTTCCACGGGCCACTCACCCAGCTGGACGACCGCCGCCCCCGGTGAGCTAGGGGTTCCCCCGCCGCACGGGAGAGCCCCTCAGAGGGATTTCTGGAGACGGGAGATCTTTGGAGAGCAGGCACACTTCGGGAAGACGGGGAGGGGGCATCGGTCAAGCACCTGTCTCGCCACCTGGGGAGCCCCAGGGCTCGTCGCTCTGTGTCAACCACTGAGACCGGGCGACCCCTATCTTCCCAGAGAGCAGACTGTCACACACACACCTCTCCCCCAGCCACCTAAGGACACAAAGCCACCACTCCGGAGGTTTTCCCCACAGTCACTGTCTGAACTCGTGGCCGTAGGTGTGCAGGAGATGGTGGCCGTGTGGCTTAGCACCTGCCACGCAGAAACGAGGAGGGAGGCGGGCAAGGGTCGCTGTGGGTTCCCAGAGGGGAGGAGGCATCACGGACCATACAGAGCCCAGACCCCACCCTGGGCCCTCCTCCCAAGAGGCCCGGTCCGGGGGTCCACGGGGACAGCGATGTCACTGTTTGCACAGGAAGGACACAGCAGAGGCCACCGAGCGGGCTCTCGAGGACAGCACCTAGACCAGGTGAGTGAGTAGCCGTGCAGACAGAAGTGCCCCCAGTGCCCGTGGGCCATCCCCCCCCAGCCCAGGGAGCCCCAGGCTGCTTCAGAGGAAGGGCCCGGGCCACAGTCAGCAGCGGGCACGTGCATAACTGCCCAGCCTCCCCGGGGGCCACACTTGGGCTTCACGGGCTGGACAGGGACACAGGAAAGAAGCTGCCTGATGTGCGTCCTCCCAGATGGCCCTGTGCATGCTCAGAGGGGCCCCTTGGAAGGGGAAACGTAGCACAAAAACATAACCCAAAACAGGTCTGTATCAACTGAGAAAAAGCTCTTTAAAATTCAGCCAGTCATTGCCCACTGCCCCTCCCATGATCGCTGCACCCCCCCCCATGCCCCTGTGGTCACTCCCCCCAGTCCACCGTGGTCACCGCACCCACCCCCAGTCACTGCACCCCACGCTCCCGTGGTGGCTCCCCCACGCCCCCATCATCACCGCATCCGGCATCCCATGGCCCCCAGGACAGCATCCCCCTGCACAGCAGAACCCTGGGCCCTGCCCACCGCACCAGGCTGGCCTCTCACCGGGCGCATTCTCCCCCTAGCCCGAGGGCTGGGCGTGGTGCTCACATACGTGCAGGCACACACGGCACGTGCCCCCCCATCCCGTGCACGCAGCCCTGGGAGACTGTGCTCTCCCGGGGGGACTGCCCCTCCCACGGCAGCCCGAAGGGTTTCCCTCCATTCACTGCGCAGCCTCCTGACCCCTATCCCAAGGCACCCCAAGACCCCCCATGGGGTCCTGCTCCCCGCGCTCCCGGCCGGCTCTCCCACATCGCTCACCAGTGTGTTTCTAAGCTCACGTCACTGCTTTTGAGCTTCTCTGTGCTCCAACTAATGCAAGTGTTCTGGGATCCACGTCCTCAGAAAGAGGAAAGGGAGGACGCGGACAGGTGTCCACACTGCCGCCGGCCCCCAAGGAAGCGCTCCGCAGACCTCGCTACTCAGGTGTGTGCTTAAAGTTTCCATGATAAAAACCAAACAAGAACAGCGTCTTTATTATTATTATTATTATTTTAAGAACAGGCTCTTTAAAAAAAAAATTAAAAAATTAAAAAAAGATTCCGATGGGCTCTTGTGAGCTCCTGCCCTGGGTCTCCCAGCCCCTGAAGCTGAGGACCGTCCGGGCTGTGGCCGCCACACCCAGGGGCAGATTCCCAGGGCCCACGGCAAGTCACGGCGGCGGCATCTCCTCTGTGACCCCTGACAGCTTTCCCGGGGCGGCTCCTGGCGTGAGGGCCTTCCCCCACCCCGGCCCCGGCTCACCGGCTGCTCGGGCACGGCCCCCTCTGCGCCACGGGACCGCTGGGCCTCCGTGTCCCCAACCGCCTGGCCACAGCCCTGGGACGTTTGGATGTCTTCATGTACCTTTGGACCCCCGCTCACTCTGGCCACAGAGAGGCGAGTCTTCCGTCACTGCCCAGGTCTGGTGCTTGAACACAATGGACTTTGGAAATGAGCCACACCCCACGGCCCCCCAGGGCACCGTGGGATTGTGGGGGACGCCGCTGATGTCTGCTAAGTGAAGATCTGCGGCAAAACAAGAATCGGAGATACCCTGAAACCCTAGGCCAAATGGATGGATCCTGGAAGGTGCTCCCTGCCTGGTCCTTCGTGCAGCTGGGCGCGGGTCCGGAGTGAGGGTTCCAGATCCCTCTGCCTCCCGAAGGCAATTCCCTCACGCGGGTGTCCCATCCCCCCGCGCCCGGGGCCCTCACGTGGGATCCCTCAGCAGCTCGATCAGGACCCCGTGGTCCTGCCTCACGCACGTGGGCTGCTCCTACCGGGTCAGGCTCCCCTCCCAGCCCCATTCCCCACCAAGGGGAGGGCCCCTAACTCCACACCTAGACTCCCAACGGCCCTGCTGCTGTCCCCCCACAGACCCCTCCACAAAGCTGGGCTGTGGCAAGGGGGTCCTGGACGCGGAGGGGAGAGTAAGCACCTCAAACGCACATATCCAGACCCTGCAGGTCTTGGTGGGACTCAGGCCTCCGAATGCTACCAACGCACGCACATGCACACACGTGTGTGTGAACACACGCACGTGCGCACTAGGCTGCACATGCATGTGCACAAAACACATGTGTGCCCAAGGTGCATGTACACATATGTACACACATTCGCGTGTGCACACACAGAGGCCCCATGCGGACAGCACTGGGACGCAGGAAGCACCCCCATCAGCTGGGTGCCTTCCTCCCGGGGAGGGCTGGAGGCAGCCTGGACCCCAGCACCCCAGAGATCAAAGCAGATCCTGCCACCCCCAGCCCAGGAGCAGGGGACGATCCAGGGAGGACCCAGGTACGGCAGTAAGGGACAGCCTGTCCCAGCCCTCGCCCCATGCATCGGGGGGTTGGGGGGGCCCAGGATGGGAGCCTCAGGGGCATGGACCCAGGCTGGCCGGGGGGCCTGGTCCCACCTGAGTCAGGAAACTCGATGAGGACATTTCTGGACTCTGAGTCTGCAAGAACACAGCCCAGATTGTCCATCCGCCTGGGAGCTGAGCCCTGGCCCTCCGGACCCCAGAGAGGGCACAGGAGAAGGAAGGGCATCGCCCAGGAACCCTCGGCTCCCGGGAAGGGCAGGTGGGAAGCTCTTGCAGCAGGAGGGACCGTGGCAAGCAGACATCTCCCCAAGGACCCCGTTCTGGTCTGGGCCAGGCCACAGCACCCACGCCCACTCATGGGACCCCTGCTCCCCGCTGAATCCCAGGGACCCCCAAACAGAAACCTGATGAGACCCTTCTGCTAAAAAGGCTTACAGGGCCCGGCGCTGTTTTCCAAAGAAACAAAGAAACACTGCGTGTGTCCCTGCACCTGCCCTTTCTTGCACACCCACCTCCCTGGCTGAGCCCCAGGCCTGTGTGTCCGGGATCTTGGCCGCAGCACACTGGCCTCAGGCAGCCATCCGGAGCCCTCCGTCTGCCCTGTCCCCTTCACACGCTTCTGAAGGTCACACAGACTCCCCCCCACCGGAAACGGACCGCAGTCCCAGGTGTTGACCGGCGTCCCCCCAGACAGTAAATTTCCAGAGCGCAGGGGGTCTCGTTCCCACTGGGCCCCCAGCCCCTAGCCCGGGGCCTGGCCCCCAAGCGTGGATCACAGAGCTATCCAGAGAAGATGCCCCCACCGGCTCCACCAGTGGGGCCGGACTCCAGCCCATGCACGGTCCCTGGGTCGTGCAGCGGCACCTGGGGGGCAGCAAACAGTAGCCCACAGGACTCTGCCCCAAGCAGGTGCCAGCCCTCGCCCGAAGCCGGGATGTGTCCCCGTGTCCAGGCCCCATTTCCCGTCAGCCCAATTCCTCTGCCCTGGCCTGAGCCATTCCAGGGACTTCTTCGAGTCAGGGCCGGCTGCTCTGGAGGGAGGCTAGCGGGAGTCTCCGAGGAAACAGATCAGGTTATGGATAAGGAACGCAGGGACTGATGAGGCAGATGTGGGAGTGGGAATCAGGCATTCCCAGCGGGGTGCCCACTGGACACAGCCCTGGAGGCCTGGAGGGGACACCCACCACCACCTGCGGCTCAGGGAGTGTCAGGGCCCTAAGTGCGCCGAGGGACAGGAAGCCCGAGGTGGAAAGAGCTGAGCCCCGCCCAGCGACCAGAGGCCTGGGGAAAGGGGGTCCAGCCAAGGCCACGGAGGGTCTTTGGGGCCACTGCCAACCAAGGCAGGGAAACGCACCCCTGGCCTTCACACTGCCCGGGGTGAGCCAGGAGGTCCCACCTGTCTCCCTCCCCCTTCCAGCCCCCACCTAGCAGCGCTGGGTCAGCCAAGGCAGGTGGACGCACCGGCAGGTGAGCAAACAAAGCGACAGGGCCCAGCCTGTCTCCCCCAAGATGGGGGAGGAGGAGGGAAGTACCAGCGGGGGGAGGGGCCAGCTGGGATAAAGGGCCTGGCTGCCTGGTGGAGGGCGGCAAAGGCAGGAGGCCTGGGGAGGGGCCCTGCTGGGAAAGGGTCCAGCCAGGAAGAAAGGGCAGCAGGGGCGCGGCCTGAGGGGGGAAGAGCCAGGGGAGGCGGTGCTGGGGCCCAGCCAGGGGGGTTGGGGGGGGGACCTAGAGGAGCCAGGGGAGGAGCCAGCGGGGGGCAGTATGGAGGGAGAGCCCGCTGGGGGGGTCAACGGGGGGGAGGGGGGGCTTAGGTGGAGGAGCCCCAGCAGGGAGTGGGCAGAACCCACATCCCGGCCCCTGCCCTGCTGTGAGCGGCCTGGTCGCCTGGGCACCTGGGCTCTGAGGGCGGCAACGTCGCTGCACCGGCCTGCAGCACTCGAGCTCTCCCCGGAGCTCAGCTGACCTGCAGGGGCGCGGGGGGACTCCCGCCGACCCCCACTTGCCGGAGGGTGCTTCCTGTTTTCCTGCCTGGGGCTCAGAACTGGGGAGGGACGGGTGACGAAACATATGTCACGTACACTGACATCCAACCATTTTGCACACGGCAATGGCCCCTAGATGGGTCCCAGAAGATACAGCAATCTTGCCCCACCCTGACCAAGAAGTGGTCACCCTTGCCCCGTGGGGGGGGGCGGGGGAGGCCGCCCAGGAGGAGGCTGGAGCTGGCCGTGAGGGGCAGGGCCCCGGGGGTCTCCTCTGGGGGCACCTGAGCCAGCGGCTCCTCTCCAGACATACCCCGCTGCCCCCACCACCACTCCAAGGCCATGACCTTGGCATGCACACTTCTGACTCTGCTTCCCCGCCACTGCCACCCTCCTCCGGTCCCCAAGCACAGTCACTCCCTCCTCAAGTCGTACCCTTCAAGTCCCCCAGTGCCACCACCAGGGAGCAGGGGTCACACGTGTGGCGTCTCACCCTTTCCTCCTCTCCCTCGCCCCCCCACCCCACCCTAGGTCCCCAGCCCACCCCAGCCTGGCCCACCCGCCCACTGCCCCCGAGCAGACCTCAGGGGTTCCCCAACATGACGCCTTCAGTTCTGACACATGACTCAGTTAAATAAAAACGAATTTCTGTGCTCCGCACATACATACAACCAGTGGGCCGGAGGCAACGGGCGGGCAGAGGCAAGGGGCCCAGTCTGGTCAATGTTTACGAGGCTCCTCCTGGGGGCTGGGCTGGGGCGGGATGAGACCGTCCCCCCCAAACTCCGTGTGCCCTAGCTGAGAGCAGCAGCAGGCAGCCCGGGGAAGGGCAGCACAGCAGCACCCTGAATTCCAACCGTGCAGTCGCCGACCGCTTGGGTGCCCTCAGCCCGTCAGCCTGGGCCAGCCTGCGTGCCACAGGGTCCCCAAAGCACGCGGCCTACCAGGGCGGGGCAGGATTGCTGCAGGGACCTCCCAGAGCCTCCCTGTGGCCCCCCACGTGACCCCCAGCCTCAGCGCCCCAAGCAGGAGCCACTCTCTCCCTCCCGCGGCATGGACACTCCGCCCAGGAGGTCCAGCAGAGGCAACTGCCCTGCACAGACGGCTTCGGTCACCCCGTCCTTCTGGGCCTCCACCTCGCGCCCTGCCCCAAACCAGCTCCGGAGGAACGTGGGGCTCTCAGCCCGTGACGGCACTGCAGGGCAGCCGGAGGCCCCGCTGGGTACGCGTGGCTCCCACCTTCCCCTCGGGCCTCCCGGCCCACGGCAGACTCCGGCCCCGGGGCAGCACCCAGGCCCCTCACCGCGTCTGTCGGCGCCCACCCCATCCGTTGTCCACATTGCGGCCACCAGTAGCGATGCGCCGACCTGAACAGGAACGTTCTAAACAAGCCCAAACAACTTGAAGGTGGCAGGACACTCTGAATATGTGCTTTCCCAGCAGGCGCTTTCCACCTGCATGCCAGCTCTGCAGGTAGGGAAACTGAGGCTCCGTGCGGGAAGGGTGTGTGTTGCCCAGGGAGCCGGCAGCAGCCAACCCCAGATGTCTGCCCCCTAAGAATCCATGCTCTCAGGATAGGCTCCCTCCCCCCAGAGAACACAGGAGCTCATGTTACCCTGGGAGCAGAGCTCCCCGGGCCTGAGACCTTTACAGACCCTTTCCTCTCCCTTAGTTCTCTAGAAGGAATGGCCAAAGACTGTAAACGAAATTGTTTCAGAAAAAGACAACTGCACAGTCTTAGCTGAACCTCTCACACACCAGATCTCGGGCCTCTCCTCCCCACCGGAGCTGACCTGGCGGCTGGGCCTCCCCCCCTGGTCCTGGTGGGAAGGTCGTCCTGCCGGGGGGGCCCCCCGGCCGTGGGGGCCAAACACATAACAGATGGGAAGGTTGTGGGGGGAGGGTACAGGAGCACCTCCGAAGGACGGAAGGCAAGCTAGGCCACAAGCCGGAGGCCTGCTGGAGAACCCTCCAGAATGGAATCCCCCTCCCCTCCTTGGGTGCAGGGAGCCCTCTACCCTCCTCCCTCTTCTCTGCCTCCCCTCTGTCTCTGGCTGTCCCCCTGCTTTCTCCCTCTCTTCTCCCCACCTCCACAGGCCCCTTCCCCCATTCCCTCCTCCTCCCCTCCCAGCCCCCAGCACGTGCTGGCCTCTCTGGGCCCTGAAATACACTTCCAGCATTGTGTCTACCCTGTGTGTCCATGATCCCTCTGACCATGGGTGTCCCTGGCATCACCGTTTGGGAGCACCTCCCTTGGTCCTCAGGGGCGGGCCCTTGGTTACCCCAGATCGCGCTGATTCCCCTCACCCCCCCTTCTTCTTCCCAAAGCTTGTTCTGTGCAGCTTCCCCTCCTCACCCCATCTCCCTCATCTCCTCCATCTGCCACATTCCTTCCCTAGATGGGCTTGCCCACCCCATCGGATTCCCCCCATCCTCCTGCCAAAATGCTGCCAGAGGTGGAAACGACACCCTCCTTCAGGGCCCTCCACGCCCCGGTGGGTGGGGTGGGCTACACTGCTGGGTCAGGCTGGGAGAGCCCCGCACGGCAAACACACCTGCCTTCAGTCTCCCGGGTCTCCGGCCGGGGAGGAGCCCATGGGAAGCAGGCAGTGTCCTTGTCCCCCGCTACCATCTCGATGGCCCGCCCAGAAGGCAGTGACAAAGTTCGGATGCGACCAGCCTTGGCCAGGCCCTGGCAGGGCGGGGGCGGCAAGGACCAGAGCCCTGTTCGACCTTGGCAAACCTGTCTTTCTAGACCAGAGACTGGTCCACAACGGGCGCCAGCGAGACTGGAGGGGACCCAAGTCCTCGTCCCCTCCCCACCTCCCCAGGGTGCCGCAGGCTGCGTGGGAGACTCTGCCAGCCCCGCACGAGGTTCAGGCGCACTGGAGAGGAGCCCGGAGCCGTGTGTGCAGCCAGCAGGAGCCCTGCCCGCCCGGGGCCCATCCCGCGCCCACTTTCCGTCCCCTCTCTGGGATGCATGCAGCCAAAGAGCGCCGACCTGGGCTCGGGCAGGGCTTGGGGGCGCACCAGCTGCTGACCTCGGGCCAATCCTTGCCCTCTCCACGCTCCCGTCTCCACAGCCCACACCCAGGGGAGCTCTGGGGATGGCAACTCGGAAAGGAGCCCAGCCCTAGCAGCCACCACCGCATCCTCGGCTGGCCGAGTGACCTTGAACGCCCCCCACACTCACGGTCTCAGTTTCCCCACCTGCCCAATGCATAGATGCGCCCCCGGCCCGCGGTGTTCCCGGTCCCTCCCGGGCTGGTGCGTATCCCAGACCCGACGGAGGGCGCGCAGCGGCACTTACCGTCCTCCAGAGACGCGGGCGCTTGGCGGGCACCAAGGTGGCCGTGACCAGCAAGTGAGAGGCGGCCACCACGAGTCCGAAGCCAATGGCCAGCAGGCTGCGCACGGGCAGCAGGGCATAGGACACGAAGGTGACCAAAAGGAGCTGCCAGACGCCCTGGTCGGCGGCGGCCGTCCCCGAAGCCGCGCCGGCGTGCGTCCCCGCGGGGCGGCCGAGCGCGAAGGGGCAGCAGAGCAGCGCGAAGGTGAGGCTGAACAGCAGCGCCAGCTGGCCGACCTGCTGCAGCTGGGGCACCTGCAGCGAGCGCACGTTGGTGACCACAAGCAGCGCCAGGAAGAGCACGCAGTGCGCGGGGTGCGAGCCCCTGGCCAGGCCGGCCGCGGGCCCCGGCGCGCCCAGCAGCTCGGACAGCGCCAGCGCGCCCGCCAGCCCGCTGAGCACGGCCAGCGCCTTCAGCGTGGCCGCCTGCTCCAGCCGCAGCGCGTAGCCGCGGAACAGCGCCTCCAGCTCGGGGCACGCGAACTCCTCGTTGCACGCCCGCAGCCCGCGCCGGCCGCCCGGCCCGGCCGCCCGCTCGGCGCCCCCGGGCTCGCCCGCGCCGCCTCCGCCTCCGCCGCCTCCGCCTCCGCCTCGGCCGCGCGGCGCCCCCGCCATCTCAGCGCCATGCGGCGGCGGCCGGGGCGCCGGGGCGGGCGGGCGCGGGCGGGAGGCGCGGGGCGCGGCGGGCAGACTCGGGGCGCCGGCTGCCCCGCGCGCGCGCGCCCCGAGCGCGTCCCCTCCCGCCGCAGCGCCTGCGCACTGCGCCGCCCGCCCGCCCGGCCCCGCGCCCCGCGCCCCGCGCCCGGGTGTCCTCCGGCGGCCGCGCTGCGACAGCCCCGCCGAGCGCCGAGCCGAGCGGCCGCGTGACCACGGCGCCCGCCGCGCCCGAGCCTCAGTTTCCCCGCCGGCGCGCGGCGCAGCCCGCGGGGCCGTGTCTTGGGGCGTGGAAAACGCACGGATCCCGCGCTACGCCCCGGGGTGGGGTCGGGGGCTCCATGCTGCCGAACGTGTGACACGCGCCCCCAAGTCAGAGCAGGCCCCTCGGCTCTAGAGGAGCCCGCGGTGGGACCCCGGGGCACGCGGGACCCTAGCGCCCTGGTCCTGCTAACCCCGTGAGAGAAGGCGGGGGCGCGCGGCGGGGGACCGCGCCTCCCGGCCGCTGGACGAACAGACGGACCAGGCAGGCCGGAGTCCAGGCGAAGCTCTGGGTGCAGGGCTGGGGCGGGAGGCGCAAGGATAAGGGGCACTGCAGTTTGCCCTGGGGGGGCGGGGGGACCTGGAAACCGAAGTGAGGGCGGGCTGTATGCTTCTAGCAGGGGACAAATGCAGGTGCGGTGGTGTCCACGCGTGCGTGGGTGGGGCCCAGCACCTCCTGTCCCGCAGCTTACGCTCATTCGCTCCAAGGGAAGGGGCTTTGTGCCTCGCTTCAACCGCATTGCCTTCTTTGGCGCTCACAGGGGCCCCTGCGGTGGGCGCCTCAGTTCGCCCTTACACACCAGAAAGAGGGGAAGCAGCTGGCTCCAGGAGGCCTGCAGAGGGGTAAGGACTCTGGGCAAAACCCCTGACCCGTCAGTAGCCCAGGCCACTTCCTGTCCACCCCTCCATATGCATGGAGTGGGACCTAGGGGTCCCATAAAGTCACGGAGACCAGAGACCAGGAGGCTAGCCCCTCCACAGGAGGTCCTTCCCAGGTGACCTCCAGACACCAGGATTTAGTGGCTGTGGCCCAGGCGTGGGTCTGTTTTTCAGGCACTGTGGGGATCTCAGGTAGGCTCCCGGGTGAGAGCCACTGGCCGTGTGTTGTCATATGGGCTCAAGGTCTAGAAGGTGGGGGACTGGTATTAGTCGGACCACAGGAACTGTTTTTGTACAAGACACAACGTGTCACCCATCAGAGGTGGCACCTCACAGTCGCCCTGGCCAGGAGCCCTCACTGTTCCATCCCCAACCGCTCACATCAGTACGCTCTTGGTGGCCACCGGTCCCTCCTCCTGGACAGGCCTCCCCACGCAGGGCACCTCCTCCGTGAAGCCCTCCTGACTCCCCAACCACCGCAGTTCCCAGTCCCCCCAGTACCCGGTGCTCTATCTAGTCACCTGGTCACTTGTCCCCATCCCCTCTTAGCCCCTGGGGCCGAGAGGGAACTGGAAGTTGCCTGCCCCAACTGTGTTTTCGGCTGACATGACCAAGGACCCGTCTCCCTCACCTTGTCCCCACCGGTCCCCAGTGGTAGCAAAGTCTGCAGGATCTTTCAAGCATCGAGTATCAAGTGTACACTCTCTTGCTAAATACATATTTTTATGTCCTAATGATATTATGGAAGGGAAGCCGAGTACTGTCCAAAAATTGGGCAAGCCACCTGAGAACGAAGGTGTGACAAAGTATCCTGGGGCCAAGGTCACAAGTCGACAGTGCCCTCCCAGCTCACTAGCACATTCACGGGGAGGGATCGGCACCCACCTCTCTCACGGAGACGGGAGGCACCAGGCCTCCGTGGGAGCCTCCCACTGCACCGCCGTGGGGGGGGGGGGGGGCTGCTGTCGCCTTCACCTTCTCTGCTCCCGTCTGCTGGGTTGAAAGGACAAGGCCTCCAGTGGGCGGTTTGCATCCAGGGATGATGGGCAAGCTGTCTGAGAGACAGTGCACACGCCCCATGCCCTCGCAAGTGTCATCGGTCAAACCTCATCCCCCCCAAATTCATATGCTGCAATCCTAACCCCCAGTACCTTGGATTGTGACTGTCTGTGGGACTAAGGTCACTGCGGACATCATTAAGACAAGGCTCCCCTAGACCAGAGTGGGTCCTAATGCAATATAACCAGTGTCCTTATACAAAGGGGACCTTTGGAGGAGAGAAAGCGTAAAAGCGGGTAAGCCGGTGAGCCAAGGAGTTACGAGAAGGCAGGAGACTCCTCCCCCAGCGCCCCTCCACCCAGGGATCTCAGCCCTGAGACCCCGCAATCCCAGCCTTCCGGCCGCCGCAGCTATGAGAATGTATTTCTCTTGTCCACGCTCGGGCTCTGGTGCATTAGGAAGGTGGCCCTGGCCGGCTCGCGCCCGGGCATATGGTCTACCCTGCAGGACGTTGCCTGTCACAGAGCGTAAATATTGACCAACAGCAAAGTGGCTGCACAGAGCACAGACCGAGATGGGAAATTAGGCTCTTCCCGGAAGCACCCCCTCCCGGTGGGAGGCGAGCAGAGGGAGGGGAGCCATCGCTGGCCCAGGAGGGCGCCACCAGGAATCGCGGGCACCCCATCTGAGACAGGAGTGCAGGCCTCCTTACGGTGGTAACACCGCCAGGCGTCCCTCAGATCACAAATCTCTGTCCCTTTGCATTCGAGGCTCCCAGCTCCAGAGACCTTGTCCTTCAAAGAAACCCCTAAAATGCCCTCGATCGTGGGTGTGGCTCGTGTGGCGGGGGCCCGGCGTGGAGTGCAGTGCAGCGTCTCGCAGTGTCCCGGCTAAGAGCGCAGACACGTGCCACCCCTCCTAGCCGTGTGACTTGGGGCAGGCTGCTCACCCTCTCTGGGCCTCATCTCCTCCACGAATTGGGGATGTAACAGCTCCCTGCCCTCAAGGTTACCGTGGACACAAGGACAGCCGCTGCTGTGCGTGTTCTGTGCACAGAGGACCGGGTGAGCGTCATGCTAACCCCGTGAGCTGAGTGTGTGAACGTCAGGCCCTCCGGACAGAGGCTACAACGACTGGGGAAGTTGCCGTAAGCCAGCTTCCATCTGGGGACGCTCGCCGAGCTCCTCGGACTTCTGCCAGAGACACAGCTTCCAGACAAGTGTTCCTCCCCGGCTCCCCCTTTGTGTTTGGGGTGAGATTTCCCCTGCAGGTCTATTGAGAACCCTGTGGAAATGCAAGCTGTGCCCAGAACGCGAAGAGCATTAGGAGACCCCCCACGGGGGACTCAGCCTCCTCCTGTCCCCTGGCGGCTGGATGCAGCGTTTGCCCCACAAACGCCTTTCTCGGATGCATCCTGCTGGGCTGGTTGGTGGGGGGCGTGCAGTGCGGCCTGTAACGGAAACAGTCCCGGGGTCGGCACGGGATTCCACCGGCGAGAGCAGGACAGGACTCTAGCTGGGCTCCCCGAACCCAGAAGTTGGAGGCCACGTCTGCTTACCCCGCTGGAGGCCGGGATGGCTGACTCAGGACCACACTGGGCAGTAAGTGGCCGCACCCTCCCCCCACAGCAGGACGCTGACCACTCTGGCTGAGGCCACCGGGGTGCATGGCCCAGGCCGCCAACAACGAGGGTGAGAGGGTCCTCCAGCTAAACCGGGGCCGTAGCCGGACGGGCAGGTGGGTGACCACCGAACCACACGGCCACAGCGGCAGGACAGGGCCCACACTCATCTGCTCCTTCACACCTTGCTGTCTCCATACCTTGATGGCCAAGAAGACCAACTGGGGCTTCACAGTCAGCTCTGCCACCTTCCTGCGCCTGGCCCCGGGCTCAGGGGTCTCCGGGGAATTGGCACCCTTGCCTCTGTGCCAGGGTCTCAAGCCAGCCCAGAGCGACAAGCTCCAGATAATACCGGACTGCATACCTGGTGGGAGGGGAGACCTCACTGGCAGGAGGAGGTGTGCGTGATGGGCACGCTGGCAATCTCATCGTCACCAGGATTCGGCCCCGAGCGGAGCAGGACCCCTGGCCAGTGGGAGAGGCCGGGGCCAGCCCAGGAATCCCACAGATAAATACGTGCTCAAAACCGTGGCCAGCGCTCCCACAGAAAGCAGCCACAGGGCGTCCCCTTTGAGGGGGCAGAGTGGGGCCCCCGAACCCCCAGAGGGTGAGCTCTTGGAGGCAGTGGGCAGAAATCGTACCCTGAGCCCCGGAGACCCAGACGATAAATCCAGACACAGAGCCGCGGGCGCTGACCGCTTCTCCCTGGAGCCTGGGGTCCTGTGAGGTCTGCGTCCTCCTCCCTCCCCCGCTCCTGGGACAAGTGGCCTCAAAGGAGAGGTGCTGGCCGTGGGCTGGGCAGGAGAGACCACTGAGCCCGGGGGCGAGGCTGTGGGGGAGGCCAGCAGGGGCAGGGTGGAAGGTTCTTGAGGACCCCAGGATGGTAGGAGTGTCTAATGACTCCCGGAGGGACGCGGGTGTGGACGCCCTCGGGTGGCCACGCCCCTCAGGCGAGCCCGTCAGCCTCCACTCGGGAGTTCTAAGGAACAGTCTCCCTCCCAGACATAACCACACCTCCCTCAAGAGGCCGAACCCGGTGCATGCCCTGCCAGTTCCGCTAAACCGCGACTGCTTTCTACTAACCCCAAAAGACGCTGCATTCCGGGCAGGCATTCTCTGAGAAAGAGGGGACCCTCCGCCTGGCGGTGGCCGTGCGGGAACGCATGCCCTCCTCAGGCAGTGGCTCCGTCCTTGCCAGGCTCCCGGGGCCCAGATGGGTTTTCGCTTGTCCCTGGTTATCCTGGGGATGACAAAGGACTCCACAAATGGTGCCAATATTTGCCCCGTGTGCCTCGAAGTCTGAGTGTGGCTTCAAGGGACCGCGATCCTTGGCCGCTGTGGCACGGATGCCGGAAGGTGCCTGGCAGGTGGAGTCGGGGGAGTGGGTCGGGCGCTGAGCATTGTCCGTGAGCACGGTTAGGGCACAGGTGCGGCTCTAGCACCTGCTGGGTGGTGTAGAACCACGTCCCTGCTGTTCTCTCGGGAAGGACGCTGCGTGGTCCTACGGGCGACCAGTGGGCAGGGGCGCTGCACCGGAAAGCCCGCTCTGTTCCTGGACCAAAGCCTGGAGGGGACGGGGCAGTCAGCGAGGACGAGGACCTCCCACCCTGGACACAGTGTGGCGTGCCCCTGGAGAGAGTGGGGTCCCCTTGCCGAACGAGGACAAGGACGGGATTCTCTATGAATTCTACTTAATGCCGGTCAGCGTGGTCATGGGAGACGTTCGGGGCCCGTGCAGTTCACGAAACAACGCTGTAGTACTCACTCTCCTAAGGGACCGTGCCCAGTGGGGACAAAAGGCCACCGGAGAGGTGAGCCTCGGCCTTGCCCGAAGCCTCCTGACTGGGCTATTAATAGTGGCACGGGACCAGGCAGAGGGCATTAAGTGGATTCGTGTCAATGGTCCTGGGGGGGTCGGGGCTGAAGGTGGGGAGGCGGGAGGCAGGCCGGCAGGCTCCCCAGCCAACACTGAGAATAAGGCCTGCTCGGGAGAGCCCAATGCGGAGTCGGCCCTGACAGCTGCTCGAGAAAGGCAGGGAAGCTTCAGCCGGAGGATTTGTGCTAAAAATAGCATCGCTGGCTTGTGGGTAGAGAATTTGACCCAATTAGAGATTACCAGTTTCAGGAATTACTGGAAAAGAAATCTCATTAAATAGGTTAAATATAGGAGCCAGAGGCTGAGAAGGACATCTGGGATTCGCAGGAAAACCAAAACGGACGCAGGGGTGCGGTGCGCTCTGCGGCTCCTGCTCAGCCGGACCCAGGGGCGGGCGGGGTGTGCAGCACGGGGGCGGGGCGCGGGCAGAACAGCAGGTCCTGCGGCTGGGGGTGGGGGTCAGCCGCTCCCCATTCCCCCGCACCCACAGACTGGGACCCTCCCTCGCCCCCGGCCAGTCCGCCTCCGCTGCGCAAGGACCAACGGAGCCTCCTCCCCGCACCCGCCCTGGGGCAGGCGTCCTCCATCCAGGCCCACGGTGTCCTGCCAGGACCAGGGACCGTCCTCCCTCCCGCCTCCCAGTCGCCTGCTCGATTTCCCTAACACGTAGAGGAAGGGAGGGTCTTATCCATTCCTTGCTCTAAAAAGAAAGAGGCTTCCTTCTGCCTCAGAGCTTCCCCAGGCCTGTTTCCGCAGCGCAGGCATCCTCGGGGAAACCCTCAGGAAAGCCTCGCTGTGTCCCACCCCCTCCGGAGATGCCGTGGGCGAGACCCCACTGACCTCGGTTTCACACAGCCTGGCAGTGACTTGACCAGGACACCTGCTGACGCTGGTTGGCGTGAGGGCACTCTAGGCAAGGCTGGGCGGGCCAGTACCCCTGCCCTGCACCCCTGCTCTGCACCCCCACCCAATACCCCTGCCCGGCACCCCTGCCTGCTGCCCCTGCCCTCCTGGTGATTCTTTAACTGCTCCTGGACATCCCTGCGTGGCCAGGGATCAAACCTCCCCTGCCTCGCAGAGTTATGCCCATTGCAGCGGCCAGAGGATTGGAAGCCAGAGCCGAGGGCTCATTCACGCACGTCTCTGACAGGTGCTGGCCCAAGTTGTGTTTCGTGTTGCAGCAGGAGGGACACAGCACGGGGAAGTGCCCCCCATGCCCTGGGTCATTCCCAGGTCAGCTCTGTCCACGTGCCCGAGAAGACAGCCCAGCAGCCCTCGCCTCCTGCTCGCAGTCGCTGCGCCCGGGGCCCCAGACCGGGGCCCCGTGTCCCCCCCGAGGTAAGGGGTGTCGCAGGAGCCCCTCCACACTCCCGCTGCCCCACGGCTCTTCAGTGTCCATCTCTGCAGTGTGGGTGAGCAGGATCCCCAGAACTCATGTCCGCGGGGAACCCCAGAATGTAACTACTTGGAATAAGGTCTCTGCAGGTGAAAGTAGTTCAGGGCCCCGAGATGCCAGCATCCTGCATTCAGGGGGCCCCCAAGTCCAGGGACAGGTGCCCGTGGAGGAGGAGCAGAGGACGCAGAGGGAAGCAGCCCCGAGGGGACGGGACCAAGGCTGCAGCTAGCGTGCCCCAAGCCCCAGGCCGGCCAGCACCACGCTCGAGGCCAGGAGTGGGGAGGGGTCTGCTCCCCCTGCCGCACGGGGATCTGGGCCTCCGGCCTCCAGGTGGTGGGAGAATGGACTTATGTTGTTAAACAACTGCCTGGTGGGGAGGTCTTTTCCACGGCAGCCCAGGACACTCTTAGGGTCTCGAGTGACAATTCCTTAGCTTCATCCGTGCCGCTCTCTTGTGAGCTCCTGAGCACAGAGACCATTTCTTACTCACTTGTACACAAGTCCCACTCCCACGGCCCCAGGGCTCCGCTCCGAGCACGGGCACCCGGGCGAATGCTCACAGATTAAGGCGCATTGAGTCTCAACGACGAGGGTCCTGCATTTCGAGGGTCCGGGGCCACTGAGTCAGGGCGAGCGACTCAATCCCCTGTGGTCCTCGGCGCCCAACGAGGGGGGACCCACCCAGCGTGACAAGGGGACCCTTGCCAACGTGCCGCAGACGCCGGAACAATGCGGCAAAGCTCTGGGATGGCAACAGCGCATGAAGCCACGTGTCTCTGGTGAATGAGAACACAGATGTTTTCCCTCCTCTGCAAGTTCCTGGTTTACAAAAGCACTACGACAAATTTTTATAATCAGAAAAATGTAGTTTAATACAAGGAGGTCTGATCAAACTGAGCACATTGCGACTTTGTCATGAGGAACGGGGTACGGGGTGAATAAATCGAGGTACGGGGACGGACGCTGGCTACTGCAAAGCGTAGGCAAACATATGTTATGACTGTAATACTATTTCTTTTGAGGTCAACGCGAGTTGCAAACAGAGAGGAAAACAGGCCAGTGCTGGCGTGTACCACGTTATTGAGGCCTGCTCACGGCGAGCTGGCGGAGTCTGGTCAATGTGCCTTTCCTCGGCTGAGAGGTTGTCTGACGAGGCACAGGGGAGCCTTCCTTCTCCCCCCGACAGTCACGTGATCTCTACCGGCGTCCCTCCTGGCGCCTCGGCGAGCAGGAATACCACTTCGTCACCGGGCATGAATAAAAGTCCCCAAGAAGACAGCTGGGATGCCAAGAAGTCATCGTGGGAGGGGGATCCAAGCCCCAAGGAGGCCCCACTGTCCCCCCAGTGGGGGAGGTCACATCAGGACGCGGGCACGGTTGTTCATCCATCTCCTGCACACGGCTATGGGGCAGCAAGGGTAACGGCGCGCCGTCCGCCCCACCCCCGGCATGAGCCTGTGCCCGGGCGCGCGCCAGGCCGCCGGGCACACCTCGATTTGGGCAGCGGTTAGCAGGGCGGGGGCACGGTTCACACGGCACAAACGCACGGAGCTCAGGGGCTCGTCTTGCGCACTGCACGAGTTTGGTTCTGCCGTGGACCTTTCCAGAGCAAGCCTGTGCAGGGGAGCACTCCGCCGCCCCCTCACGTGTGGCCCCGGCAAGGTCATCTGGAAAACAGGGGTGTCCCTGCTGCCCCCTCCCCGCTGCGAAGACGGGCGCCCGACCACTGTGGACGGCCCTGAGAGCCGTCCTCCACTTCCCCAGCTTCCCTCCTGCCGGCTGGGAGAAAGCGGCCGTCCCCGGGGGGAATCGCTGCAGGGTGGGTGCTAGAGCCACCCCGGGCCGCCCCTCTTCGGGAAACTGTGTGTGAGGGGAAATAAAACAGTTCTTTTTTCTTTTGTATGGAGAGGCTTGGGGATTGTTCTGGAAAGAGAGGCACCAGGATCAATTGCAACACGGGAGTCCTGCTGGGTCCTCGTTGATAACAGCCTGTAAAAGAACCCGAGGGGACCGCGAGGGGTGTGGGGACAGCCACGGACGACACCGGACGACACCGGGCCCTTAGTAAGTGGCCGCCGGCCTGCCCTTCCTCACGGAGGGTGACACGGTAAAGGCGTGTCCTGATCCCGGCAGTGGAGGCCACGTGCTCAGAACCTGGCACCTGCCGCTGGCGCTGAATTGCTTCCGTCAGTGAAGACCTCCCTCCCCTTCTCTGCATGTTTGATGCTGGCAGTTGGGGAAGGGATGCCAGGGGGAGGGGGGAGGCCAGGACGCAGGCTCCTGGGGGGCCAGCTTCTCCGGTGGCCCTGGTTGTCCTCAGAGGGACCCAAGCTGGCCTGCGTCCACACGAACGACAAAAGAAAGCCAATGACTGAGGCCGACATCAGGAGACGCAAGCGTGGATCTGGAGCCTGAGGGACCTGAGATTTCGTAGGGAGCACACAGGGAGCACAAGCCAGCGGCGAACGTGTTTTTGGAGGACGCGACGCTGTCGTGACAAAGCAACAAAGCTCGCGATCAGCCGAGCTGCTGAATGCACTACATCTTGGGGGGGCCGGACGCGAGCATGGGCCACCGACGGCGGAACCACGGGGGGACCGAGAGCGCACCCGTCAGAGGACGACGACCTTTAATACGACAGGCACGGCGAAGGCTGGAGATGCCCACACACACCGTGCCAGCGGCTTCGACTCCCCGGGGACAGCGGGTCTGGGTGGGCTCCGCTCGGATGCAGACCGAGAAGACAGAGGCTGATCCCCGCACACCCACACGCCGCAGCCCCGGACCAGGATGCCGGCAGATGTGGGGTCTGCTGAGGACCCCTTCCAGGCTGCCATCCCCTCCCTGGGTGGGAGCAGGTGACACTGGCCCTCGGGGGCCCCTCCTGCTAGGGCACCGACTCACCAAGGGGGCCCCACCTCCTGATGCTGGCTCGCTGGGGGTATTTGGGGGAGGGATACGAGCATTCGGTCTATACAATAAAATCACCCTAAACTTACCCACAGAAAGGGGATCCAAATCGGTAAGTTAAGAATTGACAGAACTACCAGCAGAAATCGAGAAACGGATCATCGGAGCGGTTGAGTAATCCCCCCATTTCCATTACGAAGCGACGACGCGGACAGGAGTCTGCAAAGACAGAGGACAGTTGAACACCGTGAACCAACCAGTTTGATTCCTTATACGTGCTCTGGGCACACACGCAGCGTTGGCAAAAATCCAACACAGAGCAAACCTCAACAATCCTGGACCGGTCGTCCGGCTCCAAGAAAATGAAAACAGATGCAAACAGAAAGAGGTTGTTAAAATGTCCCCGTGTGTCTAGTAACGCACGACTCAACATGAAATAACAGAAACAACTAAAATACTTATAATAACAATAAATACAGGGGCGCCTGGGGGCTTAGTCAGTGAAGCATCTGCCTGCGGCTCTCGGGTCATGATCCCAGGGTCCTGGGATCGAGCCCCGTGTCAGGCTCCCTGCTCAGCGGGAAGCCTGCTTCTCCCTCTCCCACTCCCCCTGCTTGTGTTCCCTCTCTCGCTGTCACTCTCTCTGTCAAGTAAATAATCTTTAAAAAATAATAAATACATAAATAATAAAAAACGCTGCATACCGACCCCTCAGAGATACAGCAGACTTGGTATTTGATGGGAAATTGAGGCTGAAAATAAAAAGCTGAGAAGTGCATTTACGAGGCTGGATACAGAACTAAAGAATAGGGCACCTGGGGGCACAGTGGGTTAACCTCTGACTCTCGGTTTCAGCTCAGGTCATGATCTCAGGGTCACGGATCAAGCCCCGCGTCAGGCTCTGAGCTCAGTGTGGAGTCTGCTTTGGATTCTCTCTCTCCCTACCCTCCCCCCCAAGATAAAATAAATCTTTTTAAAAAAAGAACTATAGAATAAACTCAAATATCACATAAGGACGAAGTTAGTAAAAAAAAAAAAGTCTAAAATTAAATAGAAACCAAATATTCAATCTGAAGCCTCAACAAAGCCACATGGGTTCTTTTAAAAGACTGCTGAACACTGAGACTCCTCTGCAGCCTTCAAGAGGACCTCAGGAATGTAGAAAAGGCCTTACTCAGAGAAACCGCAGCTCAGAGAAAATGAAGACGTTACCAGGAGTAAATCGGTGCCAATAGCTTCGAAAGCACACAAACTGGTCCCAGAAAGACGTGACCTACGGACGTCTCCCAAGGAAACAAGCTTTGGTGGCACTGGAGCCGCTGGGAGGGCTGGGTCGGTAGCTGGGGGCCAGGAGGCCACGGACGTGGGCGGTCAGCGCCCCCCCCAGACCCAACCCCAGACTCACACACCCTTCCAGACCACAAGAAGGACACGCCAGTTTCTTCTGTGGGCTCTTCTGCCTGCCAGCGTGAACAAATTCTGCGAATACCATTCTCCAAATAAATAGATTAATAAGGGGAAAACCGTATGATCATCTTAATACAGTAAAAGCTTTGGATAAAACTCATCCCTATTCACAATCAACCTAATTAAACACAAACGGGAGGAAATATCCTAACCCGGTAATGTGTGCCTAGCAAAAATGTTTAGAAACCATTATTCTTTAGGATAAAATCTTAGAAACACTATCTTTGAAAATCAGGAATGCTAGGGACGCCTGGGTGGCTCAGATGGTTTAGTGTCTGCCTTTGGCTCAGGTCGTGATCCCGGGGTCCTGGGATCGAGTCCCGCCTCGGGCTTCCTGCTCAGCGGGGAGCCTGCTTCTCCCTCTGCCTCTGCCTCTCTCTCTCCCTGTCTCTAATGAATAAGTGGATAGAATCTTGGGGGGAAAAAAAGAAAAAGAAATCAGGAATGCCGTCTCATAGCTTATATTCAAAATTTACTGGAGGTCCTTGAAAAGGGTAATGAATTGAAAACAACTGAAAAACAAACAGCTAAAGCACAGGAAAATTGTAAGGAACCAGACTGTCATTCTTTGAATGTAATAGGATATTCCACAAAGAAAACGCGGTAACTTCTAGACCTACATGATTGGAAGTGATCGGCCCATAATAATACAACTGGGTAAATGATCAACCTAAAAATGTAACAATATATTTATTCTTTCTCTGAAACGGAGAGACAGAAGTTTCCAAATGATCCATTTACAATAGAAGTAAAACTTAAAAAGGAATAAGTCTAACAAAAGAGGCGTGAGTCACGCGAGGAAACGTTATGAAACTTTGTGGGAATTTCTGAGAACCCAAATGAATAGAAAGAGAGATGCTACATGCGTGGGTGAGAAAACCCAACACCCAATGTCCATTCTCCCCAAATTAGCCTATAAACCTATTGCAATGCCAAGGAAAGCCCCAAAGAGTTTTTAAAAATAAATCGGTGAGCTAATTCTAAACTTCATGCGAGGGCAGAGCGCGACGAGGAGCTCAGATGCCGGGGATGAAGAAGGGGCAATAAGGCGTGGGAAGGAACAGTGTGACCTAGAAACAGACCCACGTGACTATGGAAGCTGGTCATGTGACAAAGGCAGCGTGATCGATCCCTAGGAAAATGATAGATATTCAATAACTAACACATTCAGTATCAATAACTAAGATATTCAATAGCTAGGAAATAAAAAATAGGTTCTTATGCTGTCTATGGCACCCCCAAAACTCGGTGTCCTTAGAATAAAAACGAACACGAGAGGCAATGATTTAGGCCTTTTTCAAGAGCATCAGGGAGGACGCCTGGGGGGCTCCGTCGGTGAAGCGTCTGCCTTCAGCTCAGATCCCAGAGTCCTGGGATCCAGTCCCGCATCGGGTCCCCTGCTTGGGGGGAAACAGACAAAACAAACCTATTTTATAAGATCGTGGGGGTGGGGAGAACCAAGGGGCAGCAAAGTTCAAGCTGTGCCTCATTCGCAGACAACCTGCTCGCCGCTTTTATCTG
Organism: Potos flavus; assembly: GCA_028534135.1. NCBI lineage: Eukaryota > Metazoa > Chordata > Mammalia > Carnivora > Procyonidae > Potos > Potos flavus. The sequence goes on along the minus strand of CM052887.1, from coordinate 655,491 downwards.
AGGTCACGCAGAGAGCCTTCAACTACGTGTGTGTGTTGCTGAATTATGCAAGTGGGAGTTTCATCCCCGATTCCGTGCTGTAAGCCGGTGGCTGGGAAACGTGGCCCGCACCGCGTGCCCTGGAGGGCCGCCCTCCGCCAGCCCACTTTCCGGTTTAGTAGGTCTGGGCTGCGGCCTGAGACAGTGCTTTTTAACCAATTTCCCAGAGCCGCCGGCAAATGTGTCTTTCTGCCCCAGGACCCCATGTTTCTCTGCTTCCTCAACCAAACCACGAGATGAAAGGACTGAACTGTGCACAGCTGGGAAACTATTTTCCATCCTTAAAATGTGCCTTGGCTGTAGTCTGGACGGGAGGAGACATTAAGCATTGCACCTGCCAGCTGCGGCGTGTTCTATATTTAATGGCACGGGGACAGAAGCCTCGCCGTGTCACGGGGTTGTGGGCTCCCTGTCCGCTCACTGGCGCACGGCGTGGCCGCCGGGGCGCGGAGGACCCAGCGGACCCCAGGGCACCCGGCACAGCGGGGCGGGAGCCGGAGCAAGACTCGCCGTGCTGCCCGAACGCGCTGCCTCACCTGGAGGACTTCCGGAGGAGGCCCCGGAGGAGACGCGCCGGCCGCGCCCGTTTCTAGGTCAGACCTTCGCGCAGAGAGAAACAGAAGGCTCTCGGGGCATCTACGGCCGTGAAATCATTACGGGCACGACGGGCTCTCGTGAACGCGTGTTAAGTGGGGGAAGCAGAGATCAGACGTGTGCGTTCCAGGCGACTCTGGGAGGATACAGCTCGCTGCACACACACACACACACACACACTGTCACACTTCCTACGGTGACTAGAATGGTGGCTGGATTCCGAGCCCCACCTCAAGCCGTCCTCCCCGCGATCCCTGAGCGGGGACAGGCGAGGACACGGAGGTGCAGGGGATTTGCCGCGGTCCCACAGCGGTCATCGGGGCCCCTCCTGACTGAGGGAACCGGGAAGAAGCCGGACGGACGCAGAGGGCAGGGAGCAAGGCTCCCACTGTGCTCAGCTGCCTTCAGCACTCCGCAGGGGGCCCTGGTCCCCAGACCCAAGCTCAGTCATTTCGGGGTTGGGTGCTGAGGCTCCGGAAAGTGGCCGGGCCCCAGCTATGCGGGCGGGGAGAGACCTGTGTTCCCAGCGAGGGCCGGCAGCAACGCACGCAATGCGCACACCCGCAGTCGGGCTGGTACGTGTGTGCACACCTGCACGGACACTCCGGACACAGACTCACAGGTGCATAGACACGCGTGTTCACACAGCACCCATAGGCACCCAGGGATGCACCTTCATGCACGCACACGCAAGCACAAATACACACGCGTGCACACACACGTGCACACACACGGGGGCCCAGCCAGCGTCAGGAGCAGGACACTCCAGAAGCCACACCTCTCTCTTGCGCCCTCATTCCCTAGAGCTCCCCACCCGCCCCCGCCACACGCCCCTTAATAATCCAGTCCTCAGCAGGACTCGGATCGTTGCTGCAGTTCTGTCCCTGCTCCCGCCTGGAATTGGTGCCCCGGCGGTCACCTCTCTGTGGCTCAGCCCCTCTGGGTTCTGAGGGGCACCCAGCCCCGGGGCTGCCCCAGGCCCTCCTGGCCCCACGGCCACTGCCTCTCCGTGATGCAGTGCCTGTCCTGTCCTTGCCTTTGCTCCTGTGAGGGGCTGTGCGGTCTGCACCGCCGTGGAGGGCAGGTTCCCTCGGCCCGACACCGTCCTGCCCCGGCCCGGGCACCCGCTCCTCCGCTCGGCCCAGGGGCGCCCAGGATGGCCGATTCAGGGGTGGCTGATGACAGGAGTCTCCGTGTCTGGGAGGATGGGGACGGGAACGGTGATCCACTCTCCCACACGGACGTGGCCACGTGGCCAGGGAGAGTCCCATCTGTGCGCACGGGGCCCCAGCCTCGCCCCCGCGCCCCAGGCATGAGGGTGACCACGCTGCCACAGGGGAGCACACAGCCACCTGTGGAGAGCACCTGGCCAGCAGGTGTCCAGAAATGGGCGGACGCACACCCTCCCCCAGCGGCGGCTCCGGCTCCCCCCACTGCCCCCAAGGCCGGAGTTCATGGCATCGCACGTCTTAAAAGATTCATTTTCCTGATTCTAAAATAGGAAACTAACCCACGTGGCAGAAGATGTAAAAAAAAATGCAGAGAACTATGAGAACAAATCAACGATGTGTATCTCCTTTTCCTTTTCTGGTGAAACAGAGTCTCTCCATCGATGTCCCGCCTTTGAAAGTTCTGCTTCCTTTCACGCGAGCCCGCCTTCTCATGTCCTTTGTTGATGTTTCCAGTGCTGTTTAAAAAAAAAAACGGATTGCAACAGCCCTTTATGGATATAGAGGATAGGAACTCTGTTGTAATCATGGCAAATAATTTCTGGCCATTTACCTTTTCATTTTACGTTGTGTTTCCTTTTTTTGAGCTACGGTTCACATGGCATAAAATTCACCATTTTTTAAGATTTTTTTATTTATTTATTTGAGAGAGAGAGCGAGCGAGCGAGCGCAGGGTGGGGAGGGGCAGAGGCAGAGGGAGAATCTCAGGCAGACTCCCTGCTGAGTGCGGAGCCCGACGCGGGACTTGATCCCGGGAACCCGAATCATGACCAGAGACGAAATCAAGAGTCGGACGCTCAACCCACCGAGCCACCGACGCCCCTCCCCCCCCTTCCCATGGGTAAGGAAGTTGCTCTCAGGCTGGAGCAGCGTCCACGTCCCCGAGAGCAAGAACTGTGCTGACCCCCCTCCGGTTCCCTTGAGGGGACGAGACATGAAGTCACGGTAAAGGGCTCCACTGTGTTCAGCCCGTTGCTGCCCTAGCCGGTGTCCCACACGCCGCAGAGACCGAGGAAGGGCGGCGATGGGGGCCTCGGGGGTGACCCCCCCAACTTCGGCACCACGTGGCCCCGCGGGCTCTCGGGCCCGGGCTGCACCGGGGGATCCCGGAGAAGCTTGGGTGTCGGGAATTGTCCCTTAGAGCCCGCGGTCTGGGAGCGCCAGAGCTGTGTTGGTCTGAAGCTCTTGGTTACAACGCAGCCGAGAGTTCCGGCCCCGATGTTCCTGCTCGGACGCCCCGACTGGGTCTGTCATCCAGAGTTTCTGTGCTCCTCTCCCTCGGCTGCCAAACGCAGGAATAACGACGCCTGCCTGACCAAGCCAGGACCTTGTGCAGGATTAAAACTGTTCCCACGACAAAGGGAAAACCACTCAGGGCACAGAACGTGGCCCTGGACAGCTCTGCTCGTGAACCGTTCTGTAGAGGCCACGACCAAGGGGGTGCTGTCCCTAGAGCTGGCCCCAAAGAGCCTCCGGTGCTGTCAAGCTTCCCGGAAGAACCCAGAAGGCCAGCAGCCTGAGAGCCGGCCGGCGTCCTCCTGCGCTTGGGCCCACAGCCCCCGCGGCCCCCTTCCAGGGCCGGAGCCGCAGCTGCGGAGAGGGCCCCCGCACCTGTAACAGCCCCGCTTCCTGGAACCCCCAACGACGAACGAGGCCAGCCCTGCCTCGGCGGGGGAGCGTCGGGCGCCTCCTCTGCTGGGAGGGCCCCCTTCACCCGCATCCGCTCGGGGTGACCTGAGGACCGAGCCCTCACCCCCAGCACAGCCTCTCCGCCTTACCTGGACGCAGGGAAGACGCAGAGCCCGGTACCACATTCGGGCCCGGCCGCATTCCGGGTTGTAGTCAGGCGTGTATTTGCTCCCCTATTCGGTACAAAGCTTATCCACCCATCTCGATGCCTCGGGGCTGCTGTTGTCCTGGGGGGGCTCAGCGTCTAAAGGTGGGGGGCATCCTTATGGGAAACGCTGCAGACAAGGACATGACGGTTGACGTGGGTTTTGAGCAGCGAGATGAGCACGTTCTCCCCGGTTCGTCCCTGCGGCCAGAATCTCCCCGATAACAGACGAGTGCTCCCCGAAGACGAGGACACAAACCAGCTTCCCTCGGGGGGGAAGGTGCAAAAACCCATGACAGACCAGAAGCAGACGCAAGTCACCAAGACCGGTAAGGGTTTTTTTCTGTTTTAAAAGGTACACACCACAACCAAGTGGGGATCAATCCAGATTCCCAGAGGTGGTTCGATATTCAAAAGATCAAGCAAGGTAACCACCGCATTAATAAAGGAAGGAAGAAACATCACAAGGTCATATCAATTGATGCATAAAAAGGCACGTGGCAACATTCAAAATTCACCAAAAAAAAAAAAAAAAACTCAAAAAACTCAAAACTCAAAAATAAAAAACTTACAAGACTAGGAATAGAGGGAAATTTCTCAACTTGATAACCAGGATTTACAAAAAGCTAAGTTGTAGTTCACGGGGGAATCAGGAGCGCTTTCCCCGAAGGTGGAAACCAGGCCGAAGACATGTGGCGTGGCTGCTCCGGGGCAGAAGGAGGAGGAGGAGGAGGAGGAGAAAGAGAGGAAGAAGAAGAAGAGGAAGAGGAAGAAGGGGAGGGGGAGGAGAAGGAGGAGGAGGGGAAGAGGAAGAAGAATTTAAAATCTGCATAGAAAGGCAGAAGAACTCTAACATGGATAATTTTGACACAGAAGGAAGTGTGAGAAGTCACTCCGCCTGGCTGTAAGGCTTAGGGTCCAGCCCCAGGGACAAGGACAGCCTCCTGCGGCCACCGCTCCACTGTTAGGCAGGCGGTAACCGGGGAAACCAGCTGCGGGGCCCGCAAGACCTCTCTGCACTATTTTTGCAACTTCTTGCTGATCTACGGTTATTTGAAAGTGGCCAGTTTTTTAAAAGCCAACCCTGCACCCCTTTAAAGAGATCAGACTTCTGTCCCCTGCCCCACGTGGCCGGATCTCGGGAGGTTATGGAGCCAGGCCAGGGGCCCGCCGCAGGCTTTCAGTTTTCAGGGAGGTTCAAGAACCATCACACACACCCACAGAGATTTAAATCAGACAGCAGCTGCCTCGGTTTTGGAGTGACAGACGGGGAAGGAGGACGGTGCACAAGGTGATGAAATGTTCTGTTTCTCCTCACGGGGGTGGTATCATGGGGGACAAAGGTTTAAAAAGTCAGTAAGGGGACGTCTGGGTGGCTCAGTCGGTTAAGCGTCCTGCTGGATCTCAGCTCAGGTCATGGCCCCGGGGTCGTGGGATCGAGCCCCACATCGGGCTCCTGCTCAGCTCTGCTCCTCCCTCTACGTCTCCCACTGCGCACGCTCTCGCTCTCTCTCAAATAAATAAATAAAATCTTTGGAAAAGTCGGTACACTTAAGAAAAGCATGTGTGTTTATGATATTTTTTTTGAAGGTGGAAACCTCATCTCAGCTTGTTTTGTGAACTTCCTAGCGGCCAGAGCGGGCCGTACCTGAGGGCAGCTCATTCTCACGCCGTTGTGGGTCCTGCCCCCGTTCTGCGTCAGGACCGTGACGTCAGGGCAGAGGAATGACTTTCTTCTCTCTCCCCCCCAAGAATGTCCGCTGTTCCAGACTGCGTCCCCGTGCTAATTGTGCGTGTTGCTATATTTGAACAGAAAGCGTCATCGTATTTGTCGAGAGTGGTGGATCTCCGATGTGGTTCCCGGGCCAGCAGCTTCAGCATTGTCGGGGAACTTGCCAGAAACGCCGCACCCAGACCTACTGATTCAGACGCATGGAGCTGGGCCCGGCCACACGCCATCTGGGTGGCATCTGAGGACCTCTGATCCAGGCTCTCTACCGCTCCTGCCGCATGCAGGGCTGGGCAGGACCCGTGAGCCCAGAACAAATGTGTTTTCTCTGCAAGCTTGCTGCCCAGCTGCGTGGCCTCTCCTTGCCTATTCTCGCTGCGCCCAGCAGAGAAAACCAGACTTCAGTCTGTCAGGCGGCCCTGTGTCCAAGGGCAGCCGGACAGGGGGTCAGGAAGCAAAGGGGGGCCAGCCCTGAGACAGCTCCTGGAGAAGAAGGCGGGGCCGACCCACCGACGTTCACTGCGTATCCCAGAAAGATGTTTGCAAATGGGCCTTGAAAATCCTATGGCTTTCAAGTGCAATGCTCTGTCCTTATTAGATATGATAGAATCAATTTTCTTCACTGGCTCTCTGTGATGCCTGATTTATTTTGAAAGGAGCAAGACCATTATTCAATTTTCGGGGCTTAGTGTGAAGGGCAAATTAAATCTTGGGGCGGACACAGCGGCGGCGGCGTGTCCCTCCCCAGGCCCCCAGAAACCACGCCGTCTTCTCCAGTCCTTACAGATCACTTTAAATTACCTTGAAAAGAAAAATACCGTTCTAACAACTACAAATGGCTTATATTGTAGCTCTCGACCTTTTAGGAGATGTTATATTTCATAAAAATTAAATCGCGTCGAACTCAGAAAGTCTGGAGACTGAGCAGGCGCACTCCCCCCGACTAAGCCTCTCCCTCCGGCATCTGCTCCAATATTTTGCCAATAAGCCATTCCAATCCAAATATAGATCTGACGCTCGCAGCACTTTCTGAAGCAATTAAGTGTGTGGTTTTTAACGTCGCCCACCCCCACCCCCCGCCACCAGGCACTGCCTTCCCGCGGGCCTCCTGCCCCATGACCGCCTGCGTGGGGCCGGATTCCGGCCTGAGCCCCACACTCGGCCGCGGCCCACCTCACAGCTGCTAAGCCACCTGCGTTTAACCCGACCCCGCAAGAGATGGTGCGGGAGGTGGTCGGGGTTAGAAGAGGTCATGAGAGCAGGGCCTCCGTGCTGGACCAGGAAGCCAAGCGGCCGGCAGCGGGTCGGGGACATCCAGCCTCCAGAGCCGCAGGAAAGCCCGGTCCGTGGCTGCCCCGGCTGACGACGGCCCACGGTGGCGCCCTGGACTGGAGGCCCCGGGCTGGCAGCCAGCAGCCTGGCGTTCCTGCCGAGTGTGGGACGCTCGCATTCCCTGTTGCCCCCCAGGCTGGCCTGAAGGAATGCCACAGCCGGGGGCTAAGAAGCACACCTCCGCTCTCCCGGTGCTGGAGGCAGGACGCCCCCGATCCAGGGGTGGCAGGGGCGGTCCCCCCCGCCGAGGCCTCTCCCGGCCGTACGGACACCGTCTCCTCCCCGGGTCCTCACGGGGTCGTCCCTCCGAGCGTGTCTGTGTCCTGATCCCCTCTTCTTACAAGACCCCGGCCAGAGAGGAGCAGGGCCCATCCTGGTGGCCTCGTTGACCATGATCCCCTCTCGGTAAGAATCCTGTCTCCAGATGCAGGCCCGTCCGAGGTCCTGGGGTCGGGGCCCCCCTGGATTTGGGGGACACGGTCCAGCCTGCAGCACTGAGGCAGGCCCATGATCACCGCCATGTATGGGCACGGAGCAGATGGCATGCCTCTCTCATGTTTCTAGAGACTTCTCCCGCATCCAGGCCATCAGAACTCGTACGGTTTCCTACGATGCCGAATTAAAGCAGCGGCCGCCCCAGAGTACCGCAGAGCAAGGAAGCGGGAGGGAAGGGAGGGAAGGGAACCAAGTAAGGCGTGGGGTTCATTTACACCCCCTCTCTCTCCAGCCGGTAAAGTTAGTGAAGGCTACGCCTGGTCTCTGTGCCTAGGTGGGGGCGCCCTGAGCTGCGGGGGCCCCGGGAGTTTCCTTTGTCACGGGAACGAGGTCCCCACGGATGGCACTGCTGGCGGGAAGGGCCAGGCCCTGGTCAGAGGGCACCAAGGACAACGCTTTGAGCCTCAGACCGCCCGCACGGAAGAGGCTGGGAGCTCCGGGCTTGGTGAGGACACACATGTCCCCGACAGAGGCTCCCGTGCGCAGGACCCTCCCCGATCTCACTGTGCGGGCTCCCCACCCTCCCGCTGCCCCTCCGTGGCCTTCGTGACAAAGCCACGATTGCTAATACGGTGCCTTCCAAGTTCTGTGAGTTGTTTCAGCAAGTCACCGAGCCTGGGCAGGGGTTGTGGGAGCCCTGAATTCAAAGCCGGCGGGCAGAGGAGGGGCCCCCATTGCTGGCTGGCATCAGAGCATCGCCCTAACCTCTGGGTCCGTGTCAACTCGGGGAGGTCACGTCAGGTCGGACCCGAAACGCGGGACCCCGCTGCGGTCGGAGAATCCTGTCTGCCAGGCATTGACTTCCCCCGAGCGGCGGTGGGGGCCGCAGCAGAAGGCACTGCCAGCCCCCCAAATAGCGGGGCCAGTTGCAGGGACTGGAGGAAACACTTCCAAGAGCATCATGACCAGAGAGACCCAGCGGGCTCTCGCCACGTTCATTCACCTTAGAAAACAAAACTAAAACAGTCACTAAAAATAGTTCTTTCCGGGACCCAAGAGGGAGAACTGGGGATTCAGTTAAATCTCTGCTGGGCTCAGCCCAATTTGATGAAAAGGTGCCGTGTTCCTCCTGCAAGCAGGGGGCTCTGTGAGGCCGTGGGAGGGGGCAGGGGGCTGGACCCCGGGGAAGCCCTTCCTTGGGGAGACCCCAGGAGACGGGTAGCAGAGGGAGCAACTTCAGCCCCTCTATCCTGAGGGTGGTGGGCTTCCCGGAGGAGGTGAGTTGGCTGAGCACAGGCGCCCCTCCCCACGCCCCGCCCCCCCAGAAGGTGCCGGGCACTGTCAGCAGGACGCTCCCTCCCCCTCCCAGCCTGGCCCCTTGCAGACGTCTGACAGATATTCTCCACTTTGGTTAAATACAGCGCATGTCCTCCAGGCCCCTCTGGACAGACAGGGGCAGACCAGCCTCACATTGACGCAAGGCAGCAGAGGGAGGCACGGGACCCCCTGAGCTAACCCCCGAAGGCACGTGCCCAGGGAGCTATCAGCTGTGCAGCCCCTCACCTGTCTCCCCACGACGTCTCCCCGCCCTGAGCGCACTGCGCCTGCACCCCATGGCCACCCTTCCCAGATGACGTTCCCGAAAACATAAAAGGGGATGGAGTCTCTTCCCTGCTGGCAAGCCTCTGGTGGTGGGTGGGTGAGAGGCTTTCCCTCCATCGCTGCAGGACTGGGCCCCACGTCCACCTGGAGCCTCCTCATTTCCCCACCGGGCAGAGGGACAAGAGCGTGGGGCAGTCGGAACTCCCGGATT
>CM052887.1:630090-645986 GCA_028534135.1 Potos flavus | reverse complement strand
AATCTTGTTATTTCGCGCTGTGTGTGGTTTTTGTTCCTAGTCCCCTCCGGACGCCTTTTCTCACCACGCCCTGACAGGTGTCCCTGGGGAAGCGAATGCTTCTTATTTAGCATTTTTGCCCCAAAACTATTCTTTCCGCTCAGCCCTTTCACAGAGTCGGGTTGTTTTTGTAGGAACTGTGGCGTGCACCTGCCACACGGCGTCCTCGGATGGAGCTCCCTGGGCGCACACGGTCCAGAGGAGTCCTGGTGGCCCGGCCATGAACACAGCGGCCCCGAGGGGGGTGCAGTCTGGGAAAGGAGACCCCAGGTCCGGCTCTGCGGCCTCAGCCCCCGCAGGCCCGGGAAGGTCCGCCTCCCATCTGGAGACGCCAAGCCATCCACCGTGTCTGACGGCACCAAGGATCTAAAGCACGGCCACCTTGTTGTTAAACCTTACGTTTATCTCACGATAGTGACGGGAAGAGTCATCACCCACTCATGCCACGGAACCCCAACTTGGGATGGCCAGGCACCCCGTGGATACAAGATACGGCCCTGATTCCGTGGCTACGTCCCACATCCCATACTGCCTTTCTCAGGACACCCAATTGTCCCACAGTCCATCCTTTCATCCCGTGTCAGATATTCTGCAATTAGAGCTTCCAGAAAGGAAGGCTGCGGGATGGCCCCAAGCCACAAACATGTCACCGCCTCCCACGAGAGCCAACTTCAGACCAGCCCTCGCGCTCTGAGCTGCCCTGGCCCCCCCAGGACCCACATCTGGAAGCAAGCAGCTCGCTGATGCTGGAGCCTCCGAGGGGCAGCCAAGGATGGACCCCTGCCCCAACCGTCCACACCGGCCCTGTGCTGGGCCCGTCCCAAGCCCGGGGCCGCTCAATATGCTGGTCCCAGGCAGCCGTGCGATCATCCCCCACAGTCTTCCATTCTCGCTGTGCTCCCTATTATCTGTATTCAGTGTGTGTGTTTGAGCCCCAGGTACCAGAATGCCAGTGCAAATACCATGGCGAGATTTTTTTTTAAAGATTTTATTTATTTGACAGAGAGAGAGATCACAAGTAGGCAGAGAGAGAGGGGGAAGCAGGCTCCCCGCTGAGCAGAGAGCCCGATGCGGGGCTCGATTCCAGGACCCTGAGATCATGACCTGAGCCGAAGGCAGAGGCTTTAACCCACTGAGACACCCAGGCGCCCCTTGAACAGCGGACATTTACTAAGCAGAAAAAAAAGTCCCCTGAAGCCCTCTGTTTGGGACAGGATGGCCCATCCCCTGTGGAAACGGTAAAGAGTCGGACGGAAGCCATCGTCGGTCAGCACTTAAGTCAAGACGTGTACGAGTTCCTCCACCAGGACCAAAAGTCATAAAATAACTCTTGGGTTTTTTTGTTTAACAGAAATTCACATGAAGACCAAACGTCCACAGTGGACGATGAACCAACCACCACGCCGTGTGTCGCCGCTGGTCTGCCCGCCCAGTGACCGCGCCCGCCTCGCCTACGGCTGCCCGAGCGTCTTCCGGGTCCCGCCTGGAGGCAGATTCTCAGGCGCCGAAGCAAAAGCTTCCGCAATAACGAAAGCATCACGTGAGCTCCACGTACGGTCGCAGAGAGCACCGCCGATCGCTCCAACCCGCCGCTCACGCCACAGCCACGGACACAAACACGACAAGGAAAGAGTTCCCCTTTGCTCGTGCCAGACTTTCCTCCCGGCAAAGCCTTGCTTAAAAAGCTGTTGTGAGTAAACTCTTTTCCAGAGGTGACCCGAGTCTTCACTGTGAATTTTTGCAGGCTATCTCGTTGTGTTAGGAGTGAATGGGGAAAATTTTCCTGCTTTGGGTGAAGACAGTACCAATGGAAATTTGGTGGGAATTTGCATAAAGATGCAAACAACAGGGGTCCGTGCATGCATGGCCGGCGGAGGGACACGGTGGCCGTGCCTCCTGGATCCCGTGGGATCCCGCTCGGAGGGCATCTGCGGGGATTGCCGCTGACACCAAAGTCATTGTCACGCTCTGGTGCTCTTCCAACTGAGCAATGAGAGGACCTCGGTGACCTTTGTTGGCATTTCGTGTTCCCGTCTCACATTCGGAAATTGCAGGCTCTCGGGGTGCCGTCAAAAACACGCTCCCTTTATTTGAGGCCCCAAAATCATACTTCCATTTGGAGAAAAGCCCCAAAATTCATGTTGATTTTATAAATAATTTACTGAGTGAAGCCTACTTATTTCTAGTGCAGAGATTTCAATATCCCGTTAGCAACGGGATTATGCAAATGGACAGAAGCGCCGAGAGCGCTATTGAAATGCTCTACCGCATCCAGGAATGCGCCGAATACATCAGAGAAATAATGGAAGAAATATTTATTCCTTTACGTGTCAAGGCTGTTCTTTGAAGAAATAACATTAATTATGAGCAGAAAAGGAAATGCTGACTTGAAATGGATCATTATTGAATTTGAATCCATTTGAAACGGATTTCACCCCTTTGATGATTCTTTCCTTGTGCGTGGATGTCACTAAATGCCCCTCCCACACGGGGCGCTTGGAGCATCAGCGCAGTGCTGAGGGGAGGGAGATAAAAATTGACCCTAATGCTCACTTTCTGTGCGTGTCCGTGAATGGCATGTTAGGAAGTCACCGAGGGCCCTGTGTGGCTCAGTCGGTGAAGCGTCTGTCTTTGGCTCAGGTCATGGTCTCAGGGTCCTGGGATCGAGCCCCGCATCGGGCTCTCTGCTCAGTGGGGAGTCTGCTTCTCCCACTGCCCCTCCCCGCCACTCATGTGCTCTCTCACTCATACTCTCTTTCTCAAATAAACAAAATCTTAAAAATAATAATAAAAAATAAAACGTTACGGAACAGGAGATGCAACGTAATCCTGGAAAACGGGGAAGTGAGTTACTCGTAGAAGGGGGCACCCGCAGAAATCCAGCCCTGGGGCAGCCCCTGCCCACGTGAGGCCGGGACGTGGGCAGTAGACCAGCTCCCAGTGCCAATGCTGAGTGTGTTTTCTCGTCAATGCGAGGCCGACGGGCACGGGAAGGAAACCGGGGGCTTGTGGCCCTGCAGCAGGTGCACGACCCTGGAAGGAGAAGGGGCCATGTAGCTGCAAGGAATTCTGCAAACTCAAAGCACTGACAAGGGGAGCAAGTAATCATGGAGATGTCACTAAAAAGGAACGAAACTGAGACGCTTGCAATTTATGTCAGATAAGCGACAAATAATTTGAGTCTAGGTACCTGCCTGGCAATGTTCTTTGATCGCAGGGCACAAGCACCTGGGTAGACACTCTGGCAGGTTCCCCCTCTACCCCTTGAGCGACAGGATGGAGGGAGCACCCCTGGCCTCAGAATCAGGTCTGGAAGGGCTTTCGTCTTCCTCCCATTTCTGATTTTCACTTTTATCATGATAAGAGCACTTCACATGCCTCTCAACCGACGTCGTGCTGACCGCGGGCATGGCCGTGTCCAGCAGACCCCGGCAGCTTGCTCGCCGCACTCAGCCCTACTCTCTGTGTCTATGGGTTTGAAAGCAGGGGCCTCACAGAAGTGGAACCGTGTGGGATCCGTCCTTTGTAGACAGGCTCATCTCCGGAACTCCCTTCCATCAGAGGATACAGTCCGCCGTGGACGGAGCGTATTTCCTCGTTTGCGGGTGGGGAGCCGAGCTTCCCATCCTTGCAGATGCATCCTGGCCCACGGTGACCGAGGCTCTGACGCTCCGTGTAGACAACAGCACCTATTAGGTAAAATCTTTACGGTCTGTTACTTTGTCCCAGATTTTACTCAAAAAAGTAGTTATGTCTTTTCTGAGATCTGTGCATGTCCGTAAGCCCTGGCTTCCCTAAAGCCCTAAGATGTGTGCAGGAGCGTCAGAACTTTCCAGAACTTCCCTCCCAGGTTCCTGATTCATTGTCGGGGGCCCCGGGGTGACGACTGCCCAGAGCTTGTGCTCCCTGATTCTACTTCTCGGCTGGCCCCGTAAGACCTAGAGGCACGATGGCCCCGATATGGAAAAAAAATAGTAGCTAAATCTCACCATAAGCAGAACTTGTTGACCAACAGCAAAAATTATTCCTAAGGTCTCCAATTTAGGAAAAATGAATGAAAGATTTGACAGTCAGACCGTTCCCTGAGATTTCTGTGCAGAGCTTTTTCCTTCTCTATTTTTTCCTTTAGAACATTTCAGAAGGGTTTTGAAAATTATATATATATATATATATAATTCTTTTCCAACAACAATTAAAAAGTCAAGTGGTTCACTGCCTTTTTTTAAACTCCCCCCTTCCCTGAAGAGTACTGAGAGGTGAGCAGAAGTCAGCCATGCATTCCTGCCTGGAAGGTGATGTGATGGCTGGAGCCAAAGCAGCCACCCTGTGGTATGGGGAGCAAGCCAGGCACGCGCTAGGACAAGTGTGCCAACACACTGCCGATGTCTGTGCTCTCCGCTCGCAGCCTGCTGACACTAAGGGGCATATTTTGGCACATCAGGGGAAACGATGAAACTCCTAGTTCTCTTTGTGACCGCTGTTCAGGCTATCACCGGGAGAAAGGCTGCTTTGCAACCTCCAGTTAAGGGGACTTCTGCTGCCCCGGGAGCGCAGTGAGTTACAGTCCCGTTGTGGTAAGAAGAAGGAATGCCTGTGTGCTCCAAAGCTACAAACAACCCTGAGCGGCCAGGAGGAAGCACCTCTGCGTCCCCGCGGGCAGTGGGACAGACAACCGCTGCACGGCTTTCCGGCCAGGTTGCTGAGCGTGCAGGCACTGGGTGACAGCATGCATGATACTGAGTGACAGTGTGTGGACACCAGGTGACGGCATGTGGGACACAAGGTGACAGCATGTGGACCGGGTAACGGCGTGCAGACACCTGGTGACGGCATGTGGGACACCTGGTGACGGCGCGCACTTGCAGACTTCAGTGCAGATGCTTCAGGGTGTAACTTGCAGAAACAGTGCCCCCTTTGTCACGGCGCCGGGAGGGGGTGGCCGCAGAAAGAGCTCCCTGTACGGCGGCCACCCCACCTCCCCGCAGGCTCTGGCGCAGTGAGGCGGGTCAGAGCAGGTGGCAGGTGTGGCCCCAGCTCTCCCTCCTGCCTGGGCCCCATCTCCTCCCCTAGAAGTGGAGGACGAGGCCTCGGGGCCTCCGCATCATGACACCACACCAGTGCGTCCCCTGTCTTCCTGCTCCGGCTTCTTTGTTGTCCCCGTCACATGGGGTCACAGCGACGTCGCGCCCCCCACCAGCGGCAGTTTGCAGACCCTGCCCCGGGCACCCAGCACAGGCAGTCCTGCCACGGCCGATCTCCTGGATCCTGGGCCACACACCGAACCCACCGCTCCTGGGAGACGGGGGGGCTCTGGCGTGACACAGGCTTGTAATTCCCTTTGCTAGGACTCACCCGGACCCCCTCACTGCAGCTCCCCGTGCCGGCCAGGAGGTAAATCCTCCAGCCCGGGAGAAACCTCACGCTCCATGAGGCGAGGGCAAACGGCGCCATGGAGCCCGAGATGCCCCATCTGGGTGAGCGGACGTGTGTCCTCCGTGCACATGGGACTGCCGTGAAGCCGCTCGCCGAGCTGGCAGGTGCCATCAGCTGGATGGTATGGGGCAGGGGCCACGGCACCTGCCCCGGGTGGAAAATGCTACAGTAACAGCCTTGAATAACGGGTCGTGTCTAATCGGAATAAATACAAAGTCTTGAGATTTGCTCCCCAAAAGTATCCGACGTGACCAATCCCAAATGAGAAGTAAGAATGCAGAAGTGAGCTTGCCGGGGCTCCCACTGAGTGATGTGGGGACGACCAGGGCAAGAGCAAGAAAAATGACAGGTTGACTCAGACACGTGCCGTCTGTAAAAAATCCATGAGTCCATAATAACTCTCAGAGAGAGAGAAAGAGAACAAAAGCGGCCTAATTTGTCTCTGTTGGAAACGAGTGTTATACCCACTCCTTCCTCTGGAAACCACGGCTCAGCGGGAACAATGACGCGCCCAGCCCCCCCGCCCAGCGGACAAAACATCTTCCGTTCAGAATGAGGCCAGGCCCTAAGCAGAGGTGGCCGATGAGAAGATCGTCCTTCCCGTCCCCCAATGAGCACCTGACCCAGGCGAGGCTCAGCCAGGGGCGCTGAGGCAGGGGGCGCCCGGGGTTCCAGACACGCACCTGCCGGTCTCCGCCCCTGAGCCCAGACAGCTGCTTCAGCGCCAGCAACGGCCAGGCTGCCGGGCATCCCCATGCAGCCTCCAGCCTGCCCTGCTCCCCCAGAGCCGCCCCCGGGCCTTGGGAGACCCTCTGGGGGGTTCCCCCTCTTGGGAGACCTACGGGACACACAGGGGTCAGGGCAGTGCGCCCCGGGGACCGACCAGCCTGCCAACAAGCCACGGTGTGAAGAAGGTCAGAAACACAAAATCGAAAGTATGTCCTTGATCTGCACAAACCATATATTCAACACGTTTTGGGGGCAACGAGGGACATTTGATCTTCAAATGGGTATAAGATAATGTTGAAGGACGCGACAGTGAGATTGGGAGGATAAGAAACGTCCTTAATCTTTAGGGGAGAACGCCAAAGCAAGGTGCCACCGTGTGTGACGCACGTCCCCACACGCTAGCGGAGACATCCACGTGATGAGGGTACGAGGGGCCAGAGCATAGTCACGCGACGCCGACGCACGTCTGAACAATTTCCTGATGCAAAGTCAAAACAAAGGTTAGACTGAGGCACGTGGCTTCGCAGCGGCCGCCACATGGACGGGGAGGTGGCTCCGCGTCCCGCGAGGTGGGGGACAGGTGGGCGCCAGCCAGACAGTGCGGCCTGGCACGCCCCGGAGCCAAGTGTCCCCGCCTCTGAGATGGGGGACGCAGGCGGGGAAGGCGCCCCCTCGGCGCCCAGCCGGAAATGGCGGTCCCACCGTGCGCCTTCCCAGACGGGGCTCAGGGCAGCGGGAAGCGTTTGAGCTGCGGGCTGCCGATCCTCCCGTTTCTGAAATCCGGCCTTTGTGGACCCACGGCACCCCAGACCAGAGGGGCTAGGGAGGTGAGATTAGAGTCTCTACACAACAGATTTAATAGGAAAGGAGTTGAGGTCTAGAGTTGACATGGAAAATGCCCCTCCTGACTGTGGATACCCACGAGGAGGAGGCCGGCTTGTTGGTGAGGCTTCCGCACATCCCAAGCTCAGCCTGGAGGACACAGCCCGTGCCTCCAGCTCCTGGAGCACAGAGAATACCCGGTCCTTCCCCTGGTGGTGGGAAGGGGAGATGCCAGAGCTGGCTCCTGGAAGGCCAGAGGAGAGCAGGACGTTCAGGGGTTTGTGTGCACACGAGTGTGTATGTCGGGGGAGGGGGTCTGCGTGGAAGGGGCGTGTGGAGTGGTGTGGGTTGTGTGCACATGTGTGGGGAGCGGTGGAGGGTGTGGGTATATGCATATGGGCGTAGTACGGTATGGGTGTGTGCACATGCGTGTGTGTGCATGTGTGGGTGTGGCTGTGCACATGTGTGTGCACACGTGTGTGTGGTTGTGGGTGTGTGCATGGGTTGCAAGTGTGTATGTGGTTGTGGGTGTGCATTCAAGTATGTGGTTGTGGTGTGCGCATGTGTGTGCACATGTGTGTATGTGGTTGTGGGATGTGCACATGTGTGCACATGTGTGTATGTGGTTGTGGGGTGTGCACATGTGTGTGTGCACGTGTGTGTATGTGGTTGTGGGGTGTGCGCATGTGTGTGCACATGTGGGGGGTGTGCGTGTGCGTGTATGTGTGCATGCATGTATGTGGGGGTGCACGTGTGTGTGTATGTGGGAGGTATCTTCCCTGTTGCTTTTGTAGTTTTAATTTCACTGATTTTCTGTTCTTGTCCTTTCCACTTCCTTCCTTCTGCTCGCTCTCAATTTATTTTGTCTTCTTTTGTAGGTTCTTGAACTTGGTTCTTGTAGCTCAAATTATTCATTGAAGACTTCTCTTCTGTATGAAAAATGTCATAGGAAGCAATGTTCACATCACTTCCAACAAATTTTGATAATTGTCATTTTCATTTGGTTTAAAATACTCTGCAGTTTCTCCGGAGTCTTCTTTGATTTATGGATTATTTAGAAGTGTGTTCCTTACTCTCCATATATTTGGGGATTTTCCATCCATTGTCCTGCTATTCACTTTAAGTTTAATTCCTCTGTTGTCTGAGCACGTCCTTTATATGATTTCTATTCTTTTAAACCGGCTGAGGCGTGTTGTATGGTCCAGAATGTGGTCTGTGGCGGTGAACGTGCCGCAAGTTCTGCTGTTGGGGGGAGAACTCCATAGGTGTCCCTCAGACCCAGGTGATCACTACTGTTCTGCAGGTCATCTGCACTGAATGCGCCTTGGTCTGCCTGGTGCGTCACTTACACAAAGGGCATTGAGTCTCCAACTGCAGGCGTAGATGTGTGTGCTTCTCCACACAGTTCTATCCATTTGCCTTATGTGTTTTGATGTACTTTTCACAGATTGTTAGGTGCATATGTGTTTAGTGCTATCTTGGCTCCTGCGAGAATCAGCCCCTTTATCTTTATGTTGCCCTTCAGCCCTGATCCTCCTTCATGTTCCGAAGTCAATATTGTCTGAAATTAATACAGTTCCTCCAGCTTTCCTTTGATTAGTCTCTGATTACCAATATGGCAGTTTTTTTCTCTGTGTCTTTCTTTAAATCTACCTACGTGTCTACATTTAATACAGGTTTCTTGTAGACAACATACCACTGGGTTCTGGCAGTTCACTCTGTGAATCTGTCTCCTAATTATCTCAGTCAAAGTGATTAGCGACATGGTTGGACTGACATCTACTATCTTTGTGGCAGTTTTCTATTCATATTATTTGCTTATTTGCTCTTTTTTTTCCCCTTCTTTTGGTGGTTTTTGTGGTTTTGATTGAGGATTTTATATGATTGGGTGTTATATTTTCTTAGCATATATACTTCTTTTTAGGATTTTAGTTGTTGCCTTAGCGATTACACCGTAGGGTTTTAACTAATCCTAGTTTACCTCCGAAGTGATACCTTACCACTCCGTGTGCACAGAGGTGCTACCTGTCCCCAAATTGCCCCTTTGCCTTGCTATCATTTTTTCACTTAGTCGCCCTATACTTTGTTGCTATTGGTTTGAAAAATAATTATGCTTCAGATAAACTAAGGGCAAGACCAGTAAAAGCTGTGTCTCTCCTTCAGCAGCGCCCTGTCCAGCAGCCTTCCCGTCACCGCAAGGAGGCGAGTCTGATCTATGTGACTTCCCTTCTACCTGGAGAATCCCTCCTAACATTCTGCTGTGGCATGGCTGGTGGCAATGAGTCCCCTCAGTTTTGTCTTAGAAATTACTTATTTCTCCTTCTTTTTTAAAGGATTATTGCTCCAGCTATGGAATTCTGCGTTGTTGATATTCCAGGTCTACACACATCACACATTTGACGCTGCCCAGCAGTTCTGCTCTTCCTTCCTTCATCTTTTTCTTTGTGTTCCTGCTCAGTGATCTCTCCTTGATGGATTCGTCGGGGTTCTCCAGAGAAGCGGAACTAATAGGATGTTGGCAGCGAGAGAGAGATTTTAAGGAACTGACTCATGTGGTGGTGGGGCCACCAGAGTCTTCAGAATGGGTCAGAGGGCTGGAACCTCAGGCAGGACTTCTTCTTCTGCGGGAAACCTCAGTCTGTGCTCTGAGCGCCTTCAGCGGCTCGGACAAGGCCCACCCACAGAGTGGACGGTTAGTTGCTTTACTCGAGGTCAGAGTGCATGATGTACATATTAACCACATCTAAAAAATATCTTCACAGCAGCATTTGTTTGACCAAAAAACTGGGCATCATAGCCTAGCCAACTGACATAAAATTAGTCCTCACCATGTGGTACTCGTACACATCTCCTTAATATTCGACTTAGACTGTACTTTGGCAATTAGCCCTTGAGTGGGGGGTCAGGGCTGGAAGTTATCATCAATCAGTTTCATGGGGCTGGAATGAATGTATACCTGGAGAAGAAAACAGTTAGGGATGGTAGAAGAGGGCAAGAAGTTAGGGCCAACACAGACCAATTCCTGGATGATCCACTGAGATTAAAGTCTCCCTCTTAGCAGGGAAAGGCCAAGGACAATTCCCAAGCAAGAAAGAGACCTAAGGTGTTTTAAGAGTATAATCAGTCGTGTGCTCGTAAAAGCTTAGCAATCACCTCTCGGAAAAATAACAGCAATAAAGGAATGCACATCATGTGCCCTTGTAGAGTATGTCCACCGTACAGAGGCAATCGACGCAGAAATAGCCTTGAGAAAATAGTACCATGTAATAAAATAACTAGAAAGTGATGAAGTCTGAGTGTCTGTTGACTTTGCTGCTTTTTCCAGCTTTATTGAGGTGCAATTGACAAAACTGTCCTCTATGTAAAGTGTGCCCTGTGATGATCTGATAGACGCACACACTGAAATAATCACAAGCAAGTTAATTAACACATCACCTCTCGTCGTTACCTTTTCTTCCAGTGCAAATGTCTCAGATCGAGTCTGTCCGCCTTTTCCAGTATGTAGCGTGTGCGGCTAGCCGTCGTCGCCGGGCTGCACGGTCGCTCCCCGCGCTTACCTCGTGACTGGAGGTCGGTTTCCTTTGACCAACATCCTCCTGCGCCCACCGCCCCATCCCCAGGCAGTCACAATCACACTCTGCTTCTGGGAGCTGCACCATTTTATTTAGATTCTACGTGAGTGATACCACACAGGGTTTACTCTTCTCTGTCTGGCTTATCGCACTCAGGATAATGCCCCCCGGGTTCATCCACGTTGTTGCAAATGGCAGTAGTTCCTGCTTTTTATGGATAAATATATTCCATCATCTATGTATTTTCTATCACATTGAGTATACAGATCACAGCTTCCTCATCCATCCGTCCATCGACGGACACTCGGGCTGTTTCCCTATCTGGGCGATTGTGA
Organism: Potos flavus; assembly: GCA_028534135.1. NCBI lineage: Eukaryota > Metazoa > Chordata > Mammalia > Carnivora > Procyonidae > Potos > Potos flavus. The sequence goes on along the minus strand of CM052887.1, from coordinate 635,056 downwards.
AGGATGCTACAACAAACGCGGGGGTGTCTTACACACAAAAATCAATTCAAAATGGATTAAAGACCTGAATGTGAAACCTGAAACCAAAAAAATCCTAGAAGAACATATCGGGAAAAACTCCTCGCCATCAGTCTTGGCCGTGATTTCTTGGATCCGACACCAAAAGCAAAGGCAATGAAAGCAAAAATAAACAAGTGGGACGACATCACGTGGAAAGGCTTCTGCACAGAGAAGGGAACAGAATGGAAAGGCAGCCTGTGGAAGGGGAGAGAATATTTGCAAACTGTATATCTAATAAGAGGACAATATCCAGAATATATAAGGAAATTCTATAATTCAATAGCAAACAAACAAACCAGAAAACCCATTTAAAAATGGGCAAATTACCTAGAAAGACATTTCTTCCAAAGAAGACATCCAGACGGCCAATAGACTCATGAAAAGACGCTCAACATCACTCATCGTCAGGGAAATGCTAATCGAAATCTACAATCCGATATCGCCTCGCACCTGTCAGAATGGCTAGTATCTAACAAGTCACAAGATTAGTGCTGGCAAAAATGTGGAGAAAGGGGACCCCTCGGGCACTCTTGGTGGGAATGCAAGCTGGTGCGGCCACTGCGGAAAACACTATGGCGGGTCCTCCAAAAGTTACCATTGCAACAGTCACGTGACCTAGCGATCCCGCTCTCGTCCTGTGAGGCACAGAGAGAGCGCTGCTTTGCTAGGAGAAATCAGGATTTCCCGTTTGCAGGTTGAGTAGACAGCCCCTTCTAAAACCAAGTTCTAGGTGCCTAAGAAAAGTATTTCCTTCCCACTAAATAAAATTGGAAAGGAAGTCAAGTCACTCATTCCAAAAGAGTTTGCCCAATGATTTCAAAGTTTTGTCCCCCGAGGCGAGCGCCGAGGTCCTGATAGGAAGAGGACCCATAGAAACTCCCTGTCACGAGACCCCGCATCACCACCAGCCCTGCTTCTGCCCACGGGGGAGGGGCAGGGATGCAGGTAGGAAGGACAGACGGAGGACACGGAGGCTGGCGCAAACACCTCTCTCCCGACACAGGAGACCCAAAAGCCCTCCGAGCCCAACATCCCATTTTCCAGATGGGATCACCAGGTCTCATGCTGGAGGGGACTCCCCTGAGGTCACACCGCAAGATGACGGGGAGGAGTCGAGGCCAGAATTCCTTCCTGAGCGCAGTCATGTTCTGAGGCTTACTGTGGCCAACGCGGTAAGTTTCCCACGACCCAGACGGACCAGACGTGCGAGGCTTCGGGGAGCCAAGCGGGATGAGCGGGGTGCACGGGAGCGCCTGCTCCATGTAAGCGTGTGGGGCCACTGCTTTGGATCCCCTCCCACCTCAAGCTGGAGCGCTTTAAGGCCTGAGCACTTTCCAGACCATCCGGTTATAAAATGTCATGGGTCAATGACATCGTCCTCCGTGGTCACCAGCTTGCTGCTGTTTTAGGGAAGATTGGGGAAATCTGCTTCAAAAGGGCACCATGGCCACCATGATGATTTATCATTAGGAAATAGTGATGCCAAGCATTACGGGAGGTGGGGGGATCTTGTTGCCAGATGCCACAGGCCTGGCTCCTGGGCCACGAGCTGACCCCAACTGCAGCCCTTGCTCTGGTGACCACTAGCTCTTGGGAGAGGGACTCGGATCCCCTGTGTCCCTTACATCACTCCTTTAGGGACACTTCCCAAATATCTGGAGACATGTAGGGTGTACGTGCTGCACACCAAATCCCCGTGGGCTGGACTGGGTCTCCTCCCAAAGCCCAGGACCTCCCGGACTATACTTGGAGAGGGGTCTTAAAGAGGTGATGAGACAAAGCAAGGTCCCCAGGGTGGGCTCCACTCCAGTGTGACCTGCGTCCTTATCAGAAGAAGACATCAGGACGCAGACACGCATGGAGGGACGACCCCGTGAGGACATGGGGAGGAGACGGCCGTCTGCGCGCCCAGGAGAAGTCTCGGCGCGGGGGTGGGGGGACCGACTCTGCCACCCCTGGATCTGGCGCGTCCCGCCCCCAGGGCGTGCAGAGTAACCGTGTGTTGTTCAAGCTGCCCATCCCATCCGCGGTGCTTTGCCAAGGACGCCCGAGCTGACAGGTGCAGAGGCCACCTGGTTGAATCCTCCTGGGAACTCCGGAGGGAGGTGGGGCAAACCCACTTGACAGACAGGACGACGACGCTCAGGTGGACGCTTAAGGCGGAGAGCAGACCATCATGACGTGGTGACCTCTTGAGTATTTTAGGAGGTTTGGCTTTCCGGGCATAATTCTGTTGGCTTGTGGCAAACAATTGAAGGGCTCAGAACAGCTTTCAAACCTCGGTTTGGAACACAAACAGCCGATTTATGTAATTAGCCCATATGCACTCACATGGAATGCCGTCAAGTGGCTTTTTCTTGAACCAGATTGGTACCCCCAGATTCTAACAAATGTAAAAACATCAAGTTTTCAAATCACAGTTAATTACAGGGAGCACATGACATTGTCCCTTGGTAACCCAGACTCCCCAGGATCCACCTGGCTTCTGTCCTACTCTGCAGAGGCGGGAGGAGGCGGTGTGGGGCTCTCAAAATGGTGTGTGGGAGACATTTGGGTTAAGTTCAAGGGAAGCCGTGAACGGCTTTGGGATCCTAGGTAAGGCACAAATAAGGCGGGGACTGGTCAGGATGTCGTTTTCGCCATGGTTTTACTCTCCTTCGTATTCCTAAGTCACACCGTGAACACTGTTGTGGCAAATATAATAGGGATGAGCAACTTTTCATATATAAAGAGCTCATACACGTCAAGAAAACCATGAAGACCAAATTTTTGTCAAGGATGCAAAGAGTCATGTCCCAAGAGAAGACAAGGGACTAGCACATCTCAGAAGAAAAGTAAGCCAAGAAATGTGAACTAAAACCCCGAAGAGATCCCTTCTTGTGATCTGTACTTGAAGTAGTAAAAGCCAATATTGTCTTCACTTCGTTCCTCTGGAGACCACGCTGAATGGCCCCTTAAACACGGAAAAGAACACACGCACAGCGCAAAGAAGGAAGAAAAGCTGTGCCTAGGTGAGTGGGCGACCTGAGGCAGGTGGACGGGTGTGTGGACGCGGGAACAGAGCGAGGGAAGTCCCAGGCAGGAGCCCCCGGAGGTCCGCCCAAGGGCGCCGAGCCCAAGGTCGGTGCACTGAGCTCAAGGTCAGTGTGCTGAGGTCAAGGTCGGCCGACTGAGCTGAAGGTCGGCACAAATAGTGAGGCCGGGCATGGAATGGCAGAGACACCCAGCACCAGCACCAGCACCAGCGCCAGCTCCGGTGTGCGGTCAGGCCCCTCAAGATCTCCCCGCCCTGTCCCCCGGTCACTCTGGCGGGATGGGCCTGCACAAGCCATTCGCCAAAAGGCAGAACCAGAGGGCTCCCCCCTGAAGAGTGGAGCTGGTGGGGAGCTCCAGGGCTTCTGGGAGGTGGGCCCGCACCATCAGGGCCCTAAAGGGGCCGCTCCGGGCCCAGGAGGTGACCCGGGGGAGAGCCCACGGCACGAGGGCAGAGCCGCGACAGACCCACCAACACCCGCCTCCTCCGAAGAAAGTCGACTGCTCTGCAACGAAAGGGCTCTTTCCAGAGTATCCGAGTTTGTGTTTTGGGAGCTATTCAGGAAGATGGAACAAATATAAAAATCAGATACCACGAAAAGGGACCCTCCGAGAACGAGAGCGACCTTTCAGAAACTAAACTAACTGTTCGGGTAAAAACGGGGCTGGGAGCTGGCACAGAAAGTAGGAGAGGCTGAAGCCAGACGGAGCGTTGGAGCGGGATGCCTGCGGCTGGACGGGAAGGGGTTTCGGGTCCGCCCCTGAAATAACACGGAGAAGCTGCAGTCCCGGAGGCCACCAGGAGGCGACCACACTGATGAGAACGGGCCCACCGGCCCATGCCCGGCCTCACCCTTTTAAGGTGGGAGGATGCCAAGGATAAAGGCAGGGTTCTAGGAGCTTCCACAGAAATCCAGCAGGTGTCTGAGGGGTCGCCGGAAATTCCAGACTCCCAGGCAGGCCCAGCCTGAGCTCTGCACCCAGGCAGGAGCCACGCCGAGGGCCCGCCAGACGCACAGAAGCTTCCAGAAGCATCTGGGTTTGCACCTCTCTTGGAACTTACTTGAAAATATGCTGCAGCAACAGAAGAAAAGCCAAGAAGAGAAAGCAAGAACCCGAGGTTCTCGGCTGCCCCTGGCGGTGTCCCCACGCGTCCCAGGCCCCCTCTCTCTCCCGGTTCTTGGGGCGGGCGGGGCGGGCCAGCTCTCGGGATGTGTGCACGGCAAGCGCAGAAAGCACACCATTCTGCTTCCAACACGAGCAAAGTCTCGAGCGGAGACATCCGGGCCGCAGCAGCCAGCGGGGGCCACAGTAGCAGCCCAGGCTGGAGCTCGATCCCAGACATTCACCCCTCCCGTCCTGGAGGTGGGCGCCCGAGGCCTCTCCCGGGCCCGTCTCCTCCCTGAGTCCTCACGTGGCTGTCCTCTGTGCAGGTCTGTGTCCTGGTGTCCCCTTCCCACGAGGACGCCCGTCCTGTGGGAGGACAGCCCACTCCAGTGACCTTATTTTACCTCAATTGCTGACCCCGTTTCCAAACACAGTCACACCCTGAGGTCCGGGGGGCTAGGGCTTGCACCTGTGGGTCCTGGGGGGGCACGGCCGAGCCCTAACGTGTGCTAGAGTGTCATCACTGGGAAGAACAGGATGTACAGCGACAATTGCAGCCCGGCCGATTTTTCACGACCGGTGGAGGGTGAGAAAAGAGAGCCCACCTGGCCACCAAACACCGCCGAGGCCTGTGTTTTGAAGCACTTGCCACCACATTCATGATGCTTGGTCCCTCCGCACGGTTTGGAATTTGGGTTTTCGGGCACAGTTGGTGAGGGCGGGTGTTTTTCTCTCTCTCGCCTTCTGTGAGCACCTGCCCTCAGCC
>CM052887.1:613817-629590 GCA_028534135.1 Potos flavus | reverse complement strand
CAGCACGCGCACGAGTTACTGAGCGCACGAGTGACGGGACAGCACGGCCGTCTCCCCGCGTCCGAGCAGCTGGAGCGTCAGTGCCGGGGACGGTCCTCCCGGCGGGGCCGCCCGGACCCACGCGGAAGCGCAGCGCAGCCCCCGTGCTCGCCCCCGCTCGCGTCCTGGGGTCCGGGGTCCCCGGGAGACCGGGGTGGGGGCGCGGCCCCACCTCCGCGGAGGGTTTCTGCGGGTGCTTTGTGTGCGGGAGTGCTCGGCGGGAAGATGCTCCGGGAGGGCGAGGACTCCGGGGAGGAATCCCCCAGCTAGCAGGACACATGGTCCGGAGCGGACGGACTGCAGCAGAGGAGGCCCCTGGAGACGCGCCCCCGGGAAGCCAGCGGGGAGCCGCGCCTAAGGTCACCTTCAGAACGGGGTGTGAGGGGCGCCCACGGCCTCGGAGACGCGCCCGGCGGCGGTGCGCGCTGGTCTTCCGCCGAAATGCACGCAGCGCCTGGGGCGCGTCTCAGCACGAGGTGGTCCTGATGAGCAGCCCGGGACCCCCTGGACCGCGGAGGACCCTGGGCCGCAGGATGATGGGGAAGGCCGGTGCTGAGCCCGGGGTGCGTGCACAGCGCAGGGGCTGGGCCTCAGAGTCTGCGGACCCGGCCGTGACCGCGCTAGCTAGCTTGTCTCACAGGACGGGGGACTTGTGGCCAAAACGTCCCACTTTCTTGAGAATATCTTTTTTTTATTTATTTTTGAGAGAGAGCTTGCATGAGGGGAGGGGCATAGGGAGAGAGAGAATCTCAAGAGGACTCCACACTGAGCTTGGTCCTCGACCCAAGGCTCGACCTCGGGACCCTGAGGTCATGACCTCAGCCAAAACCAAGAGTCGGACACTTAATCAGCTGAGCCACTCAGGCGTCCCTGCTTTCACATACCTAAATGTTCTCTGACCCCAATAAAATTAAACTAGAAATAAATAGCAGGAAGATAGTTGAAAAATTTTCGAATATTTGCTAATTAAACAACACACTGGGAAAAAACAACAACAACAAAACAACCACCCAGGGATCAAAGAAGTGTCCAGAGAAAATATAGTTCTTGTAACATCTTATTTGGTATTGGTATTGGGTATTAGAGCCGGGCCAGGAAGTGTTTCTGCTTCTGTTTTTGGGGAGAGTTCTGGAAAATTCAACTTATCAAAATTTGTGGAATGCAGCTAATCGCCGTGGTGTAGGGAAATGTAGGACACTAAAATGCACGAGAAAACAAGAAGGATCTCCAGTCATCTGAACTTCCGCCATAGGAAACCAGAGTAGGACGAACAATTTAGGGCTAACACGCAAGCAGTACAGAGGAAATCATAAAAATGAGGCCAGAAGTCAACAAAATTGAAAGCAGGTAAACAATAAAATCGACAAAAGGAAAAACTGGTTCCTTGGAAAATCAGTAAAATGGACAAATCTCTAGCCACAGAGTGGGAAAAATACTTGCAAATCATCTTTCTGGCAAAGGGCTTGCATCCAGAATATACAAAGAACTCTTACAACTCAATAAGAAGAAGCAAGCAGTTCGATTAAAAAATAAACAGATCTGGACAGACACTGCTTTAAAAGCAATACACAAGCATTGAGTGAGTGTAATAGATTCTTGAAATCATCCATCACTAGAGAGGGGCCATGGCAATGAGAGGTGACCAGAACTTGTCAGAATGGCTGAAATGGGGACGCCTGGGCGGCTCAGTTAGTTAAGCGTCTGCCTTTGGCTCAGGTCCTGGAATCGAGTCCCGCACCGGGCTCCCTGCTCAGCGGGGAGCCTGCTTCTCCCTCTGCCTCTGACCCTCTCCCCTGCTCGTGTGCTCTCCAAATACATAAAATCTTTTATTAAAAAAAAAAGAATGACTGAAATGTGAAAACAGTTATACCAATTTCTGGCAAGGATATGGAATAGCAGGAGGTCCGATTCGCTGCTGGTAGGAATGCAAAATGGCGCAGCCAACGTGGAAGACCATTTGGAAGTCTCTGATAATGCCAACCAGTCTTACCGAATGATCCAGTAATCGTGCTTCTGAGTAGTTTTCCACTGACTTGAAGAATGACATTCACACAACTGCGAAGGAAGCAGCCTTATTTGTAATCACCCAGAGAAGAAGCAATGACGATGAGCTTCAGAGTGGTTCCGCTAACTGTGGCCATGACCATGGTGGACTACCCCGTGAGAAGAGGGAGTGAGCTCCCCGACCTGCATGGCTCTTAGCTGCATATTAAGAAGGAGAGGCTTTGGATCAGAGGTGTCTGATCCAATCCAGAAGAGGCAAAAGTAGAGACATGTAATAGAGTTGGTAGGTTGGTAGCAGTGGCTCGCAGATTTTTATGAGCTGGGAGGTTTGCACGAAGCACCAGGAGTCTCAGGCGCTGAAGCTATTGTGCGGGCTTGAGTGGTGGATGCACGACCCTGGGCACTTGTGAACACAGAACCTCGCAGCACAGAGTGAACCTTCATGTGCGCAACTTAAAAAAAAAAGAAAATCACATGGGAGTTTGGGGAATCCCGGGGGAATCCCGGGGGAAAGCAGAGTGAGAAAGGGCCGTCGCAGGTGTGCGAAGGAGCTTCACGAAGAGGGTGGGTGGTAAAGCTCGGACCCTTGTAGCTTCGGAAATGAGCAGAGGTTCCACGTAAGGGCGGAAGGACCCGTTGGCAGCACCGCGGTCCGTCCATAGAGCTGCTCCTCGTGGGGGTACGGCGGCAGCTCTGGGTCGGCGGTGTAGACGGGGAACCAGACCACCCGGCAGCGGATGGTGCGTGGTGGGCGGGGCGCGCTCTGCACACGGTTGCAGAGGGAGCTCGCAGACAAGGGAGGGAGGAGGGAGGAGGGACCGAGCAGTATTGGGTGCAAGTCTGAGACATCGGTGTGGACTTGTGTTCAGCTAGTGTAGACACAGATGGTGCACACAGGAGCAGTTGCAGACGTGTGCGGTGCTTTGGGTTCACGCACACACTATTGCTGTGTGAGCCAAGGGGCCTGGAGCCCGCCATGCCCCACGATGACCTGCACTCAGATCTTGACTTTCTCCTCCTCTGGGACAAGGACGCAGGGCTGCTGGGAGGACCTGCAGGTTCCGTGCCTATCAGGAACTACGCGAGGTGAGCGTGGGGCATCTGGTAACATGAGGACGGGAAGTGTCGGAAGGAACGTGGTGACACCACGGGGACAGGGGAGCTCATGAAAGAGGTCCCCGTGGCCCGAGCTGGGGAGGTACAGCAACAAATGTAATCAAGTAGTATTGCTTTACAACCCGGAGCAGAAAATAAATATCCATGAGTCTGATATAAATACACCAGAGAAGAGACAAGTCTCTTACACAGAAGAAGTCGAGGAAGGGAGCACAGCTCCCCATTCCTCAGACGTGGGCCGTGCATAGTGACTTTGTTCCGAAGCGCCCAGCATGCAAAGGGAGAAACCCCTAGACGTGACCTTGGCCGGGCGGTCAAGGTGAGCACCCCAGGACATGGGTCATGTTGGGGGAAAATGCCCTTGCTGGGATGGAGAAGGGCGCTCTACCTCCTGAGAGCCCGTAACCCCAGTGTAATCACAGGTGAACCTCCGGCAAACCCAAGTGTACAGAGATTATTCAGAACTGTAAAAATCATCCAAAACAAGAAAGAGTTTGAGAAACCGTTACAGCTGGGAGAAATGGCGACTGAATGTCATGTAGTGCCCTGGGAGGGGGGGTACCTGGAGCAGAGACGACAGGAGTAAGAACCCAGGAGACAAAGCATGTCCTTTAGTTGATAAGAGTGTGTCGCTACTGATGGATTAGCCGAACCCCACTAAGATAACGGGCTATAACATAATACACAGCATATATGAGCTAATAAATATAATAGTTATGTGGGTGTAGGGTAAATGAGAACTCTGTCATCTTCACACCTTTCTGTGAATGTAACACTATTCTAGAATAAAAAGTTTGTTTAAAAATGATGTCCTTTTGTAATAAGTACCTCCAAAAATATAAACCACTGAGATCATTAAGTTAACGCATGCATTGGGACTTGTTATTCGATGTTAATAATCCGTAGTTCACTGAAGAGAGAAATGAATGTTTACAAAAACAGAATACAGTTACGGATTTGCTCTTTTAACTTAACATTTTTAGTTAATAAATTACAATCAAATTGCTTTTTGTAAACTCCAAAAGACCCAGCGATCTCTTGATGATGGAAGAGATTTCATGCTCTTGTTTTATAAATGAAAATGGTGCATCCCCAAGGATTATTTTTATTGGTGGGAATTAAGGTTTTAGCAGTTTAAAAAGATTTAAAAGGGACCCAAATTAAGAGGGGTTTTCTGTTTGTGAATAGTTATAGTCTCCTATCTGTATTATGCATGTGAGGAAATGTTCTCTCTATTAGAAACTCATTTTGGTACAATTTCACATCTGGATAAAAGTATATTTATCGTGATCTCTTGGGGAATGTTAATATCATATTGCTTAATAACTCTGGGTCCCCTCTTTCTAAAATATTTTCTGTTTGAAATTAGAGAAACACACAAAGTGGTTGAGCTAGCTGGTTTTTAATTCCTTCCGTTTCTCTGAGTAATTCCAGATTCACCCCATCCTATCTGATAAATGAGTACAAGTGTTACACCAAAGGACTTGGGTTTGTCTTACGGATGGGTTTTTAAAATAAACATAAATATGAAAGAAGGAAGAGCCAGAGCTGAAAAGCAGATTGATTCTTTAAAATATTAATTTTAGGGGCACCTGGGTGGCTCAGTTGGTTAAGCGACTGCCTTTGGCTCAGGTCATGATCCTGAAGTCGCAGGATCGAGTCCCACATTGGGGTCCCTGCTTAGCAGGGAGTCTGCTTCTCCTTCTGCCCCTCCCCTTTCTCACATTCTCTCTCTTTCAAATAAATAAAAATCTTTAAAAAAATAAAATATTAATTTTATGCACATTTTATTTCCAGTTTGAATACCAAGCATTCTGGTAAATTATTTTTTTCTCGCTTCTTAATTAGAAAATTAAAACAGGAAAGCTTAGCACTCGGAAAGTGAGCACGTGCGGCCCTGAGCTGCAACAACACGGTTCCACGTCTCTCCGACGTGGTCTCACTCTGCTGTGGTTTCCTGGGCGCGCCCGGAGGCTCTCCAACTCATGGACAGCAGGGCACCTGAACTCCGGAATCTTTAACCATCTGCTGCTGTCCTGCCTCGGTTTCCTCCTACTTGGTCCTTGCTTCCTTCCTGAGCTTTGTTCTCCTTCATTCTCAGAGTGGGAGGGTTTTCACCAAAGGCTCTCTGCTTATCTGGTGGGTCCCGGAAGATCACTTGTGCGAGTTGTCTTTGCTTTGTCCCCGCTGTGTTCAAGAAGTCCATCTCTTTTCAGGAGCAGGTTACCCAGTATTCAAAATCTTAAGTAGTTGACTTGGATTTTCCCACATACTTGAGATCTACAAGGCAATGTGAACCGAGTCCCTGATATGTGCTTGTCTGTTCTAGGGGCTCAATCTGAGCAAGCTCACGACTTCGTCATACAACCCTGGGTTAGGTGTTACTTGTGTCCCAATTTAGAGACGTGGAAAGGGCGTCCAAGCACGCCCCAGGGGGATCTTGGCACGTGCATGTGTATCTGTGTCCTCTACACTTAGATACCAGCAAATTAAACATGCTTACAACAATCACATATTAAAATAAACACATCTTTACAACACACAAAAGGCATCGTACACCATAGTCAAATGGGAATTATTCCAGGGATGCAAGGAGGGTTCGACATCTGCAAATCAATCAGTGTGATCTCAGTAGATGTAGAAAAGGCATTTGGCAAAATTTAATTCCAGTCACGATAAAAACTCTCAGTGAAGGGGGTTTAGAGGGAACCTACCTCAACCTAAGAAAGACATAATGACAAGCTCACAGCTAATACCATACCCAGTGGTGAGAAGCTGAAAGCTTTTCCTCTAAGGTCAGGAGCAAGACAAGGATGTCCACTCTTGCCGCTTCTATTCAAGATAGTACTAGAAGTTGTAGCCACAGCAATTAGGCAGGAAAATGAAATGAAAGACATTCAAATTGGAAAGGAAGAAGTAAAATTATCTCACTTAGTATAATGCCCTTAAGGTCCAGCCATGTTATCACAATGGTATGATTCCCTTCTTTTTTAAAGGCTGACAATATTTTAGTCTGTGCGTGTATCATATTTTTAACCCATTCATCCACTGAAAGACACTTGGGTTGTTTCCGTATCTTGGCTACTGTAAATAATGCTGCAATAAACATGGGGGGGTCAATTTCTCATCAAGATAGTGATTTCAGGGGCTCCTGGGTGGCTCAGTTGATTAAGCGTCTGACTCTTGATCTCAGCTCAGGTCTTGATCTCAGGCTTGTGAGTTCAAGCCCCACATTGGGCTGCAGGCTGGGCAGGAACCCTACTTAAGTTGGATATACATCCAGAAGTGGGGTTGCTGGCCAAATGGTATTTCTACTTTTAATTTTTTGAGGCCCCTCCATAGTATTTTCTATACTGGTTGTACCAAATTACAGTCCCACCACCTGTGCATGAGGGCTCCCTTTTCTCCAAATCCTTACTGACTTTTATTCTCTACTGTCTTTTTGATACCACCCATTCTCACACGTGTGTGGTGACATCTCACTGTGGCTTTGAGCTGCATTTCACTGATGACTAGTGATGTCAAGCATCTTTTCATGTACCTGTTATTTGTATGTCTTCTTTGGAAAAATGTCATTTTTAAAAAACACCCACTTTTTAATTGGCTTATTTTTTTTTTTTCTGTTGAGTTGTATGAGTTTCTTATGCAGTTTGAATACCAACCCCTCATCGTATTTGTGGTTTGCAAATGTGTTTCCTTTTCCGTATTTGCCTTTTCTCTGTGTCCATGGTTTCGTGACTGTGTAGAGCCCTTTAGTTTGATGTCGTCCCACTTGCATTTTTGCTTGAATTTTGCTCTCATTTCTTATGCTTTTGGTGTCATGCAAAAAATCATTGCCAAGACCAACACTAAGAAGGTTTTCCCCTATGTTTTCTTTTACGATTTTTATTTTAAGTGTTATGTTTAAATCTGTAATCCATTTCAAGTTAATTTTTGTGAGTGGTGTAAGACAGGGGTCCAGTTTCATTCTCTGCATGTGATTATTGAGTTTCTCCAACACATTTTATTGAAAAGACTATCCTTTCCCCATTGTGTGTTCTTGGCTCTCTTGTCAGATATTAGTTGACTATATGTGGGGGTTTCTTATTTCTTATTTCTTATTACCAAACTCTTTTGATTACTAAAGCTTTATAATAGAGCTTAAAATCAGGAAGCATGACGTCTCCGACTCAGCTCTACCTCAAGATTACTTTGGCCATTTGGAGTCATTAGTGGTTGCATCCAAATTTTAGGATTGTTTTTCTTTTTCTGTGACAAATGCCATCGGAATCTTGATAGAGACTGCACTGAATCTATATATGACTTTGGGTAGTATGGACATTTTAACAGCATTAATTCTTTTGATCCATGAACACAAGATGTCTTTCCATTTATTTGTGTCTTCTTCAATTTCTTTCATCAATGTTTTGAAGTTTTCAGCGTACAGGTGTTTCACCTTCTTGGCTAAATTTATTCCTAGTACTTTACTGGTTTTGATGGCGTTGTGAGTGGGATTGTTTTATTTCTTTTTCAGATACTTGGTTGTTAGTGTGTATAGAAATACATCGATTCTTGTATTCTGGTTTTGCATCTTGAAGCTTTACTGAATTCATCTATTAGTTTGAACAGTTTTTTGGTGGAGTCTTAAGGATTTTCTGCATAAAAGATGACGTCATTACCAAACAGAGAAAATTTAACTTCCTCCTTTCCAATTCTGATACCTATTTTTTTCTTGCCTAATTACTTTAGTTGAGACTTCCTGTACTATGTTGGATTGCAGCGGCATGAGTGGGCACCCTCGTCTTATCCCAGATCTTAGAGGAAAAGCTTTCAGCTTTTCACCGCTGAGCACGGTGTTAGCTGTGGGCTTGTCATGCGTGGCCTTTATCATGTGGAGGTACATCCCTTCTCTACCCAATCTGCTGAGATCTTTATTATGAACAGATGCTGAACTTTGTCAAACGCTTATTCTGTATCTATTGAGACGACGCTGTGGTTTCTATCCTTCATCCCATCAGTGTGGCATGTCACACACGTGTGCACATTAAAGGTGCTGGTGACGAGGAGTGCAGAGAGTGACCGCCATGCCACAGTCCCCAGGCCAGCTGCTGCAGGTGCAGGGCCTGCCTGAGGAGGTGGGTGCTGGGGGGAGAGGGAGGGGAGTCAGAGGTCAGGGAGGAAATGCCCCTGAGCAGAAAGATCCGGAAGAGAGTTGGGCAAGGAATTTGGGAATTGCTGCCCGTGATACAGAGAAAGATGGCCTCCTCCCTCCCTTCCCCTTCTCCCTTCCCTGCTCCTCTGCTTGGCTATTCAACCCCCCACCCTCCCACCCCCGCCGAGAACCCTCAGGACTCTGTTCTTCTGGTTGCAGCAATCGCACAACTAGGAATTTATCCTGGGGATTCCCAGCATGACCGGAGGAAGTCGTACATGTGAGAATAGTTCACTGCAGCATGGTCTGAAAGAGTGAGCTCTCAAGAGAAGGCTGATTAAATCACGAAAGTGCTAAACAAGCCAAAGCCCTGTGATCCTTCGGGGTGAGGACGGGGGGGCCTTGTTTCCTGGCATAATCACAGTCAGAACAGCAGGTGACAGCACTCTGAGGGGCCGGGGACCTGCCGTTTCCTGCCCGTCTGGATATCCACAGGGCTGCGGCAAAGCTCTGAGCTGAGCCCCTGCTGGGGGGGGATGGCAGCCCTCTTCTCATCTTCTACAGTGAGCACAGATTGCTTTTGTAAGATAAATAGGTTAGGTGGGGGCAGAAGGGCTTGCGAGGACACAAGGACCTAGGACACGCTCACGGCAGGCCAGGGTTGGCGGGAGGCAGAGCTTGCGAGGTTGAGCCTGTTGGGTCAGGAGGTGGCGGGGAAGGACGCGGGCAGTCACATCCGCGCAGGGCAGGAAAACACGCCGTTGGTTCAGGACTCGAATGGAGCTTGAGGAAGACCAGTCTCCGGCCGGCGGCGCAGGGGGTGGGCAGGGCAAGACGGCCACGACCAAATCTCTGAGTAGATAAAAAATTGTGCCTGTCGTCCGGAAGCTGCAAGGTAAAACATCTTACAGCGAGAACTGGCAGGTGCGTGCTGGTTCCCCACCCAAGAATTCGTCCATTCAGTTGGATTCGTCCCTTTGTGTGTCCGGTACCTACGTACTGGCCACACTGCAGGCACTGCTTAGGCAGACTCGAGAACAACGGGGGTACCGTCTGCTCTCGTGGGGTTCAGTTACCATTATTTCACAAGTAATGAGAATAAAGGGTGGGATGGTGAGAGGGGGTCTTCACGGGACGTTCAGGCGGGCGGGAGAGGCGGGGGCCGCACTCTGTTCGGGGTTGTGTGGTTCAGAGACAACAGGACAAAATCCTGGAGGATTTTCAAAATTTCCCAAGAGGAGCGGCTTCAAATAGAGACGGAGCAGTGGATGTGGGCTGTGCCGGGGGGCTTCCCCGTGGGTCTGGGGTCCCCACCAACTCATCCCGTCCCCATGCCTTCACGCCCTGTCACTTTGGGTGTGGAGTTATTCTCCTGGTTAACGCAGCCCGTGGAGCTCCTCCTGGGGCGGAACCCCTCGGGCAGGGCCTGGCGGCGGGTCTCCGACTTCTTGCTGCCTGGGGGAACCGGCAGAACCTTCTTTGTCTATCCACTGAGGAGTCACACTCTCCGGGCATTTCCCCGGCACCAGTGAGGGCGTGCACCCGGACCCCTGGCAGGGGACTGTGGGTGTGCGGCCGGGGTGGAGGGAGGGGGCTGTCTGGGGTGACAGGAGGCAGCTCTGCTGGGCCACGAGCAAGCCCACGGCTCCCAACGCCTCTCCCGCTGTCCCCGGGCGCTCGGGGCCTGGGGGATGCATCTGGTTAGGGAACGAGCCCTCGATCTGCACACCGGTCCAGGCGGGTCCCGTTCTTGGTCCATCCTCTTACCCACCCCTTCCAGCTGGCCAGAACCGGGCTCCTGACTAAGCCGTGGCTGATTCTCGTCCTCAAAGCATGGGAACTGATGTGCATTTGGGAACTCTCTCCCCGTCTCTCTGCACCGTGATCTCCTTCATCTAGGATTCTGAGGGGGGACAGCAGACCCTGGAGCTCAGGTGGCCTAAGTGACTGCATTGGTCACTGTTTTTTTTTTTTTTTGCCTGGTCATTATTTCTTTGGGGTTACCGTCCTTCCCCCGTCCCCCTTATGTGGTCCATTTGCCAATGTCGGGCTGGGGTTGTGTCTGGCCAGTGAGAGTGCCGCGTTCCTCGGCCGCAGCGACTGGCTGAGGGATGAAACATGACCCAAGCCTGGGCTATCACAGCCAACCCCAGAATTCTGCTGGAAGTTCTGGTGACGCGCTCTCCTCCAGAGAGCGCGGAGCTAAGGACCAGGAAGCCAGAGGCTGCCGAGGGCATCCCTGTCCGCAGGGTCCGCGTCCTCCCCGGACTGCACCCCGACAACCTGGCGACGAGAGCGTGTGGCCACGCATGGGAGGCACCAGGAGGGGGCCCTGCAGCGAGCTCCCCCGCTGGGTTCTGCTCTGCTCTCGTACAAACCCACTGTTCCAGCAGGGCTCAGAAATTTAAATTCAGGCTTTTTGTGGAATAGCTTCAGTCGACAAGCACTATTTTAATTTCCCTCAAGTGAAGAAGAATGAGCAGGCTAAAAGCATCCTATCTGCTTCTGTGCCTTAATTCAGGGCCTCACACCCACTGGGCTTTGAATGTCTAGATTCAATGTGTCCTCATGCCGGGTGGGGGCGGGGGTGGCTGGCGGGTGGGCTGCATGGTTCTAGCGGCCATACCCAGGTGCCCCTCTCCTGCACCGCTGGACAGGACTAGCCCTCCCCGGGGAAACTGCCGACTACCCACCGGGTCCCAGACTGGTGACGAAATTGCCTGGTCCTAATTCACATGCAGCCTCTGGTTGGAAGTTTCCTGCCCTCCGCGCCTGGAGCCTCTGTCCACCACCTCCCTGGGCTTCTGCCTCCTCTCCCCAACACCGCTGCGGTCAGGGGCGGACATGAGGGGCGGGGAGGGAAGCGAGTGCAGCCCGGAGTTCCTGCATCTGCTCATGGCCTGGCCCCTGCACCTGAGCTTTGTCCCCTCGGTCCCCGCGTCCCCTGGGCGGCCCCTTGCGGCGGGGTCTATGGTGACCCTGGTACAGATTTCTTTTAAATTTTAAATTATTTAAAACTCATGTAAATCCCAAAACTCATGCCAGCCCCCTCCACGGGGTGACCCCTTCTCTGCCCCGGCTCCCCTCTATGCCCTCCTGCGTGGGGGTTTATGGGGACAGCACCCCTTTGAAAACCTTGCTTGGAAGGCAGAAGCTTCCAGGAGGCCCAGCGTGGTCTCAGGGACCTGGGCCTGCCTCTGACCCCACTCCTTGGCCTCTTCCCAAAAGGCTTCCCCTGCCCCTCCCAGTAGGAGTACCTCCGTTTAGCGGCAGAGCCCTCCTCAGTCTCCTGTGGCGTTTGGGGGGGGGGGGGCTGGGTTTCCAGCAAGGTCTTCCTTCTGTGACAGCAGCTCACAAGGCAGATTTCTCAATCTTTGATTTTCTTCTTCACATATTGAGAGCAAATCTTGTGGCTTGGACACTCTCTGAAAGAGAGATTTATTCCTTTCCCTGGCTGTCTCAAAAGCTTCTTTTGTAACTTCCAGCATTTTGTCCAACTCTGTCAAAGATTTATCAGATTTTATTTGCACAGGCAGCTCTTCCGACATCTGGTCTACTGCTTATTTTAAGGCACCGTGTCCTTTGCTCCCTCTGAAAAGAACTCCCCAGAAGATGAGGGCTCCCCGAGAGAGATGGGCCACCAGGACACGGGCCGCAGTCGGTCCCAGGCCAGAGGACTGAGGACATCTGTCCTCCCGTGTCACTGCAGAGCAGCCCAACACGGGGACTGAGCCCCGAGTGGCTCCAAGCATGATGTTTCCAATTTCTGCATGATCATCCCATTGAGCGAACACTGTATAGTTCATTTAATCAATACTGTGGTGGCCAGAATTGATGAAAAATTCATCATTTGGACTATTTCATTATCATAAATAGCCCTCTGATTAAAATCTTCATATGTACACTTCTAAACACGCCCACGACTGCCCCTGAGGGATACATTTCCAGATACGAATCTCGTAGGAGGTGCGGTACAAAGATGGCTGATACTTCTCTGATACAATTTTGATATCAAATTGCTGTCATGAATTTTGTATCAGTTTCTACTCCTCCAAGCCTCTGTCAGATGCTTTCTCACTGGGATTATCCACGCTTTTAATTCTTGCCAATTCAATAGCGAGAGAAATAGCATCTCATTATTATAATTGGTAATGTTTTGGGCTCACGACTGAAGGTCAAACATATGGCCGTGATTATCTTCTGGAGTCAACCATTTAAAATGTCCTTGTTCTAGAACAAGTATTTCATTTTATAATTTGGAGGGTTTTTAACAAGCTAATAGAAAATATTGATGTAACCTAACCAACCTCAGCCGGAAAGCAGCTCTCTGATTTCGGTGGTCATTAGGGGGAAGCTCTCTAACTTCATGTTTCGCCAAAAACAACATTAATGAGATAAATTGACCAGGCAGAAAATTCAGGCGCTATATTGACCCAAACCAACGCGTCAGCGAGGAATTGCTTTTTAAAACAAGAGTATCCTCCAACGAATATGGTATGTGTTAATTCTCTAATAACCTTGTTGCAAGAAACGCAGTGCTCGCTGCTTGCTAAAAGTTGATGAGTTTATTTATTCTATTGTTCTGACTTTGCTATTCTGTGAGTAATTTAACAGATCACTAATTTCAATGCCACCGTCTCTAAGCAGAATGAAGTTGCTACATTCTTCCAATTAATTAACCAACAAATCTAATTTCACACTGTAGAGCTTTGGAATAGCGACTGTTTACTGAAATTACCATTGCAAATAATGGAAGGGAATGTTTACAGAACCAACATTCAGTATTGTCAATGAAGTCTGGGCTAAATGTTAATAAATCCAACACAGTGTGGAAAACCATCTGCTGGAGTTTCAGTCTGCTAGGGGCCTTCGCCGCCAGCAGCCTGGTCTACACGGCCTGCGGACGTGTATGCCTGCATGCGTGCGCCGCTGCCCTCCGCAGAGGGGTCTCCAGGAGCAGCCACTTCCCCAAGGGGACCCTCTCACAAGCTGCCAAAGACAGTCAGCCCCATTATCTCTCATCTGAAAAGATCCGTTTGCTGGGTCATCAATAATATGACAAGCACCTCGTTGAATACGCTTTGCGGGCAATCTTGCCGTGGGCTCATTTCTCACGCTCCTTCCAGCCTCGTCCCTGGGTGTGCCCACGATGGACAGGCGATCGAATAGGCTGTATCGACCATCCTGGGGGTGCGGCGCGAGTGTCTGTGTCGACCGCCGCTCGGGACTCGAGCTTTTTCCCTGTGGTTTGTTGGTAATCACGTGGCCGGACTGCTCCCGCCTCCCCGCCCCTCGCCCCCCACTGTTCGCACTTGAACCCATGCCTGGTGCTGATGCTTGTGAGTCAGGAAACGTGCGGGTTTTCGTGGCGTGGGGTCATTGTCCTAGAAGGCATGCCCAACAGCTGGAACGCCAGAGCAGAGGGGTATTAAGGTCTCAGGGCTTTATGCTTCTGGTCACCATGTCTAGTCCTGCGTGCGTCCTTGTCCTTGGCTCTCTGGAGAGGAAATCTAAGAGAGAGGCTGTTTGCTCTCCAGGCTCTCCCTCACCCCTCACTGCTGCGATCCCTGCTAGGTTCCCGTTTTGCTGGCTTATTTGCTGGTGGAGGCTGAGTTCCCATCCGAGCTTGCAAACTCTGAGTCCGACACTCACTTCCTGAGATTGGCCGCTGGCTGGACTTCCCGCCCATCTCCATCAGGAATCCCCAGCTTTGAGGACATCGGTGCTCAAGGTATTCCCAGGGTGCCCCTGCCTTGCTGGAATTTGAGGAGCTGACCGGGGGAGGGGAGCGGGCCTCTGCCCCTCCCAGCGTTTACAGACCATGCTTGGCCTTAGGGGGCGGTCCTCAGCCTCCCTCGGCCCTCCCCTCCTGCCTTCCTAACTCTCGCTCCTGGCCCTGGGTCCCCTGTGGCTCCGCTTCCCCAGAGAGCAAACCTGCTATCTCCCGAGGGGTGGAGAAGGGCGCGGGGGGCCATCCAGCCTGTTGTCAGGCCCTGCCTCGGCCCCTCCCGGTTCTCTGGGGCACCCCCCTGTTCCTCCGGGCAGCCCGTCTGAGGCGCCTGGCTGCCAGTGTCCTGCCCTTTGCTAGGTCACACTTCCTGGCTCTTTGCTAACGAGGAAGGCGGCCGATGCCTCTAACCGGGACCCTGGCTCTGACCGGAGAGGCTTTTCCACCAAAGCATCAGTGCTCTGCTCGGCAGCTGGGCTCTGCTGGACAGGAGAGGGGGCTCCCGGCAGACTCTGCCTGTGTCTGCATCCTGGCCCCTGCACGTCCTTCCCCTGAGCTGTGCCCCGGGCTTCCTTCTGTCCTCTCTCACCAGAGGGCAGATGGGCTTGCCCCCCAGCCTGTGAGGGAGTCAGGGAGCTTTGTGGTGTGGCCAGGTGAGGAAGGGCGGGGGCCTCGTGTGCACACAGAGGTCCAGGCCAGGGGAGGAGGAGAGGTTGCACGGGGGTCTTGGAAGGACACTCCCCCCGGGGCGCAGACGCTGCGTTTGGGGAACTTGGCCCAAAACAAGTGTGTCTGGGGCAAGAAACACCTGCCGTGATTGGATTGCTGGGCCCAGGTTACAAAATTTAGATGCCTCGAGAGGAGGGAACCCTAAGGCAGTCTTCGCTAACGGAGGCTGCATCCTGCCCAGCAGAGTTGGAGGAGGACCAAAAGTGTGTTGTTTGGAGCAAAGTGGGGGACCTAGGCGTGCCCGGACCACCTCCTTCTGGGGGTTCTGAAGAGTGAGGATGGGACAGGCCTGGGGGGCTAGCTCCCGTGCCCCCCACTCCTCTAGCTGGATTTCCTGATGTCAGGAAGCTGGGGCGGCAGCGATGACAGAGAGCTCTGGCGGGTCCGCAGACTCTGAGGCCCAGCCCCTGCGCTGTGCACGCACCCCGGGCTCAGCACCGGCCTTCCCCATCATCCTGCGGCCCAGGGTCCTCCGAGGTCCAGGGGGTCCCGGGCTGCTCATCAGGACCACCTCGTGCTGAGACGCGCCCCAGGCGCTGCGTGCATTTCGGCGGAAGACCAGCGCGCACCGCCGCCGGGCGCGTCTCCGAGGCCGTGGGCGCCCCTCACACCCCGTTCTGAAGGTGACCTTAGGCGCGGCTCCCCGCTGGCTTCCCGGGGGCGCGTCTCCAGGGGCCTCCTCTGCTGCAGTCCGTCCGCTCCGGACCATGTGTCCTGCTAGCTGGGGGATTCCTCCCCGGAGTCCTCGCCCTCCCGGAGCATCTTCCCGCCGAGCACTCCCGCACACAAAGCACCCGCAGAAACCCTCCGCGGAGGTGGGGCCGCGCCCCCACCCCGGTCTCCCGGGGACCCCGGACCCCAGGACGCGAGCGGGGGCGAGCACGGGGGCTGCGCTGCGCTTCCGCGTGGGTCCGGGCGGCCCCGCCGGGAGGACCGTCCCCGGCACTGACGCTCCAGCTGCTCGGACGCGGGGAGACGGCCGTGCTGTCCCGTCACTCGTGCGCTCAGTAACTCGTGCGCGTGCTG
>CM052887.1:597259-613317 GCA_028534135.1 Potos flavus | reverse complement strand
ATGTGATCATCAGGAAGGCATCTGGGAAGCACACGGGCTTTCTCGGTTATCCAGCCCTAATAAACTAGGTGGTGGGTGCTGTGAGGGCTGGGGTCTGTGCAGACAGCCTCGGAGGGCTCCCTGTCTGTGAGTCTGGGACATGCGAGGTGGCTGCAGAGACCTCTGTCTCAGGGGGTGTGGCTGGCCTGGCAGCGAGTCGGGGTGGGGGGTTCTGGGGCAGCTGGGTTGGGGTCCAGGAGCCTCCTCCACCCACGGAGGCTTTCAGAAATCAGAAGATCAAATAAACACACGCATTAAAAGTGGGGATGTATAACAACGAACAAGCCCGATATAATATATGTCTACTGTTTTCCATTTATCGATCATCTACCTGTTTGTCCTTCCCAAATGGAAATATCCATTCTTTTCAAACACTCATGGGGAACTGATAAAAGTTGAAATGATTTTGGCCACATTCTTGGGTTGAAAGGACTTGAGAGGCAAAAGAAAGAGTCTTTTCACTTGGAAAGTGCAAAAAAACTTCCTGTATAATTTTGGATTCAAGAGGCAAGAAAAATGGAAATCACAACCGCTTTAAAGTCAATAAGGATGAAAAGCACAGTTGGCACACCAACGCACACGAGTCACATTCATGCTCAGTGGTGGTGGGGGGCCGTGCAAGGTGTCTGGTGCTCAGCGTGACCCACCGAGGCAGGGGCTGGCATCCCTCCCGCCACCAGCCGACTGCCCAACGTGGGGGGTTAGCGCTGGGGGTGTTGATGGGCCCCGAATCCCTGCATGGTCACAGCGGTGTATAACCTTAGCTGCTTTTTCCAGAAAATAGGAGAGATTGAAATAAAATTTTCTAAACATTCAACTCAATACGCCAGTAACAATAGCAAAGAAAACACGTAAAGTATGGAAGGAAGAAATAGATAATGATGGGAACAGAGCTAATGAAATAGAAAAGTTAGGGAGCATTTGATCACTAAAATAGCACATTTGTCCTGAAGACGGCAGGTGAGGTAGGAACCCTGAATAGAATAATCGCCACAGAAGAAGTGGTAAAGTTACCCGGATATTAACTTATAAGGTGTGACAACGGGCAACGGGCCCTACGTGTGTGTTTACGAGGATGTCCATCATCTGTTCCTATGTGATGTATAAACTGTCCCAGATCATAGACAAAGACAGGAAGTTCCCTAAGTAATGGTCCACGGCCATGGTCACCTTGACCCGCTAGGACGCGTCCTGCTGAAGGTAACAGACAACCCCAGCCTGACCGACAAGAAGTGCCTTAAATAAGTTTGTGGTGGTATTGTATATATTTTTTGTTTTCTGTGTATTATGATGTTTCAACATTTTTTTAAAGATTTCATTTATTAGTGAGAAAGAGAGAGAGAGCGAGAGAGAGCGAGTGCACAGAGGGAGAGGGAGAAGCAGACTCCCCACTGGGCAGGGAGCCTGATGCGGGGGCTCGATCCCAGGACCCTGAGATCATGGCCTGAGCTGAAGGCAGCCGCTGCCGGTGCCGGATGCTTCAACATCTTAAAAACTCTTTCTGTGGGTGAAAGTGTCTGCCCTCGGCTCAGGTCATGATCTCAGGGTCCTGGGATCGAGCCCCGCATTGGGCTCTCTGCTCAGCGGGGAGCCTGCTTCCCTCTCCCACCTCCTTCCTGGAGCTTGCCCGGCTACCACAGCTCAAAGCATTCCACCTGCATCCGGGCGGGCGTGCAGCAGGGTGTAAGGGGAAGGCAAAGGCATTGTCTTCCTGGGATTCCACCTTTTCTCCAGGAAATCTAGCTCTTCTGGGGTTTCTTTCTGTGACTCCTGGCCAGGCTTGTCTCACAGCCCCCCCGGCTGCAGGAGAGGCTCTCAGAGGAGAAATCTGGGGCAGAGGGCAGGGAAGGAGCAGCCCACACCTGTGCCACCTCAGCAGAGCGGGACGGGACACAGGGTGAGCATGGACACGCAGCCCCCGGGTGCCTGCTGGTCACATGTCCTAGCAGCGAAACGTCAGACGCATCCCTCTCAGCGTCAGGAACGAGACAGAGGGGCTCACATTTGAGGCTGGTACTCAGGCTTACGGAGGGGACCCTCATCAGTGCAGCGAGACTACAAAATAAAAGAGACATTGATTGAAAAGGCAAGGTCAAAACTGTCATTACTTAGTCTATTACATGGTCTATCTAGAAAAATCCATGAAAATCAATAAAAATAATCAGAACCAATGAGATTTTGTGGTGGTATGAAACAAAATCTGCATACAAAATCAATAATCTACCTAGAAAACAGGAATATTCAAATATAAATTAATGTATGGAATACCCTATATGCAACAGCCACAAGTTATAAAATATACAGGAATAAACCAAATAGGGCAACTACTAAGATCTAGTACATATACATATATAAAGAGCTTCTACGAATCAATTGAAAAAAGACAACCCGATTTTTAAATGGGCAATCGATAGTACAGAACTACAAACAGGTATATAGACAGCCCATAAGGACAGAGACGAGCTAAGTCTCAGAGAAATTAAATTAGAACAACGAGATATTAATACTTATTGTGAAAATGACAAAGATGGGTAACACCAAGTGTTGGGAGAGTGTGTTGACAGGGCCCTGGTTGGACAATAAACAAATGTATCATCTTTGGTGGGTGACTTGGCGGTCTCCGTGGAAGGAGGGGGGATTCCTTCCCCCCGAGTGGCGGTCCTGGACAAATCCTTGTGTCCTCAAGCGTAAGAGACACGGGGAGGATGTCCTGTGGCTTTGTTTCGGCAGTGACAGACGGTTCCCGATATCACTGTCCTTCAACTAGAAATGGCGGGACAGGGGAGCGGGTACACGCTGCAGAATTTGGAGTGGATCAGACGGAAGCTGAGTGAGCCCACCAGGCTGATGTCTCTCGCCGAGGACAGCGACAGACCCTGCACGGATCCCGAAAGTCGTGCCCCGAGGGCTGCGAGGAGTGAGTGCGGGCCAACAGCGGAAGTCTGTGGTTCCTTCTTCCTCCTCCGCCTCTGGCTTTGGATGGAGGCTGAGCTGATCCCAGGGACTCTGCCAGATGGATGGCCGCCCTCCAGGACAGACTCTTCCTTTGGAGACAGAGCATCGGTGGGAGGGGCCCCCACACGCGGGAGGGGGCATCCCTAGTCCTCCCCTCTCTTCCTTTGCTTCCAGCCCTGCCCCGACACCAGCCTCATCTGCAGAGCTAAGCTGTGGGGCGGGTCTCAACCCTTTAGAAGGCACATCTGCATTATGCGCCCATTGCTGGGTGGCCCCGAGCAGAGCGAAGCAGATGCTGGTTTTCTTGTAGGGTTTCTGAGTCAGGGACCTGGGAGTGGCTCAGCTGGGTGGTCGTGGCTCATCTGAAGCCTCAACTGGGGAACCACTCGTGCCGTGCTCATCGGGAGACCCGGGCTCCGCGCCGCACGCGCCCCTTCGGGGCAGCTGGCTTCCTCTGCAGCTAGTGAGGCAAGAGCAGGAGAGCATCACAGCCCACCCAGCATGCAGACCGTGGTGCCTTACCGTTACTATTCTTTTTAAAGATTTTATTTATTTATTTGAATGAGAGAGAGCACGAGTGGGGGGGAGGGACAGAGGGGGAAGCAGACTCCCCACTGAGCAGGGAGCCCGATGCGGGGTTCAACCCCAGGACCCCGGGATCATGACCTGAGCCGAAGGCGGACGCTTAACCCACTGAGCCGCCCAGACACCCCAAGCTGTGGTGTCTTTAATAATGGATTCTGGCAGCAAAGAAAGTTCTGCCATGTTCTGCTGGTTATACAAGCCAATCTGGGTACAAGGCAAGGCAGGGGATGACACGGGGGTGTGAATGTGGGGATGTGGGGTAATTCGTAGCCATCCTGGAAGCTGGCTCCCACGCTGTGCCTATGACCAGAGGAAGAGGCGAAGGGGCCCGTTTTGCTGAGAAGGGTGGGATCGCTGGTATCTTTCCCTTATTCCTCTTGCCACTTTGCTCTCAAGGCCGTTTTAGGTGTGCGGATCTGTAAAACAGCATGATTTCCACGACAGTGCTGGGAACCCGAGCATCCCCAGGCAAAAGAGTGAAGTTGGTCCCTACCTCACGCCATGTACACAAATTAACTCAAACTGGATCAAAGTCCTAAAGGTAAGAGCTAAAGGTGGAGCTCTTAGAAGAGAACAGCTGTGGTTGGAGACGATTCCTTGGATATGACACCAAAGCACAGGCAACGAAGGGAAAAAAGCAGAGAGGAAACGGACTGCGTCAACATTTGAGACCTGTGCGCATCCAAGGACACAAGCACTGGACTGAATCAACCCACAGAGTGGGAGCCTCTGACGGTGCTCAAGCCAGGTGGGGCCGGGCAGGTGCTGACAGCAGACACGAGTCCTTGAGGAGGGGAGCAAGCCTTCACAGGACGGCTGCTGATCCGGTCTTGAGGCCTGCTGAGGAGTTTGCCAGGCAGGGGCATGAGAAGTGGGCTGGGGAGGGCACAGCCGGCCCCGTCCGGGGGCGATTAGTGCCTGGCTGGCAGGGACTTCTTGCCTGGACTTCTAGGCTGCTCGGCAGAAGTCCCCAAACCCACCAGCACGCTTCCGGGCAAAGCGCCACCCCCAGCGCTGTCATCAGTCACACAGGGACACAGGCATCAAAGTACCCGAGTCCATCTGGGGGCACGAGGGAGCACACAAGACAGTGGGCCCATGGGCCAGGGCCCAGGAGACCCTGTGAGCAGAGGGACCCCTCGAGTGTCCTTGTCTAGATGCGCCTGATCAGAGCCTTGGGATCCGTGGCTCCGGGAAGGTGCTTGCTTTCAGAGGCGGCAGAGGCCATCGGTGAACTATGCTGAGTGCGTGTGTGTGGGGGGGACCTAGGGGGGCAGGAAAGGGGTCCCACCCCAGTTTGTACTTGGCTCCACACTGCTCTCAGCACAGGATCCTGGCCTCCAGTCTCAGCTGCATATGATGAAGCCCAAAGGAGGAGGAGATCTGGTGGGGACGTGGGTGTTGGGGCTATGGGTGCCAAAACGAGCCAAATCTTCCTCCTTATGGTGAGAAGTCCATGCATACTGAAAAAAACATGGTATTTAGGGAGATGGAGGAGATCCAGCCACAGAAAGAAGGACATCCTGCCATGTGCGAGAACATGGCTGGAGCTCGAGGGCATCGTGCTCAGTGAAACGAGTCGGAGAAAGACAAATATCATACGATCTCACTTCTCTGTGCGATCTAAGGGAACCTGAATTCAGAGAGAGAGAGAGAGAGAGTGGAGTGGTGGTTCCCAGGGGCTTTGGGGGGGGTAGTGGGGAGATGTTGGTCAAAGGGAAGGAGCTTCCAGTCATGAGATGAATAAGTTCTGAGGATCCAACGTGCAGCACAGTGAGCATAGTTAACAACTCTGTATTATATATTTGAAAGTTGCTGAGAGAGTAGATCTTGAAATTTTGCACCGTAAAAACATTGTAACTATGTGGGATGATGGGTCACTTCACAAGGTATAGTATACATACATCATAAAGTGGACAAAGAAAGTATACTTGATACATATATGCATATATAAAGTAGGCCACACATCCAAACTGTTGCATTGTGTACCCTTAAATTACACAATGTTACATGTCAATTGTATCAATAAGGCTGGAAAAATACCAGAATAATCTGTTGCAAGGGGTCAGAGCAAGAGGGAGGAATGGGGGAGGGCAGAGCTGTTGGCTTTATGTGCAGACCTCACTAAATGGTTTAAATGGGGCGTGAACACCTCTGACAAAACAGAACAGGGGAAAGGCTGTGTGTGCATGCTGCGGCTTCTGTGATGGTGAGTGCATGAGGCCTGCGGGGGCGCGTGGCCTGGGACCCCTGCCCTGGACAGCGGTCAGGATTATCCTGGTGGCCACGGGCTTGTTGCACCTGTTGAACCGGGACCCGCCCCGGGCTGCGTCATGGGTGAGGCCCTGAGGACACCAGGCCCATCCTGCGCGGCTGTTGGGGACGAAAGGCTGGGCGCCTGCCCTCTCTGCCTTCTACCTGGGCACACCCCGTTCCAGAATGCCGGGGCCAGGCCTACAGCGATGGGCCTTGTTTTGGTGTCAAAGCTATAAAAAGATTTCTGGGAAAAAACCAGAACATTTAGCGGCCAGTTCCCATGATTCGGGGAAGAGCTTACTGTAGCCGTAGCAAATGACACAGCTTTAAAATGACACATTTATGACATGTCCCCAGGACACGACCCTGCCGTCCAGAGAAGCTGGGCCGTCCGGGAGGGCCTGTGGCCGAGGCAGCCAAATGGCGTTCGTCTCTGCCCTTTGTCACATCCAGGTGTCCTGTGTGGGTTGACCGGCCGGCCTGGACAGGTGTCCCCGTGAGAGTGAGCAGGAAGCCGGTGGACCGCTGAGCGTTAGGCATCGCTCCCCCCAGTGCGGGGGTTGGGAGGGTTTCAAAGCTGCTCAGGGTCTGAGTTCCCGAGTCATCCCTGTGGCTCCTCGGGACCTCCGCCCTTCCCCGCACTGCCAGCCCCCCTCCAGCTTGAGAGCTCCATTCAGGGGGCAGGAGCCTTTCTCAGGGACCGAGGCTTGTCTGCATCCGGGTGCTATCTCGGAGCCGGGATCCGAGCTGTGTGTTTGTGGACGAGGTCGGAGAGGTTGGGGGGCTGGCAGGAAGGCTCGGGACCCCGCGGAGGGAGGCACACCTGGAGGGCCTCCAGGGGCCCCAGAACGCACACGGCAGCCCAGCCCCCCCGTGAGCCCTGTCTGCACCAGAGCATCGGGGAAAGGCCCCGAGAGCCTCATATGGCACCGGAAGTGGCAGAGCGTGTCCACGTGAAACCACACGGCCACGTGCATCAGGTCAAGAAATCAGGTTTCCAGCTCCTCGGAGCCGGTGTGCTTCTCCCCATGGCTCCCCATCCCCGCCCCAGAAGCAAGCACAGAGAGGGGAGACCGCGCAAGGGTCCGGGGACAGGCTGGCCGTCTACTCGCCCCGGAGAGGGGTCCCTGGAGGAACCAGCCCTGCCGCGCCTGGGTCTCGGGCTCCGGCCTCCGGGACCACGAGGAGGAAATTCACTCGTGTTGCTCGAGCCGCCTGGTTTGCGGCGTTTTGTTCCAGGAGCCCCTCTGCACACGCTGGGGGCCCTGGGGACAAGCTGCCACCTCTCTGCTTTTCCTTCTTCAGCAGCACGATGGGACAGATGAGCCCCAGCAATTCTGTACAAGAGCCGCGGGGTCTGGGCGGTGGTCCCGAGACCCCGTCCCCGGCTGCCCCCGGCCCCTCCGCGGCCTGTAACTTCGTGGGACATGGAAGGAGGCACACGCGTGACAGGTGAAGATTGATGTGGAAACCTCAGGAAGGAAGGTGCTCAGTAACATTTTTTGAAAAGGGCAAATGACTAAGAGCGGGTATAACTGCAGACCAGTGGGGCAGAGACGCCTTCTTCCCGAGAGCCGAGCTCCCGGGCCAGAGTAAGAACCCGGTCCTTGTCACTCGCGGGCGGGACGGCCTCATGGGGCTCAGGCACGAAGGTGGAGGGACCTGGGAGGTTCTGGACTCCCGACTCCTCCTTTTCCTCGTCTCCTTGCCTGTTTTCTGACAGTGAGCTCTTCAATTCACAGGACGTGTCGGGGGGACACCAGGATTGGCGGCGGGGTGGGGGGAGGTCTTTCTGTCCCCACGACACAGCTCCCTGGAGAAAGCGAGGTGACCCAGGGGACGGGAGCAGTCGGGAAGGGAAGGAGAGGGATGTGGGGAGGGGGCAGAGGAGGGCAGGGATCTTGGCGGCTCCTTTAGCCGGAAATGAAAAGGTTCCCAACGACAAAGCCGCCGGAGGAGAAACGTGGGACCTGGGTTTCCTGGAGCAATAATAGCACATCCTTCCCGCAGGGTTCCTGCATTCCGGGAATGGTGCCCAAGTGCCCGGCATCCTGTGGTCCCCCCCCCCCCCGTGGCCCTTGGAGCAGGTTCCGTTTTTATTGCTATTTCACAGATAAGGAAACTGAGAGCCCAGCGCGGCCGTCTACTCGCCCCGGAGAGGGGTCCTGGGGGAGGCGCTTCAACCCTGGATTCTGTGAGCCCGAATGCTTTGACCACCCTGGACTGACTTGGGCACAAGAGAGGCACCGATGTCTCTTCGTGGAGAAGGGCTCCCCCCCCTTCCGCGGGGTCTCAGGCACCAGGGCCCGCGTGGTACTGAGCTCGGCCATCTCTAACGCGGGGTGACCTGCGCCTGCCGAGGCTGCCCGGAGCGTAGGCTTGTCCGCTCACTCTAACCTGGTCCTGGACAGCTCCGCGGGAGTCTCGGGAGGACGGTGGGCTCCGGCCTGCCCCCCAACCCGGGGCAGTCTCCTCCCCCGCTCTGTGCCCCATGCTGTCTTATGTATGATGGGTGCACTGGGTAGGCTCTTGGGCGCCAATCTGTCTGCGGGAGTCTCTGCGTAAGGGGGCGCCAGTGCCCTCACGGAGGGGCAGCACCCCACCCTGAGCTTGGCCAGCTGTGAGGGTTGGCGGCCCAGCTCACCAGCAGCCGTGTACCCACTGTAGCTCCAAATCCGCCCGCTCGTGGCCGAGAGACAATCTTTACGGAGACTTGCTAGAGTGCCATGAGGGGGGCTGTGCCTCTGCACCCTGGCCGCTGGCAAGCCTGCACCCCAATACCCACACACCCTGAAACCCACTGTGTCTAAGTCTCCAGCGAGCCTGCACCCCAATACCTATGTGATCACAGCCGCGGGTGAGCCTGCAGGTGACCGGCGTCCTCCGGGCTGATTGGGGCTTGGTGGGCAGACGTTAGCCCCTTCTCAGGGCGCGCTGAGCAAGGGCTCTTGTTTGCCGTCATCTGGGTCTGGGTCGCGCGTCACGTGGAGTCGCAAGGACCTTCCATCCGACGTGCGTGCGCAGAGACTGACGGGCCCAAGCTCCAGACCCTCAACCTCCACACGAACCCTTCCCTGAAGCTGGTCTGCCTTCGAAGATGGGCTGAGGGATAAAGGGTCTCTGTATGTCCCTTTGGCAGACGCCATTCTCCCCTTTCGCTCTTAACCCCCTACCCATCCCCCATGAGGGTGCAGCCGGGGGTCTCCGGGACTCTGGAGGGTCAACTCCTAATCTCGTGTCCAGTTGGGAAGGCGAGTGGTGCTAACGGCGGGGAAGCACGTTCTTGTGCGTGTCGGGGATTTTAAACTTTTGTTTTCTACTCAGGAGAAAAACGCACTAGCTGGGATTTCCCTGGATGGGTGAAATTCCCTGATGGGTGAAGGATTCCCTAAATTCTTGTGTGTTGAGACGTGCTTTTCTGTAGCTACCCAAAGGACAGCCTGGCTGGATCTGAATTCTCGCTCTTACTTTTGCTCCTTGGGTTTTGGGGACAGGTTGTCCCATCGTTGTCTCATTTGCTCTGGCCGTGGTGGGTCAGTTTAATCTAATTCTTTGTCTTTTTGACTTATTTTTTCTTTATGCTGGAGGCCTCGAGGATTGTTTTTCTCTTTGATAACTCAGACATTTTCTAATGTATGCCTGGAAAGTGGTCGTTCTGGGGTAATTTTCTCAGGCTCCCTGTGGGCCCTTTGCAAGGCACACACTCAAGTCTCCTGTTTCTAGAATGTTCTCTTGGATTCTGCTTTGGAATGTTGGTTCCGTGGCGCTGTTTTTCCCTGGTGAGTGGTGTGTGTGTCCTTTGCTTCTCCTTTCTCTCCATCCTCCATCTTGTTTCGCCGACTTTCTTTGGCCAAATGTCTTTGTATTAAATTTGTTGTGAGTCTCTTCTCTCTTGGGCCCCTCGTGCTCTTTTCTTTGGTTCTGGGATAATTCTGTCTCGTTCTTCTATTTCTTTTCTGACTCCGATCAACGTTTTCTCCCCTCGTCTCCCTGTTTATGTCCGTTTCCCTTCTGGAGATGTGGATTTCTGATTCAAGGTGGGTTTTCACGTCCTCAGACACTTGTTGGGGCACAGTTGGTTCTGTCTGCAGTGTAGACATGAACTGTCTACGGTTTCCTTCTTCCTGTGTTTTAGGGGGCAGCGGACTTCCCTCCGTTCCTTTCCTGATGCTCTGGAGCGTTGTCTGCGGGTTCCAGACCCCTTGTCTATTTTCTGCACGAGGTTTGCAGTGAGACCTCAGCCTTCCTGCCAGTCTGGGGACTGCGGTCCTTCGGGGGAGGGTTTGTTTTGGAGGGGGGCTGCGGACCCTCTGTGGGCCACTGACGCCCACACCACTCCTTTCCTCACCCCAATCCCGGTGGAACTTCTTCCTTCCCATTAGGCTTTTAGGAAGAGAATTCCTTCCAGTCCTGCTTTCCCGATGCGCTGCTGGCCAGAGAGGATGGGTTTTCAGGGGTCCCCATGGTCACGCCTCCTGCGTCGCGGTCGCGCCGGGGGCCGTGAGCATGGCCTGGAGCGGAGGCTTGTTGCTTTTCCTCTTCTTCTTGACACACATTTTTCAGTCCTTCTTCTTTATTTTTAAATTTATTTTTATTTTAGTTCCAGTATAGTTAACATTTTGCAGTGTTGACAGGCTTTCTTCCCAAGTAACACGGAGGGTATGGTTTTGCATAGAAATTTTAAAGTTACTCCGGATTATTTGGGGAGGAGTGTTTTGAGTCCTGCCATTGGAGATACTTAACACTCTTCTTTCTTTTATGGACAAACCACTCAGGCCAACGAGTCAGTAAAACTACAGAAGGTTGAGCAGCACCATTGGTCAATGTGACCTAAGCGGTATTTACAGAACCGCGAACACAGAAACAGACGCTGGGAAGGGCAGTATCGCTTCCTCGTGAAGACAGACCACGTACCCAAGCCTGAAAACAAGCCTCAGTAAAAGTCAAAAGTTCACAATCACACAGAGAGTATTTTCTTCCTACGACGAAATTAAATTAGAAACCAGTCAGATACCTAGAAAATCCCCAAGATATCAGGAAATTAAGCAAAACTCTTTTAAAGAATGCATGGGTCAGAGAAAAAGAACCCCAGGGCAATTTTTAGGAAATGTCTCATCCTAACATAAACATATCAGAGTTTGTGAGATGTGCCGAAGTGGCGTTGGGTGGAAATTCGTAGCCTTGACTGCTTACGTCAGAAAAGTGTGTTCTGGGTGCCTGGGGGGCTCAGTCGATGTAGCACCTGCCTTCGGCTCAGGTCATGGTCCCAGGGTCCTGGGATCGAGCCCCCTTTCGGGCTCCCTGCTCAGTGGAGCATCTGCTTTGCCCTCTGCCTCTGCACCCCCATCCCCTGATTCGTGCTGTCTCTCTCTCTCTCTCTCACTCTCGCTCTCTCTCAAATAAATGAATACAATCTTTAAAAAAAGAAAAGAAAAGAAGCACAATTCTAAATTAATGATATAATTCCATCTGAAGCAGTTAGGGGGAAAAAAGGCAAATTGAACCCCAAATAAATCGAAGACAGGAAAGACTAAAGACAAGAATGGGAATCGGAGAAACGGAAGGCAGTCGACCGATAGAGGAATCGGCAGAACCGAGAGCTGCCTCTCCGAAGGGATTACGAACAAGGTCAAAGTCCTAGCAAGACTGATGAAAAAGGAAAGAAGGAATCTAGAAATTATCGGTATCACGGAGTGGGGCGTGGTTTGTCCTGATAGATCCTGCAGACGTTGGAAGGACAATAAGGAAATAGTACGAGCAAATCGATGCCATAAGTTTGACAAGTTAGATCCAAGAACAAATTCTTTGAAAAAATCGTTCATGAAAACAGCCACAAGATACTGGTCAATCTGAATAGCCCATAGCTACTCAAGAAATGGGATTCTTTTTTTTTAAAAAGTTTATTTATTTAGTCATCTCTCCACCCAACATGGGGCTCAAACTCACGACCCTGAGACCAAGAGCCACAGGCTCTTCCCACGGAGCCAGCCTGGTACCCCGAAATGGAATTCTTTTTTTTTTTTTTTAAAGATTTTATTTATTTATTTGACAGAGAGAGAGAGAGATCACAAGTAGGCAGAGAGGCAGGCAAAGGGAGAGGGGGAAGCAGGCTCCCCGCTGAGTAGAGAGCCCGATGCGGGGCCCGATCCCAGGACCCTGAGATCATGACCTGAGCCAGAGGCAGAGGCTTTAACCCACTGAGCCACCCAGGCGCCCCCGAAATGGAATTCTTAATAAAAAAACCTTCCTAGAAAGAGAAACTCTAGAGCGAGATGGCTTCATTGGTAAATCCTGTCAAATACCTACGGGAGGAATAACAGCAGTGTTAAACTAATAAAGTACGGTGTAAGGAATGCTGTCTAACTCATTTTACGGAGGACTGATCCACAGCAAGGGAATTCTATGAAAATTATAGACCGATAGCGCTCATAAACGTAGATGCACAAGTTGTTAAGGAAATATCAGCAGATCAAGTCCAGCTTTATAGAGCAAGGGTAACATGTCCTAACCAGGTGGGTTTGACCCCAGGAATGCGAGGTTGGTTTTACATTAAAAAACGAATGGCAAGAGGGGCGCCCGGGTGGCTCAGTTGGTTGAGTGTCTGCGTTCGGCTCAGGTCAGGATCTCAGGGTCCCGGGATTGAGCCCCGCATCGGGGTGGGGGGCCTTCCTGCTCAGTGGGGAGTCTGCTTCTCCCTCTTCCTCTGTTGGTCTCCCCTTCTCGTGCGCACACGCGTTCTCTCTCTCTCTCTGTGTCACATAAATAAATAAAATATTAAAAAAATGAACGGAAGCCGTCACATTCGCCGCATAAAGCAGAGCATTCACACGGGTGTGGGAAACAAAATTCAACAGCAGTTCGTGAGAAGGAGTAGCCACGAACTACAAATAGGGCAGAACCTCCTCGTGCTGGGAACACAAGGAGCTGTTTCTGGGGGGTGGGGGGTCAGAGGTCCCGCAGACGCACCCACTCGGCGGGCCTGTCCCCGGGGGCAGCGGCTCCGGGACACTGGCTGGCCCACCCTTCCTTGGACTTGGCCTCTCGCTTCCCCTCGCCCTTGCCGAGCACAGCGTCCACTTCCTGGCTGGACCTTCCCCTCGGGACGGGCGCGCCGGCCTTTGGGGTGGGGAACGGCATCCGCAGGCCCACGTCTCGTGGCAGAGAAACGTGCGCGTGGGCTCTGGGTTCAGCACCTGTCTCAGCTCTCAAGGGTAAAGCCAGGGCACGCTGGCTTAGGGGCTCCTGGGAGGAAGAGAAAGCTCAGGTAGTTTTTGTCTTTAGCTCAGAGCAGAGTAATCACGGCTCTCGCCGGTTACGGGACGGAAGCCTGCGCTTCTGACGGGGGCCCCTCTGTCTCCTGGGAGGCGGCGACCACACCGTCAGGACAGAGCCCAGGAGCGAGCGATGGGCTGCCCTCCATCCCCCAGCCCATCCCGTGGCTTCTCGCTCCCAGCGGACCCCCTCTGTCGCCCACAATCGGCCCACCTGGGATCCACCTGGAAGGCGACCTTCTGCTTTTCCACAGTGGTCCAAGAACCCCAGATACTTGGGGCTGGGTGGGTAGGTGACTTTGGTGACCACTGGCTGGTTCGACCCCGCCCCAGAAGCCATGGATGGGGAGACGGAAACTGAGTCCGGGACAGGCCAGCGCTTTGCCAGCATCCCATCTTCAAGTCCGCTGTCTTTAGGAAGTCCTGCCTGTGCGGTGGGGAGAGCCTGGTCTGAATTAACTCTCCGGGGAAAGCCGCTTTAGGACATCATGCTTCTCGGGACAGGGGCTCAGCGACGCTCGGAGGAGCCGGGAGTGTGGGCTCCAGGCTCTGCCGCGTGACCCGCAGGCTGTGCTTCCTCCCCTGTGCCCCTAACCCTACGCTGTCCAAGGGTCCGCTGTACCCCCGAGGGTCCTCATTCCGCTGACGTCCGGCTCCCCCTTGTCCTTCCTGGGACCTCTGTGGCTGCTCTCTGGGCGACGTGTCCCCGAGGCCGAGAGCCGTCGGCTTGGTGGGCAGAGGGTGAGGACCCAGAGCCTGGGCTCCAAGTCAGGTGCACACCGGGGACGGTACGGGGGGCCTTCTGTGTGAAAGTCCGGGAAAGCTCATTCATTCATTCAGCCGACCCTTCTGAGGCCTGCTGGGAGGCGGTACCGGCAGTGCTGAGGGAGCGACTAGGGTCCTTATCCTGGGCTCTCGGCGACTCCCACATGAAGGCTGAGCCTGCTCTGTGCATGACTGCGAAGGCCTCCGTCAGGACAGAAGGGACCGTGTCCCCCAGCTGGCATCTCGAGGGCTCCCCCTCCCCCCCGTCACCCTGGTCTCTGGGCTGTGGACCAGCGGGGGCTGCAGGCAGTCGTGGTGGGCTGGACTCAGCGGGAACTCTCTAAGTCCCCCCCCGGGAGGCCCACCCTGGGGTCTGGGGACGGGTTCCCGCTCAGATGAGGAGGTCCGATCTGTGTCTCTCTGCATCAGCAAACAGAAGGTGGTAATTGGCCAAATTGTTCACATAAGGAGAGCAAAAGCATCCTCGTTCCCCCAAGCTTTAAAAATATCCTAGAATACGGGGCTTTGGATGCCAGGGGCAGATGGCATCAGTCAGGGCCACACAGCGCAGGGAGGGGTCGGGAGCTGGTCCAGGGCGCACGCGTTGCAGAGTCGGGGTTAAGAACTGGATTAGGGGGCACATAGCTGAGTAGGGAGCCTCTCTCTAGCCCGGGGCTCTGCTGGCCCTCCTGCCTGCTGCCCGGGGCCCCTCGGGGGGGCTTTGGTCCCAGGCTCCTCTCCATCCTCGCTCTGTGCTGAGTGTCACGAAATAAGACGGTGTCTCTGGGTCCGCACAACCAAAGGAACCCGTGGACCGACGGGGTCACTCTGTATGAGGGAGCAGGTGAGACTTGAACTGTGACCGTCCCCGTGGGCAGAGACTGAAGTCGCTGTGGGCTTTCTCCTCTGACCGAGTGGACGCCCACGGTGGCTGGCCTTCTCTTCGTCCGTCCCTCCACCCCTGACTGGGAGACACCCCCGCCCATCCATCCCACAGCAGACATCCGCACCCACCACGCGCTGGACACCGGTCCCGTGGGCGGTGGGCACTCCTGGGCCTCGGGCGGCTGTGGGAAGTCTGGGAGGGGCGGCCGCACCGGCTCGCTGCTTATGGCCCTGCCGCTGGCATCCTCGGCACGCGATCCCGGCTCCGGGCCTCGGTGGGGCGTCTACGCCGGCAATATCCCAGGAAGGGGGCGGTTGTGCACACCCCTGCACCTGCCTCCTTTCTCAGGAGGTCTGGCCCAGGACACGTCCGCCCACGTCTCAGCGTTCAGGCTCCGTTCTCGGCCACTCCCAGCTGCAAGGGTCTGGGGGTGGGCGTTTCATCGGGGCCCGTGGGCACCCCAAGTAAAGTTGGGGTTCCTTTGACAAAGGAAGGAGGTTCGGTGTGTGCCAGCAAGGGTGGAAAGCAGGCGAGTCAGGCCCCCGGGGCTGGGCGGCAGGAGTGACACCTGCTGGGCAGGCGGGGGCCGTCCTCCCAGGGGCCCTCAGCGGCAGGTCGGTCGGGAAGGTCACTCTGTCCGGAGGACCGGCCTTTGTGCCTCCCAGGTTGTCCGTGTGTCTCTGCAGAAGCTCCTGCCCCAGCCGGGGCCTCGACCCTCCTGCTCCGAAGCTGGTCGCTGCGGACGGCATCCCTCGGGCTGTCGCTGGGCTCTCAGACCCGGCCCCCTTCCCCGGGAGGCCCCTCTTCGCCTAGACCCCTGAGCCAGGCCACACGGGGCCGCGTCCTCAAAGAAAGTCTCCTTCCTCTTGGTTCTGCTGGATCTGATTTAGTCTCGGGGTTAAGAACTGTTCACAACAACATTCGCAGCCAAAGTCTCTCCAACTTTCCAGGAAAGCTGCTGAGGACTCAGAGGGCACTTTTCCAAGTTCGGAGAAAGTTTTCCTTAAAGACTCCTGACCGTGGGCCGCCTCCGGAGAGGTCTGACCCCGACCGAGGCACCGGCCTCCCTGTGCTCATGGGCCGCGCCCGTGAATGAGTGTGTGACTCAGTCCCTTCCTGTCGAGGAGGCCAGACCTGGATGTCGTTGTTGCCCCACATTCTCGGTCACCATGGCCGGCTGCTTCCTGGCCCCGAGGAGGAACTTCCAAGGCTCTCGCCCGGGCATCCCAAGCGCCGGCCCAGGGATGTGGCGCCCGCGGCCCCCCGAGGAGGAAGGTGTGGGCCGACACAGCCCTGCCCTG
>CM052887.1:581046-596759 GCA_028534135.1 Potos flavus | reverse complement strand
GATCCTACCCCTGATGGCGTCCCTAGAAGCAGAAGCCAGAAGGCCCCACTGTGCAGATGGGGAGCCTGGGGAGGTCCTGAGAGGCACAGGGTCTGTCCACGGTCACAGCCTGTGCGTGAGCAGGAACCCAGTCTGAGCCCAGCTCTGTGTCATCACAGCGGGGACACTGGCTGCACCCAGGCCTCGAGGGGGCTGTGAGGGGGCTGTGAGTGGGCTGCGTGGGTGTCACTTTATGGACGGGGCATGGGGTAGAGGGGGAGCATGGAGCACCTGGGGGAGGGGGGCCCTCAGGGGGCTCTGGGGTGGAGGAGAAAGTCAGGTCAGCAGACCCCAGGCAGTGGTGACTTCACTTCCCTGACAACAGAGCCCAACAGAATTTGGAACCCAGGTAACCAGGCACCCCCATTCCAGAGACAGCCCCCTGCCCAGCTCATTTCGTTGGAGATCCTCAAAAGAAGAATATGTTTGTGTGTTGCATCCCAAAGTCTGGAGGCTGCAGGCAGAGGAAAGCACACCCTGCAAACACTTTCCCTCGCTGGGGATGTCATATCAGGGCTCCCCGACATCGCTGGCCATTTGGCCAAAAGTACAGAAAGGTGACACCATGAGGCCCAGAGCCAGCCCCCAGCCCCATACGCTCCGATCCGACCTGTGCAGCCCCAGGTTCCCCTCCCCATGCGTGTGCGTGTGCGTGTGTAGAGAAGGCTCGAGTGGGGTGCACCCAACCCGTTCAAGAGCAGGTTGACGAGGGGTCAGATGCCCGGTGGGCAGGTCATGTTCACACCCCAGGTCAAGGCTGGCTGGGTGGGACGGGGTGTGGGGGGCTGTGAGCTTCTCCCCGGGGTTTATCCTGTGTCCTGCAGGTATGCATCCCTGTACCAGGTGTGGGGCTGTGCACCCACCGGTCTGTGTGTCACCTGGGAGCAGCCTCCTCCTGGGCAGGAGGGCAGTGAGGATGGCCGGGCAGGGCTGTGATGCATCCAGGCCGGCTACCCATCCCTGTCTTTGCTGATGAAACAGGGAGGAGGCCGGCAGACACCTGCTCCATCTTCCTGACACAGGGAGTGACCGGAGGGGGCTCTCCAGGAGCAGGGACTGGGGACTGACCGGGAAGGCCTCTGACACTGCCCAGGCCACTGTCCTTGGTGGTATGACACCGGACTCTGGTCCAGGACCTGGAGCCCACGGAGGCCGAGTCCGAGGGGGAGAAGGCCGGGGCTGGTGTATGTGGGTGTCTGGGGATGGCTCAGTGCTAGGCCCCACAGGCAGGAGACCCCAGAGGCTGGTGTGGGGCCAGGAGCAAGGACTGGGCTCAGAGCACCCAGCAGGTGGACCTCAGTCAGGGAAATGTCCCGGTGCGGGTTCCTTCCTGGCCGTAGCTTGGCTGGGAGGCCCCGGTTTGAGCTCTGTCTCTGCAAAGGCACGCAAACATGTTCATCGTGCGAGGATCTCCAATGCAATGAGCTGGGCAGGGGGCTGTCCCTGGAACGTGGGTGCCTGGTTACCTGGGTCTAGCTCTAAAGAGCTAGAGCCGGCCCCAACTTCATCCGCAGCTCCAGAGTGGGGGTGCGGGGATGGTGCCTGGAGAAACTTCGGCAGGAGACCAGGAGCCAGCAGGTGACCAGGTACCTGCCCACGGAGAGCCCGCCACTGTCCCGGAAGAGCCGGTGCCTGCCCCTGCCCCTGCCCCTGCCCCTGCCGGAGCTGCTCCCCCTGCCCCTGAACCAGTCTGCGCTCCTGCTCTCGCATCTGCCCCGGCTCCTGTCCCCGCCCCTATCCCAAGCCCTGCCCCTACTGCTGCTCCTGCGGGGCTCCGAGAGCCACATCCGGAGCCCACAGCCCTGCTCCTCGTACAACTATCTGTTGTTTTACCCCCCCCCACCTCCGCTGCCGCCGCCCCACAGGGATGTGTCGTCCCCTACCTGTATATTCTTTCTCTCTGGTACATACTAATGGTTATCTCATCTTTCCATGTTCTGTATACTGCTTATTATTTGTTTTAAATAAAAATACTTGCTTTCACTTGAGCACGCCGTGAGCTTTAAGTACAATCGCAACGCGGTGCCACCACACCACAGAACATCGCTGGAGGGTAGCTCCTTCCCCAAAGGAGACGCTGAACCCAAAGCCCTCCCCGTCCATTTCTCCTCCAGCCCGGCCTCTCACAACTCCTATGCTGCTTTCTCTCTCTGTTCCTTTACCTGTTCTGGATATTTCTGTGTGCGGAATCATGCAAATATGTGCCTTCGTGTCTGTCCACCTATTTCCAAGGGGGACTCAGTTTTTTCTGTGTTTATCTGACATAGAATTTCCATTATTCGATAATGAAATGCTCGATGGATTACAGAGGAGATGGAATCATAGAGGCCCCTTTACGCATTATGGGTACAATCTCGGGGTCGAGACCCCTGTTCCTGCTGGGACACCACAGCCTGACCCCAGACGGGACACTGCTGGTTCCTCCTGTGGCCCACACAGAAACCAGGGAAATGCAGAAAGCTGGAAGACACACCACAAAGGGCTCAAGCATTGCTCACAACCCAAGGCCAGAGAAAGGTTTCCCATGCCTTTGATCTAAACCAGGCTCCAAAGTCACTGGGTTCCACAGGGACAGAGACAAAACACATGCAAGTCCAAGGGGGAGGAGAGGCATGCGGGGAGTATGTGTCACAGATGCAGGAGCCCCTAGGGAAGGACTCGAGCAAAGGAAACCCTATGGAGGCAGCGCTGGTCTCCCTCAGACCGGCAGGTGTCTGGTCTGGGGACCAGCAGCCCTGGGGAGAATGCAAAGAACCGAGGTCCGATGCAGGTCCCCTGGAGAGACGGGTGATGGGCACCCCTATCTGTTAGAACACTGAGCAGCACCCAACCCAGGCGACAGGGGCACCCCTCACCTAGCAGTGCTCGGCCTCGGACTCACCCCTGGAAACTCTGGCACGATTTTTCACAGATGTATTGTCAGGAGTACTCAGCATGGCAGTGGTGGAGAGAGCAGGGAATGGAACAACGCTAATATTCAAGGAGATGGATGGGACCCTCGGTCCCAGTCCTCATGATAGAATGTCCTGTAGCTACTGTCCCAGTGTCATCCGGGGCACAGGATCCGGGAAGCCTCTCCTGAGACTCCCCCTCCTGCCACCAGCTCCTGGGAACCATTTAGAATTGTTTGAGGAGTGGACAGGATCCAGGGTGACAGTAGGTCCAAGGAGAAGGAAGGTCAGCACTGAGAGGACAGATGGATGTGCCCTGTGCCACCATCGGGGGCCCAGGCTGTGATGCCTTCAGACCTCGCCCCAAATAATGGCTCCTGATGTAGGGACTGGACTTCTGCTCTCTCACTCCCTCCTTCCCTACCTCATTTATTCACTCTCCCATTCATCACCCCTCTCTCCTTACCCTCCCTCCCTCCCTTTCCTCCCCCACTGCATCACCCTGCCTGCCTCCCTCCCGTCCCTCCTCCCTGCTTCCCCTCCCTCCCTCTCATCCTTCCTCCCTCCCTACCATCCTCCTGCCTTCCCTCCCATTTTCCCTCCCTCACTCTCATCCTCCCTCTCTCCCACCCTGCCATCCTCCTTCTCTCCCCTCCCTTTCTCCCTCACTTCCTCCCTGCCTTCCCCATCCCTCCCTCCCTCCCCTCCCTTCCTCCTTTCCTTCCTTCCCTCTTTTCCCTCCCTCCCTGAATCCCTCCTTCATTCAGCAGAGGATCTGGGGTCCCTGCTCTGTACTGAGCACTGGGGCTTCATCAGTGAGCACCCCCTATCCCACGTGCTCATGTCCACTGTGGGAGGAGACAGGGGGCTGTCCTCAGGGCTAGCAGTGGTGAGGAGCACCAGGAACCAGCTCCTGAAAACAGAGGCCTGTCGCACAAAGAAAAGAATGAAGAGACCCATGCTGAGCACTTCCTCTAGAGAAATCTATTCCTGAGAAGTGATGAAAAGGACATATATCCTAGACTTAATGCAATGGGAGTGCTAATGGCCCATACGCTCTGATTCCTAGAAGCAACAAAGACTAAATCAGCCTACGTTGACTGGGGCTTTGTGACACAACTTTTCTGACCAAATGACAGCATTTGAGCCAACATCTCCAGGGCCTCCGTGTTTTCCCAAGGGTCTCTGTGATCCTCTGACTCTTCCAGCGACCTCCTTGGGAAGCTCTGTCTTGTCGTCTTCCTTGTCTCCTGCCTTTTCTGCGACCCTTCTCTGGTCTCCCATTCCCCCACCAGGGCCACCCTCACCGGGATTCCCCATGCCCCTCGGCTGGGTGCACACATCCCACACTGGGCTCCAGGAGCCCCATGTTTTGTGCAAGGCCCGTGCGCTCCCTCTGGTGTCCCCTGGCATCTCCCTTGAAGCGGCCTGCATCTTCCTGCACTGGGTCTCCTCTGACGAGTCTGGGAGGCCAGCCTGTGGCCATGTCACGGGCATGGAAGCATGAGTCCAGAAGGTCCAGACGACCGGCTCCCAGTCCCAGTGTGTGGATCCTGGGCTGAGAGTCGTCCCCCAGCAGAGGAGGAGTTGGGCCCAGGGAGCCTGAAGGAGGACATGACACAGCGAGCCCACATGAGGAGAATGAGCACCGTGGGGGCCTGGCACTCAGGCTTGCTGGAAGAACATGTCCCACCTGCACTGGATCTGTCGCCAGGGCTGGAGGTCATCGGGGCATCCACCCTCCCAGGCTGCAGGCTGGCAGTGACTGGTAGGGGAGGGGCACGGCTGGCGCAGGACAGAGCCCTCAGGCAGAGAGGAGGGGGCAGGGGCTCTCCCAGCAGCAGGTGCACTGGGGCGGACTGAAGGGGCATCAGCAGACAGCAGTGTCTGCAGCTGGGGTCTCCACACAGGGTCCCTCCTCAGGCCCAGCACAAGCTTGTCTGCATGTCCTTTGGCCCCACACACAAAGTCTGGCCCGGGACCTCCTCTCAAGCTCCTACTCCCAATCCTTTGTACTCAGCTCAAGTGCAAGAAATGACCAATAGTTTAGGTGGTGTTGGGTGCACAGAGACATGTAATTTTCTGGCCCATGCTGTAACATTGTTGGCATTTTCAAGTTCTCAGGCCTTTGATTCAAAAATGGTAGAATGCCAGGGACCCCAGACCACTTTCTGGAAACTTGCCTCTGCCTTGCAGCCTTCCCACCCACTAGCTCTGCTCAGAAACCCTCCAGGCCACAGACCCAGAGTCTTGGGTCCTCAGATGGCCCAGATGAGGTGCCTTCAAAAAGCGATCCAGGCGGGGCAGCAGGACACACCGTGGACTCCAGCTAATCCCCATCCCAGAAAGGGACGGTACCACTGGACAGGTCTGTACTTCCTACCCGATGACGTCCCTCCTTCGGGCTCGTCTGTTAACTCAAGTCAAAGACCCGGCGGGCACCAAAACGACCCCTCAAGCAATAACCACTGCCTGACGCCAGCAAGACCCCACGTGATGGACCCCAAGACAATGATTGATGGGAACTTTACTGACCCCCTGCACCTGCCCACCGACCTTTGTCCTAGATTTTCCTCATAGAAAAGCCCAGGAGTGTTCTCAGCACCTGGAGACCATGCCAGTCCTCTGCTTTCTGGTGTCGGCTGCACTGTCCTGTGTCACCACCACCCGTCTTTCTGCCTTTGGATCTGGGACACTGTGACTAGTATGATGTAGCAAGCCAAACACCGGTTCTTCCCCTCCCCAGGGTTCACTGCTGCTGGTCCTCTCACTGCAGTTCTGCTGTTGGTTTAGTGACATTTCTGAACTGATTTTGTCAAATCTGTATCTCTTGTCAAATGCGGTCACAGAAGTGTCTGGTCTGTGAATGTAGTGATCAACCGTCGATTGGGGGAGATTCCTTAAACATCTGGAAACTGCCCTTCTTCTGAAAACAACAACAACAACAACAACAACAACAACAACTTCTAGTCTTTGCAGAAGGGGAGGAGGGCTCTGGGTGTGTGGGTGTCGGGATACACCTTCAGCACCAGCCAGGTCTCTTAGCACTCTGCCTTGGCCTCCACTTCCTATTTGCCAGAGTCTGACAATCACCAGAGGGCAGAGCCTAGGGCCTTCTCAGGTCGGCCCTGAGCAGGCACCCAGCCCACGCAGGCAGTGTCCCAGGGGCTCGGAAATAGGTCAGAACTTCCAGGCCCTTCTTCCCTAAAGCTCCTCATCACTCAGCCTTTCTTCCAGTGATTCTGCTTGGTTTCTATTTCCCCCAACTCTTATCCATTGCCCTAGGCAGCAGAGACCCACATATGCCTTTAAATGGTTTGGACGTCGAATGTCCTCCAGTAGCCCCCTCACTACTGGGAGAGTTGGCGGAAAGCAACAAGTCACAGAGGAACCCAAGTGTCTGGACTTGGTGTTTCCCTCTCCCGAGATGGGGACATCTGTGAGAGGAGCAGGTGGCCGGTTGGTGGTGGGGAGGTGCAAGCACCTGATGTGGACAGGACAGATGGGGTAGTTGAGGCCCGAGACCCCAGGGTATGTTCCTGGCATCTGGACTGAACTGGTCTTCAAAGCTGCACGTTGGCTGGGATCGTCTTCAGGCTGAGGAGGAAAATGAGGGGAGCAGAGGAGTCTGAGTAGGCTCAGCTTGGACAGGAGAGGGCTGAGCCATTCCTTTGGGGGAGAAGTGTGGTGTCAGGTCCAAGCTCATGGGGACAAAACTTGAGGCCATTGTGCTACGTGAAATAAGCCAGTCCCTAAAGCACTGATACTGGAGGACCCCACTCGTGAGGGACGGAGAGCACGCCAACTCCTAGAGGTGGAAGGAGCTGCTGGGTGCCAGGGCTGGAAAGGGGGAATGGGGGGTTAGGGCCTCATGGGTAAAGGTTCAGTTTGGGAAGATGAAGTGGTGGTGATGGATGGAGGTGGCAGGTGCAGAACAATAAACGTATTCTTTGCCACGTGGGTTGTACCCTGAAACATGCTTAACGTTATCAGTTGGATGTCCATTACACCACAATCAGGAAGAAGTGAGTCAGGACGACGGGGCCATCGCAAGTCCCAGGAGGGCAGGGATCCTGTATCTTAGGTCTCACTCTCATGCTCTGTGCCTTGTTGGTGACTGAGCTCACGGTAGGCACTCAGTGAATGCTTGCTAAGACGCAGTGCAGGCAGAGGGGGGCACAAGCGCAGACCCACTGCTGGGCACTGCGGGATCCCAACGGGACGTGCATCCAGACTGAGTGAGTGCCCACATGTCACAAACGCCAGCACAGAAAGAGCCATTGAAAACCAAGGCAGGTGACCGTAAGCTGTATTACAAAGCGGTGATCATCAAGACAGCATGGTCCTGGCACAAACACAGACACATAGGTCAATGGAACAGAATAGAGAACCCAGAGATGGACTGTCAATTTGATGGCCAACCAGTGTTCGACAAAGCAGGAAAGAATATCCACTGGAAACAAGACAGTCTCTTCAATAAATGGTACTGGCAACACGGGATGGCCACATGGAGAAGAATGAAACTGGACCGTTTCCTTATACGATACACAAAAATGGACTCCAAATGGATGAAAGACCTCAAGGTGAGAAAGGAATTCATCCAAATACTTGAGGAGAGCAGAGGCCGCAACCTCTTTGACCTCAGCCACAGCATTTTTTTGCTAGATGCGTCTCCAAAGGCAAGGGAAACAAAAGCAGAAATGCACTGGTGGGACTTCATCAAGATAGAAAGCTTTTGCACAGCAAAGGAAATGGTCAACAAAACCAAAAGACAACCAACAGAATGAGAGAAGATATTTGCAAATGACATATCAGATAAAGGGCTAGTATCCAAAATCTAGAAAGAACTTAACCAAACTCAACACCCATAGAACAAATAATCTCATCAAGACATGGGCCAAAGACATGAACAGACATTTCTCCAAAGAAGACATCCACATGGCCAACAGACACATAAAAAAGTGCTCCACATCCCTCGACATGAGGGAAATACAAATCAAAACTATAATGAGACACCACCTTCCAGCAGTCA
Source organism: Potos flavus (assembly GCA_028534135.1). NCBI lineage: Eukaryota > Metazoa > Chordata > Mammalia > Carnivora > Procyonidae > Potos > Potos flavus. The sequence goes on along the minus strand of CM052887.1, from coordinate 588,797 downwards.
GAATGGCTAAAATGAACAAGACAGGAAACAACAAGCGTTGGCGAGGTTGTGGAGAAAAGGGAGCCTTTTTACACTCCTGGTGGGAATGGAAGCTGGGGCAGTCACTCTGGAAAACAGTATGGAGTTTCCTCAAGAACTTGAAAAGAGAGCTACCCTAAGACCCAACAATTGCATTCCTGGGTATTTACCCCAATGATACAGATGTAGTGAAAAGAAGGGCCACCTGCGCCCCAATGTTCACAGCAGCAACGTCCACAAATGCCAAATTGTGGAAAGAGCCTAGATGTCCTTCAACAGATGAATGGAGAAAGAAGATGTGGTCCATATATACAGTGGAATATTACTCAGCCATCAGACAGGATGAATACCCGCCATTTGCATTGACATGGATGGAACTGGAGGGGATTATGCTGAGTGAAATAAGTCAGGCGGAGAAGGACAAGTATCATATGGTTTCACTCCTATGTGCAACATAAGGAATAGAGCAGAGGACGACAGGGGAAGGGAGGGAAAACTGAATGGGAAGAAACCAGAGAGGGAGACAAACCATGAGAGACTTTGGACTCCAGGAACCAAACTGGGGTTACCGAAGGCAGAGGGGTGGGGGATGGGGCAGCCGGGTGACAGGTATTAAGGAGGGCACACATTGTGATGAGCACTGGGTCTTATAGGCAACTAATGAATCACCAAACACATTAAAACCTACTGAGGTACTGTATGTTGGCTAATGAACTTAAATTTTAAAAATTAAATTAAAAAATAAAAAATAAAACGAAGGCAGAAACCGTACATAACCCAGAGGGCTCTGTGCTCCTGGAGGCTGAGCTAGCAGCCGCAGCCAAGGTCTCTGGCGGTCAGGGGACTGGAGGCCTGAGTGGTGGCTCGGCGCACCCTTGACCCTGAAGCCCCATGGCCGGGGCAAGGTGCGGGGACTGGGAGGGAAGACCCAACCAGAGGCCATCCTGGCTCCACGGCTGCTGCAGAACCACTCCCAGCCCCCCAGGCGGTGTCTGTCTAGGGCCAGGAAGAAAACCTTGTCCCTCGATTGTTCTTTTTCAAGACGGTTGCTCAGCATGGACACAGAAAAACTTCCGACATCAAACTGGAGCCGTTCACAGCTGCAACTGACCCAGAAGTTATCAAGATGTAGGGACAGCAAAGAGAGGACCTTGTGTCCCCACACAGGCCTCCTGTGTGTGGGCAGTGCTGGGCTCCGCGGTCTCCCTCAAGGGGACAGAAGTAGGAACCTGCTCTGACAGCTCTGCTCAGGACAGCACCCCCTGCTGGACACGGGACAGCCCCTCACGAGTCCTAGAAGTCCTGGTGATTCCTGGGCACAGCCCGAATCTCAGCTTCTTCATGACGGGGACAGGGGGGAGGGCAGCCCAGCCACCGTGGACCCCACAGGTCCTCCAGGCGACAGCCCAGCAGCTGCGGGACCCACAGTTCCTCCTGGGACGGCCTCATGAGTTCTGGATGTCCTGCTGACACTTGGGCACGACCCGAATCTCAGTTTCTTTGTGAACGGGGCGGGGAGGGCGAGCAGCCCAGCCGCTGTGGGTCCCACAGGTTCTCTGGGGACAGCACCTTGGTGGGCTTGTGCTCCAGCAGGTACCTGTTCAAGTGGCTCTTGTCACACCACACAACCTCCATCCCATTGGCCAGGTCGACCCCCAACACCCGGCGACAGGCCAAGGCCAGTCGATGACCCTCCACCACCAACTCCCCAACAAAGGCCCCCGTGTAGTAAATGTCGCTCTGGTCCCTGCGGATATGGGCCTGGGACTGCAGCCGGCGCTGGTAGCTGAAGTCTTCCTGGGCCACCCGATAGAAACTGGGGTGCAGGGTGCCAAAGAGGGGGGACAGGATCTCCACGCCCACATGATCGCAGAACTTCATGTCCACATCCGAACACACCGGGTCGTCCACCCCGCGGAGGAAGCGCTGCTCATAGAAGCGGCTGAGCATCGCCATGTGCTGCATGGACGCATCCTGCCAGTGCGGGGCGCCGGGGACCTTGAGGACCACGGCCCTCCAGCCATCCCGGGGTGGGGGGGACACACGGGCCCTGCAGCCCACAACCTAGTAGGTGACCCCGTATCCCACCATGATGGGCCTCTCTGCCCTCGGCAGGTACAGCTCCAGGAAGACCACCTATCTACAGGGACGAGGGACAGGGCCATAGGAGGGTCACTGTCAGAGGCTGGCGGCAGGACCCCGGAGCTGGGGGCCATGGATGTGTGCACCTTCTTCAAGGGGGCAGGCCCTGGACTGCGTTAAGCAGCCACCACTCTCCCAGCCTGTCCTGAGCAAGTCTGCTCGTGGGGCCTCCCTACCTTCTGCTCCCAGAGATGGGGGCCATCAACACCCCATCCTACGAAGGGGAGCCTGAGGCTTCGGGGGCGGGAAACCAATGGCACAGTCAGCATGCTGCAGCCTCGAACAGTCCTCCGGTGCCGAGCTCCCAGGCGAACCCTGCAGGTGCCCTCCCCTGGCCGGCCCCCTGCACGTCCTGTCCCCACCTGCCAGGAGTGGAGCACCTTCGGCACAGCCCTCCTTTCTATGGCCTGCGGATTGGATAGAATCGGCAGGGCTGGCCTCCTGCCCCACTTTGCTTTGAGTGGGCTGTTGCTGGCCCCCATAGAGCTGTCTCCACCCCCTACCAGGTCCTCCCTTGAGGGCTACTGGGCCTCTGGCTCACGAGGTCCATCAGTCAACCACTGCTATTCCTAGGAGGGGTCACCCTCACGCTCCCCCAGATCAGGAATCAGGTGCAGCCTGCAGGCAGGGAAGGGAAAAGAGGACCGCTGGAAGAAGAGGGGGCTTGCTCAGGCCCCAGCCGTGAATCCAAGAGTATAAGCTTCCAGGTCCAGGTCTACATCTCCGCGGCCCCAAGCAGTTGGAAGTCTTGTCTCTCTGTGGCGCCTACCTGTGGAGCCAGCAGCTCCTCCATTGTCAGCAAGGGTGGTGAGCCGCTCTGAGATTGATTTTTTTTAAGGTTTTCTTTATTTATTTGACACAGAGAGACAGCTAGATTGGAACACAAGCGGGGGGAGTGGGAGAGAGAGAAGCATGCTCCCTGCTGAGCAGGGAGCCCGACATGGCGGGGTTCGAGCCCAGGACCCTGGGATCACGACCTGAGCCGAAGGCAGATGCTTAACGACAGCCATCCAGGTGCCCTGAGACTGATTTTTTCACACAGGCACTAAGGCTACTGCCCTGTGCTTGCCCCATAACTGGCAGGTAGGTAAAGCACTCACACAGGGAAAGTGGGCACTTCATTTAAATAGGGGACAAGGCCACACACACCCAGCGGACATGAGTCAGGTCACCAGGGGGCAAGTCCAAGTCCAGCCAATGGGGAAACAAGCCAGACGTGAAGCAGGGGGAGAGGAGTGCTCCTGGCAGAGGACAGAGAGAACGTAAAGGGGACATGGATTTGGACGTGAGGCACATGTGGGATGAACACACCCCTGAGAGGCCAACGGAGGTGGGGGCATACGGTAGGAGAGGGGAGGCTGGAGAGGATGGGCAGCTGGGGATTGGATCACAGAGAGGCTCACATGTTATGTTCTGAAAAGATCACTCTGCTAGTTACCAAGGAAAGATGGGCTCTGTACAGTGGAGGACAGGGAGACCCTAACCCCTAACCCAACCCCACCCTAACCCGAATCGAACATCATGCTCAATTTTGAGGGCTCACAGCTCTACTCTGAAATTACAAACAAGTCCATCATGCTGGCTTTCACTCCTTGCTCAGTATTGTACTGAAAGTTCTACCCAGAACAGTAAGGCAAGAAATAAGGAATCCACAGGTGAAAGGAAACAGTAGAACTAGGTCTATTCAGAGACCAGAGATGGCATCATCTGATATAGAGAGCTTCCTAGAGAATGAACAAAAAATGATTACCGCCAGTTCCCTAATTCCTCAAAGTTACAGGACAAAATATCGATACACAAAAATCTCTTATTTGCATACACTAGCAATGAATCATCCAAAAAGGAATTTAAGAAAACAATTCCATTTTAGGGAACATTGACATTGACAAAATACTTAGGAATAGTTGTAATCAAGGGGTAAGTCTTGTACACCGAAAATTACAAAACATTGCTGGAAGAAAGTAAGGGAAACCTAAACAAAGCTGAGGACACCCCATGGTAATGAAAAGACATACTATGAATAAGATGGCAACGGTACACAATGCAATGTGGAAATTCAATGTGTTCCCAAGAAATTTCACAAAGGCCTTTGGGAAAAAATGCACAAGCTAGATAGCCAAAACCATCTTGAAAAAGAAAATCCAAGGTGAAAGGTCATACTTCCAAAGTTCAAATCTTACTACAAAGCAACAGTAAATAAAACATTATGATACTGTCGAAAAGTATGCACACGCCCTGAAACAGATAATACATTATATGTTAATTATTTGAATTTAAATTGTAAAAAATTTTTTAAATAAATAAAATAAAAATTTTTAAAAAAACTATTCACACAGAGCAGTGGGATTTAACTGAGAGCCCAGAAATAAACCCCTTTATCTATGGTCCTCTGAATTTTTTTAAAAAGATTATTTATTTATTTATTTGACAGAGAGAGAGAGATCACAAGTAGGCAGAGAGGCTGGCGGAGAGAGAGGGAAGCAGGCTCCCTCCTGAGCAGAGAGCCTGATGTGGGGCTCGATTCCAGGACCCTGAGATCATGACCTGAGCCGAAGGCAGAGGCTTTAACCCACTGAGCCACCCAGGCGCCTCAATGGTCCTCTCAATTTTGACAAGGGTGGACCACATTACATCGGGGGGACAGAATGGTCTTTTCAACAAAGGCTGCTAGACAATTGGCTATCCATGTATAGAGGAAAGGAACTGGACCCTTGCCTTACACCACATAGAAACATTAACTCAAAATAAGTTAAAGGCTTAAATGTAAGAGGTGAAATTATAAACTCTAGAAGAAACGAATGGGGATAAATCTTCATAACCTTGGATGTAGCAATTCTTTTAGATCTGAAACCAAAGCATAAGAAGGAAAAGAAAAAAATAGATAAAATAATATGCTCAAAATTAAAAATCTGTCCAAGGCGCCTGGGTGGCTCAGTTGGTTAACCGTCCAACTCTTAATTTTGGCTCAGATCATGATCTCAGTGTCATGAGATCGAACTCCACGTCGGGCTCCACACTGAGTAGGCGGCCTGCTTAAGATTCTCTCTCCTTCTCCCTCTGCCCCTGTCACTCACACACTCTCGCTCATTCACTCTTAAAAAAGAAATGTAAAAAAAAAAAAAAAATTAAAAATCTTTGTACATCAGAAGATTCTACCCAGAAAGTGAAGACAGCCCCAGAATGGAAGGAAATATCTGTACATTATTTATCTTACAGGAGTATATTGCCCAGCATATGTAAAGAGCTTTCACAAGTACTCAACAAAAAGAGAACCGCATTTTAAAAATAGATGAAGGACTTGGATGGACCGTTCTCCAGAGAAATCATACAAATGGTGACTAGCACATGAATAGATGTGAAACATCATTAGTCTTTATGGAAATGAAGACTTAAACCAGTGAGATGTCCTTTTACACAAGTAGAATCACTATGATCAAGAAAACTGAAAATAACAAAAGATGTTGAGAAACTGAAACCCTTAAACCTCGCTTGTGGAACATGGTGCAGTCTACGAATAAAGTAGTTTGGCATTTAGTCAAATAGATCAAAGCAGAATTACCATATGTTTCAACAATTGTACTCCTAGATATATACCCCCAAAATTGAAAACACTGGCTCAAACATACAAAAATATACAGGAATACTCATAGCAGCAGTGTTCACAGTAGGCAAAACCCAGACACTAGGCAAATGTCCATCCATGGGGTAAAGGATAAACAAAATGAGGTAGGTCTATAAATGGCAATCTTGTTCTGCCCTAAGAAGGAATGAGGTAATAGGGTTCATTTGTGAGAAAAAAAAATACAGTGGTTCCTTAAAATATTAAACCCATAATTCCAATGCAGCCTATATGCCCCCCAAAATTGAAAGCCGAAGTACCTTATTCAGAGCAGCATTTCTCACAACAGCCAAATGGTGGAAGCAAAACAAGTGTTCACTGACAGATGAATGGATAAACAAAATGTGGCTTATACACGATGGAACACGATTCAGCCTTAAAAACGAAGGGAGTTCTGACACAGGCTACAACACGGGTTGTACCCGGAAGTCATTACGCTGAGTGAAATCAGCCCGTCACGGAAGGACAGATACTGTAGGATTCCACTTGGATGACGTGCCTCGGACACAAAGTTAGATGTGGCTGCAGGGGCCGAGGGGAAAGGGCAACAGGGAGTTGGTGTTCCATGCATACGGTCTCCCTCAGAGAGAATGAAAAACTTCTGGAGAACGATGTAAAACCGTGGGAACTCAGCTAAGGCCGGAGAAACATGTACCTGAAATGTTTTAAGGGTGCAATGTTCTTATGTTTAGTCACCGTGAAAAAGTGAATGAAGGACTGATGCACGTGACAACGTGGATGGACACTGAAAACAGCTCCAGTGACATAAGCCATATAGAAATACCACTCAGATTGGAGCTGTCTGTGCTCCTTAAATCCATCAAGGTTACCCAAATAAGGGAACGTCCTGGAAGAAGTTCCAGAAGAAGAAAACTGGATCTGAATGGAGAAGATATTTCAGACCGTCGGGCAGGCGGTGACAGCTGAAGTGGGCCTGTGGTCTGGGTTCAAATGTGGGAACAGTCATGATTTCCTGGCTTGGGGTGACATGGAGGTTCCGCGGCAGTGTCCCTCTTTGAGATAAAATGCACTGACGTAGCCTGTGTGAAGGCACAAACGTGGTAAAGAAGACAGCTGGGGAGTCTGAGTGTGCAGATAAAGCGTATTTGTGCTGCTGTGACAAGTTAATGCAGATTTGAAATCATGGCAGAGTAAATGGCGCTTCCAAACATCCATGTTAGCACAATGTCACAGAAGCAGAGAGGACATCAGACTTTGGGATGGAGGCCGAGCCCTCCCAAATCCAGTTCACCCACCGTGGAGAGGCCATTCGCCCTTGGAGGAGACCACATGTTAGCAAGAGACTCATGAGAGGATCAAATCGGGGGTCCTCGTGTCTTGGGTGCAGTGGAAGCAGTGGGATTTGGAATTCGATTCTCCACAACGCTCCACCACAACCAGGTTAGAACTGTGACAAAGCAGGAAGGGAAGCCTCAGTATTGGACTGGAGACGACGCCAGAAGGGGAGGCTGGACGGGGGCATCTGCTGCTCCATGTCCATTACAGACCCCACAGTAGACTCCCCCGCAGGAGAGACTCATCCGTTCCAGGCCCCACAGGGGAACCTGGAGGGTTCATCTCTTACAAGAAATCCACCACCCCCGCAGCTCAACCGGTGAGAATCCTCCATCAGCCCGAACCGCTGCCTTTCCCCCGTGGGCTTTCCTTCCAAGCAACCCTCCCAACGTCTTCCTCCTCCTCCATGAAATAATGTTCCTCCTTTGTTTCTTGCACTTGGCCTGGGATGTGACCGTACCTTGCTCATCCCACATCGCCATTCTCCGCTATTCCCAACTAAACCCATTTTGCTGGCCAAATAACTGGCAGTTTGAGTTTAAGGTGAACAGAACTAATAAATTCAAGAAACTTGCAAGGAAAAAAAAGCAATATACAAAACTGAATTGCATTTCTACGGGCTCCGAAGGAACCATCAGAAAGAGAACTACAGAGAACGGTCTCGGTTACACCTGCA